>BSBK01007850.1:0-317500 GCA_027943335.1 Chamaecyparis obtusa
TTCCAATTGTATGTCTTTGAAAGTATCTAAAGCCTTTTCAACAAATCCATTTTGTGAATATGCTACAATCATGGCATTCCATGAAACCACATCTCTTTGAGGCATTCTGTCAAATAGTTCACATGCCTTGTCTATCTTTTTGCATTTTGCATACATGTCTACCAGAGCACTTGCAACCACAACATTTAATGAAATTCCTCTGTCCTTCACACTTTGATGGGTGTACATACCCTGTTCTAGAGCTCCCATTTTAGCACAAGCAAAGAGAATGCTGGAAAAGGTTGTGAAGTCAGGCTATACACCTGCCAATTGCATTTGTTCAAAGCTTCTAAAGCCTTTTCAATAGATCCTATTTGTGCATATCATGCAATCATTACATACCATGAGATGATATTTCTCTAAGGCATTTGGTCAAACAGTTCCTGTGCCTTGTCTATGTTTCCACATTTTGCATACATGTCAACCAGTGCATTCTAACTACAACATTTGAAGCAATTCCTCCATCCTTTACGCTTTGATGGATGTCCATGCCCTATTCCAAAGTGCCCATCTCAGCATAGGCTAGAAGCATGCTATCAAATTATGAGTTGTGCATGTACCAAATACCCATCGTTTGTGAGTGATGAAAGAGTGGACATTTTTTCCTAGTGAAAGCGTGTTCTTGAGAATGCATGTTTGCAATAGTAGAAGATATATAGAGGAGTCTTCAGGAGGGTATTGTGTCCTTTGAAGAGATTTTAAGTTGGACACTTGTTCATTGGAAACCCTCTTTATGAAGGCCTTTAAGTTGACTATTCTTGATACAGCCAAGGTTGGAGAATCTAATTAAGGACTGTCCAAACTTGCAGCCAATACCAACATAGCAGAATAATACAACACCAAAAAAGATCTGAAAGAAAACATATATCTTTATTCATCAACTAATTGATTACATGTAATGTGCCAAGCTGTAAGACCTTCCTAGTTACAACCAAATACAAAGCAAGAAACAGTTCTAGAAGATCACACAAGATCCAACACACTTCTCAGCTAGTCTAGGTTTGTAACACAATAGGACATTGGTAGGCACTCCAAGAAAGATCTAAACTTTTTCTCGCAAGCCACCAAGCAATCTCCTTGTTCCTAAGCTCACAAGATACTAACTCTACTACCTTCTATCTAGATCTAATCTAATTCTAGATCTCTATTGCACCTTCTACCTAAACAACTACCCAAACATCCTCTTAAATACTAATCTCCAGCCACAAGTCAACTTTACAAACAATTAAATCCCACAACCTAGTCGGCTTCCAAAATATACAAATATTAAATGAAACCACAGTCGGCTCACAAATAACCTTACAATATTTAATTCATCTAGTCGTCCTCTAGATCCACATAGGAGAATGCAACACACCAAATCTAGGTCCCCACATTTCCAATGGTCAATCCATAACTCAAGGAATGCGACCCAAATTAAATGCACTAGTCAGCCAAGCTGATTCACCAAGAGCATTTGTCGGTAATCCAAACTATGGAGTGCTAAGAAATATACCGAGAAAACATACCAACTGACCTCCATAAGCATTACCAAGCACTAGAAATGTCAAGTCTCCTTCCATGACCGAGCTTCCTTCAATGATCGAGTCCTCCACCGACCAAGCCACTTCAGCGATTGAAAAATAGACATAAACATTGAGACCCCATCGATAATCGAGCACCGAGAAAAAAAATACCAAGTCACTGAGTGACCATCATCCACCGAGATCCATAAGAACTTCCAATCGAGAATCACTACCATTATCAACAAGCTCCATTGGTGAAGCCAAACAAACTTCAACCAAGAACTATCATCAAAGACTGAGAAACTCCAATCTTCTACCATGATCACTAGCCAATTAACCAAACTCCACCACACAGTTACCAAGACTGCTAGAATCTTCAGGAATTGAGGATGCCTATGCATCAAAACACCTGGGGTAAATAAGAAAGTGTGTCCCACACTTTACTCCTTCAAGAAAATTTGTTATCCACTTCATCTTCAAACAAGGCTGATCAGTCCATGAGCCAGGAAACTGCACAAGTCTATTAGCCAAGTCCTCCTTAACTGATCTACAACCATCTAGTCAGCATGTTCAACATCCAAAAAAAATTGAGGATTTAACCCATTACCAAGCATCAAGTCAGAATCCCATCTCAGAATTTCATCACAAGACTTATCACTGCTAACTAGGGACTCAAGTTCGTAATCAGAAAACAACATCTGCACCTCAACACCGAATAAAAGCAATTTGGCAACACCATCATCACAAAGGTGTTCAGCAATAGGTAACTCTTCATGAACAACAGTCTAATCAAGCACAACTAGATGCTCTGTAATTTCCATGTCAATCACAACCAACTAAACATGAAAAAAAATCTCCTCACTAGCCTCAACAAGGTCAACAATATCATCAATAAGCATAGGTAACTCGGCAACAACCACAATTTTCTCTGTAGGTTTCATGCCATACTCCACCAACTGACCATCAAAACCAATTCCACATACTTCCACATGTCTTCTCTCTTGGACTAGCCTTCTAAAAGGCCAGACAACTTTAATCTGGATTAGCACGCTCCAACTTTAGTACACTCCACAAAGCTCAACAACAGTTTCCTTCCCAAGGTTCCTAACTCAGTTCTCCACATGGCTTAGCAAATGTGCTTCCAATTGAAAAAATCTCTTAGAAATCTTCATATCCACAACATCACAAAAAGAAGCAATCGCACCAGGGTCCAATCTTCTCAAAGGCATCTCCAAAGATCTTCAAAAACCCTCTACAACAAACCCTACACTGACCACCTTGTGACAACCTCCAAGTTGTATGCAAGTCAGATCGCAACTTTCCACCTCACATGAACAACTAGGCCATGATTTCACAAGTTCAGTAACATGGATTTGTAACTTAGATTACACACAATCTCTTCATGAAACTTTCTCCAAACAAGATCCACTTGGCTCAGATACCACTTGATGTAGTCAAGGTCAGAGAATCCAATTAAGGACTATCCAAACTTGTAGCCAACACCAACACAGTATCAAACAAGATATGAAAGAAAAAAGATAACTTTATTCATCAACTAACTGATTACATGCAATGTGCCAGGCTGTAAGACCTTCCCGATTATGGCTAAATACAAAGCAAGAAATAGTTCTACAAGATCACGCAGGATCCAACACACTTCTCAGCTAGTCTAGGTTTGTAACACAACATGACACTAGTAGGCACTCCAAGAAAGATCCAAACTTTTTCTCACAAGCCACCAAGGAATCTCCTTGTTCCTAAGCTCGCAAGCTACTAATGTTTCTACCTTCTATCCAAATCTAATTTGATTCTAGATCTCTGCTCCAACTTATACCTAAAAAACTACCCAAACATCCTCTTAAATACTAATCTCCAGCCATAAGTTGGCTTTACAAATAATTAAATCCCACAACCCAATCAGCTTCCAAAATATACAAATATTAAATGCAACCACAGTCAGCTCACAAATAACCTTACAAATATTTAATTCATCTGGTCAGCCTCCAAATCCACATAGGAGAATGCAACATGCTAGATCTAGGTCTCCACACATCCAACGGTCAATCCATAACTTGAGGAATGTGACCCAAATTAAATGCACTAGTCAGCCAAGCCAATTCACCAAGAAAATTTGTCACTAATTCAAACTACCAAGTGCTAGGAAATATATCGAGAAAACATACCAATTGAGCTCAACAAGCATTACTGAGCACCAAAAATGTCAAGTCTCCTTCCATGACCGGGCTTCCTTCATTGTCCGAGTCCTCTAGTGACCAAGCCAATTTAGCAATCGAGCAATAGACATAAACACTAAGACCCCATTGGTAACTAAGCACCATGAAACAAGACACCAAGTCATCGAGTGACCATCATCCACAAGATCTACCAGAACTTCCAATTGTGAATCACTGCCATGATCACCAAGCTCCATCGGTGAAGCCAAACAAACTTCAACCAAGAACTATCATCAAAGAATGAGAAACTCTAGTCTAATATTGAGATCACAGCCAATTAACTAGACTCCATCAGACAGTTACCAAGACTTCCAGAATCTTCAGGAACCGAGGATGCCCCTACATCAATTCTAGCTCAGGTAAGTTAAATTGTCCCTTACTTCCCTAGAATGACATCTTTTTTCAAACCATTGATTGTAAACATTTTTTAGGTACTTGAGTCTATAATAGAATAATAGCAGTGAATGTATGATTATTATAATTATATGATTATATGTTATAATATTTATGTAATAAATGTAGTAACGATGGTGTGGTACATTATTGATATAGGCTCGATGGCTCTTGTCAATGTGCCCAACTATCAATGTGGTGGTGGGAGGTGTGTGTTGAAGACTTCATAGACACAGAGCAACCTTAGATGATCTTTTTGGTGCTACCCAAATGGAAAAAAGGTTGGTAATGTGTATATATTTAATGTTTCTAATATAAATACTATTCATTATATTATAAGAACTAATCTAGATTGGGCATCACAGGGAAATAATGGCTATGGATACTTTAGTTGGGTCGATGACAACTTATCTGCATCTATCCACTCATCTACACTTATCCACAATGAAGGATTTGAGTGCAAAATGTGTTAGACTAGGGAAAATGCCGAAATTATATTTTTACAATGCCTTCTCTATATTGTAATCGCATATCTTTGTTGCAACCATATGTGGAGATGAGCTCGGGAATTAGTCAGTTTAGTATTTTCATATTGTAACTAATATTTTAATATGGATATGGCATAACTTCTCTTTGCCTCAAGTGTGCATATATATGGTTTACATCTTTTTTTATGATAATTCTTCATGTTTATGGCTCAGGTGAGCCCCAATCTACTATCAATCATTGCCATTTAAGGCATATCATTTCCATTAAGGTTTACATTCAAAATTTGATTACAATAAGATCAATATATGATCAAAAACAATATCATATGACCATGAAGGAAGGAAGATTTGACATAAAATATATGAAGGCTACTTAGTTTATCATAGGGATAGAGATAATTTAATTTTAACTTTGGCTTTGTTAAATGAAATATGTTAACTTTATCTTGTAGTTGTTTAACATGAGAGTTTTTAGATTAATAGGAGCTCACATTTTTATGGGAATGTATCATTCAATTGAGCATTAATGCCCATCTATATCTAGTGAGATAAACATAACTCATGTACCTCATGATAGTGTGCTTGGATACCTTATATACACTATTTTGCATTAGACTAGACATCATCCAAATAGTGAGTATTTATATAAAGTGCTCAAAGATCAAAGGCCCAAGTCCAAAATGTTGAAATTAATAATAGTGACAACCCTCACAGGAGGCTGGATAATGTCTAGTCTAATCCAAGCACACTAGCATGAGGTACATGAGTTAGAAACTCTTGTATTATAACTCTCTTGAGTTATAAACTAGCATGACATACTTAAGAATCTCTCAACACAATATACATTCCCCCCATATCGTATTCAAATCTTATTTAATTCATTACTACATAAAGATATAATATTTTTATATAAATATAGACTAATTAAATAATTGAGAGAGTCTGGATCAACATTTGATTATATAAGTCAGACCTAGCACAAGAGTAGGAGAGAGAGAAAGAGAGAGAGGGGGGGGGGCAATGATGAGGATATTGATGCTCTTATTAGCCAATATCATAATGGCTAAGTGCAACACTCTCTCTCTCTCTCTCTCTCTCTCTCTCTCTCTCTCTCTCTCTCTCTCTCTCTCTCTCAGTCCTTTGGTGTGTATTATCATCATTCTATTTCTTTGTGTAAACATGCCATTGGTTCAGTTTTGTAATTTATTTTTTGTGTTAAATGCATTTAAAATAAAGGTATAATTCTATAGACTGCTAATACAGAGCCCTCTACTATCACCTTTAATAGGCCAAATCAACTTGAGGAATCAAAAAGATGTTGACTTGGTGGTCAGCACCTCCTTGGAGATTCATGACATGGATTAACTGCCTCCTATGGATCAGGTTAAATCTGGCATTTGTATCAGGCATTGACAGTTCAAGCTTTTGGTGCAATGGAAAATGATTCCAACAATTGGTATCAGAGCCTTGGGTCACGGGTTTGAGTCTCCTTCAGTGGATGCTGAAGGCTCAGTTGGTGCTAAGGGGGAGATTGTTGACTTGGTGGTCAGCACCTCCTTCGAGATTCATGACATGCCTTAACCGCCTCCTGTAGATTAGGTTAAATCTAGAATTTGTATCGGGCATTGACAGTTTGAGCTTTTGGTGCAACAGAAAATGATTCCAACAAAAGAAACTTGGAATCAACTCAAGGAATCAATCCTAGTCAAAGATCAAATAAATTTCTTTGACTTTTTAAGTCACTCCCACAACCATTCCACACAACTTCACCTTCCCACTTCCTTTTTCCAACACCTCTCACCTTGATCCCAACAACATAGATCATCTTATTATGGTATATCTACCATGTTCTAACTTCCCATTCACTCGAATCAACTCAGCTTCTACCATTCCTCTTCTATAGCTTTTCTAGGCCTGCCTATTAGCCCTTCAAACCCTAAAATCAACAAATGATTCAAAAAATTCCCAAATAACGTAGAAATGTTTTACATTTTCTAGTACCCTTTTTGGAGTTACTAGATTCATCTTAGTCTCAATCCTTCATCATTTGACTAGTGACTATTTCCTTCACCCTCTAACTCTCCAACTAGGCCTAATTAGCCCTTCCTCAACAAAGCAACTCCTATCCCCGCTTGCCTCTAAGTCTCCATGACCCTAAACATTCTTATAATATGATTTGAAATCATTGATTTTTCAACTTAGTATGATTCCACCTACTCATATACTTGCCATGACTAGTGTTGAATCAGTTTAGTCAATCATATAGTTTCACTGTTGTGTTGACTGTTCCACGATAGTGTATAGGTTTTTGATAATGGTATTGTCTTTATTGATTAATAGAACTTTTCCATTTGTTCCTTGATACATCAATTTGACCACACCCACTCCACTTTATGTGGATGTCTTTGAAATAGACTCCTAACTCTAATAAACCAACTGTAACTACTAACTAACTTCTACCTATGTGATACCAGTCACCAACTGACTATATTAACAATCTAAATAAGAAATTTGTTATCAAGTTGACAAAAGTAAATTCCGAAGGGGTAGAATCTACCCTCTTCTTGGTATTTTTATCCCAACCACCCATTCATTTCCACTGAGGTGTAGGACTACTAAAAACAAGGCATGAACGAGGAGACAAACATAAATTTTAATTGACATTTCTGAAAAGTTGTTTCTTATAATCCCTTGAATTAATAATGAGAGAAAACTAAACACAACAAGGTTCCATTTAAATGCATTTACCACAAAAAACAAATTTAAAAAACAAAACCAATGACATGTTTACAAAAAAGGTCTAATAGAATTCCCAACAATTCTTAAACATACTTTATCTGATATGATGGATTTTTAAACAATTAAGGTTGGAGTAGACATAGTTATCACACAATTTTTTGTGTGGTACACGTAAGATTTGGTTAGGTCAAATCTTCCTTCATGCTAGCAGTCTACAAAATTAGACCTTTATTAAGAATTTATCATATCAGATAAAGTATGTTTAAGAATTTTTGGGACTGGTCCTTTAGCGTGTATTAAATAGAATAGAATTTTCAGCATATTATGATGGGTGGTTGCAAGAAGTTGGGTGCCAATTTTTTGCAAAAAGTGGAAGTGTTTTTCCTATTTTTCAAAATTTATCTGAATTGATCTCAAAATTTGAGGCACTTAGAGATTGAATCTCGGAAAAATTCACTAATAGAAATTGTAGTATTTGGAGTCTACTTTTCAAATATATAATTTATTTTAATACCCACATTGTATAAATTATATTTTGATAGGCATATTTGAAAACCACTTTTTCAAAATGCCTGTTTCAGGACCATACCACATCCGTGTACGGCCACCATATTTTGACACAAATAAATGATTTTTTTAAAATCCTTTTTAGGGAAGATACCTAAGACATAGAATATTGATGAGAATATTTTTTCTTATTTTTTTATTTTGTAAATTATTTTTTATTAATTTTTAATTAACAATAAAGCTTATTTTTCAAACCTCTCGTGTACGGCCACCATAATTTAATATAATTTTTCTTTTTTTCAAAAATTCTTTTTTTTAATTTCAAAAGAATTGAATCTAGATTGATGACATATAATTTATTTTTAAAAATACTTAAAAATTAAAAAGTTATTAAAGTTTTAGTGAGTCTCACTATTTTACGTTTATGTACCACTATCAACTAATAAATAATGTAAAAATAGTAAAAATAACCATATTATTATGAAATTTATATTTTTAGAATCGTGATAGTGAGATCTTTAATGGGTTTTTGTTTTGTCAAAAAAATTGATCCAGAAGGGCTTCAAAAAATTACGGTAAGCCTTAAAATTTTTATTCCAATGCCTTAGCCAAAATTTTGGAGGCTAAGACATAGGCTTGGTCTCACCAAACCTATCCCAAACCAAAAACTGAGGCAGAGTGAAAAATCCCGCGTGCACATTTTAAGAAACGGGCACCCATTATTTAAATTCAAAAAACGGGCACCCGTTTCATAAATTTAAAAATATGTGTTTAAAAAAATATTTTAAATTAAAAAAAAAATAAAAAAATTTTAGAAACGGGTACCCGTTTTGAAAAAAATGGGTGCCCGTTTCTGGAAAACGGGTACCCGCTTTCTGAATTTCGGATCGGATGTCCGAGCCTAAAACGGGTGCCCGTTTTTAAAAAATGGGTGCCCATTTCAAGTGGCACAAATTTTCAAGCCGCGGACTTCCGCGGAATTGGCACCCAACTTTTTGCTTCTACCCTGATCATTCTAATTCTTTCTTGTAAACATGCCATTGGTTCAGTTTTGAAATTTTTTTTGTGTTAACATGCCATTGGTTCAGTTTTGTAATTTTTTTTTGTTGTAAACATGTCATTGGTTCAGTTTTGTAATTTTTTTTCAGGAACAATCTAGCCAAGGTTCAAATCAATATTGCTCACAATCTCATTGCCAAAGTGGCCAAAGAATATGTTAGGTTGATAAAATATGGGGATTTTGTTTACTGCCACAAATCTTTGAAGGTTGTTGCACTTGGACGGATGTGTACCATTGTGAAGAGACATGGACCAAGTTTGGCATACCTTGAACAGTTGAGGCATCATATGGAAAGGTTGTTGTCTATTGACCCAAATATCAGGACTATTTTGATTTATGGGTACCCTAATGTTGGATGCTATGGCAATGCTATCTACTTTATTATAGCAGCCCGAACATGAGCTACGCTACAAGTTCCTGGTGGAAGAACTATCTTATAAGGCATATGATTCTCATGATACCCACATGATATGCACTATTGTAGGTCATGATTCACCCTGATACAAAAACCTTTTCTACTATGTCCAAGACCAAATCATTCCTGATACCTTTAACTGCCATGAGAAAAGATACCTTATCCACAATGCATCCTGATATGTCATCATTCATCATGATCTATACAAATGAGGTCTAGATGGTACACTACTTAGATGTTTAGAATGGGAAGAATCTCAATGTGCATTAGAGGAAATCCATGAAGGTATATGTGGGTCACACTTGAATGGTTTAACACTGGCATGAAAGATTATTAGGGCTAGGTATTATTGGCCTGAAATGGAGAAAGAGGCTATCAAGTTTTCTAAGAACTGACTGTTGGTTGTGGATTATTCCCTTTGATCTTCAACTTGCAGATTTACACTTTGATGGATAATATAAATAAAATTTTGACTCTATCACCACTCTAAAGTCCACAAGGAAGAGGGCCAACTAACAAGGATCAAAGGATCCTTCTACTCTTTGAGCTTCAATGCTTAGGTGGGTGTACCCTTGACTCACTTCTTCAAAGGAGTCTCAAAATGATGTATACAATGTTCAACACAAGACTATAAAAGGTTTATCAAATGATTTTTTATGTTTGTGTGGTTGTTAACCATGAAACTTCAAGAGGAAAGACCAGTGCCTTATCCCAGAGCTGAGAGTCACCTAAATGTATACCTCAAATGAATACCTTAAAACAAACACAATGGAATCCAAGGTAAGTGCTTTTCCTATTACCCTTTTCGCTCAAGCACAAGGACATCAAATTCTACACCTGGCTACAAACTCACTGAATTCACCTAGAAGACTTTAATCCTAACTTTGTTAGGAACTCAAAGATAAATTCAAAATACTCTTTGTTTACCATACATTAACACACTTTGTGATATTAACATATATGAGCTTAGAGATAAGCAAGAAGGCATACACAAGATACGAGATTGGGATTCAATGATGTTTTCATTAACAAATCCAGAATCAGCATACAATTAGAATGACACCAAGATAAGAAAAGTCACAAAACTAGACTTCTATCAGTGTATTATAGTCAAAAACCAGGGACCAAAAGCAACAAGATTTTGGAACCCTTGCAAAATCAAAAATTCTGCTACTTATACCCCCTAGTCATCTTGAAATGTGCAACAAGCTATGGATGACTAGGGTTAGGGTTTCAACCACCCAACTTGCTGGAAACGGTCTAAAAGTTATTATAGGGGCGGGAAACACATCCAACTAGGAAAAAAGGAAACTAGAACTAATCAACAATCATGAAATTCTTCTCTGCAAGTACAAGGGATAACAAAATTGGGCTTAAAAGGACACCCTACAACAAGCCTTGAGCACACAACCAAAATGGTACAAGCTCTACAAACAATCCAACAGCACCCTAGACCACACTGCAAATGACAAACTAGTCATATCTCACCGAATAGGGTCTACTCTGCAATGAATTCCATAAATCTTAGTACTTTCTGGTCGCTGGAAGTTCTTACAAAAATTTGAATTTGAACCACAATAGCTAAATCCTTGGTGCCTGTAGAGAACAATGGCCCACATTCAAACTAAGACCAGCTTTAAAACATAGCCATCCAATCAAACCTCCTTCGCGGCTTTAAGATCTTCCTCTAAAAGTGGCCCCACTAGACTTAGTGAATTGGTGACAAAGGACCTTTGCCAATTCGCTAAACATTTCGCACTTTCGCTAAACAACTTAGCGACTTCTCGACTACCATTCACCCAATCACCAGAAAAACTAGTGAATCCTCTTATCTTTCTACGAATGCATGACCACATTAAATTTGTCGGCACCATCACCTTTTTATCCAGACTGCCAAACACTAGACTCCAACCGGGCCCACCCAAAGCCACATGTCACTAAACCATTCATTGATCCATGCCTAGTCACACTGACACTGGACCCACTTACCATAAGAATTTGAAATGATTGGCTGGCGTAAGATCGCATGGCTCTAACAAATCCCATGCAAACTTACACCAGCCGCAGGATCCATCCTCATCACAAACCCCTCTGACAACGGCCCCACTCCTAAGCACATCCGTGTCGACCAATAGGAACATAGCAACTAAGCACCACATGGAAAATGGTCCCACTTGCATCACACAAAGAAGATGCTAGATCAATGGATGGCACATGATCGCAAGGGGTGGGAATATTCCTTAACATCATGTACCGACAATCAGATTAAAAGCTTTCAACGCGGGCCTACCTGACAACAAATCCACCTCACCATCACTTGGATGAATGAAAACCCACCAACTCAGATCATCAGAACTACCACCGCAACCACCACATCACCCACTTCTCTGCATCTCCCAGGCCCACTAACAAAATGCCACCGCACTACCACATGTCAATCGGTCGCATGATCGCATAGCCAAAAACTAGGCTATGCGATCATGTGACAACCAATCACATGCTACCACATGACCACCTCTGGGACACCAAACAACAACCACCATCAGGCCCCACGTGAACAAATGGCAAGCAGTCACATGATCGCATGTCAGAAAAGTCTGACATGCGGCCGTGTGACAGCCAATAAGAACATGCCATCTATCCCCCCTCTGACACCGGGCCCACCAAATAGAAGCAATGCTAGAACAGACAAAATTGACAATAGGCGCATGATTGCATGGGGAAAAAATATTCCATGTGATCACACACCAACCATTGATCTCCTCCCTCTGGCCCCACATCATCGCACTTGCATACTTAAGACAAAGAACAAGGAGAGCCGATAGAAAAGAAGACATGCAAGGTCGAAAACACATAATGTTTTCAATGGAAAAGACTAAAAACACACAAGGCTTTCAACAAACCAAAAGATAAGTGCACAAAAGCAAGATGCACAGGGTTGAAAACAACGAAGGCCAAAAACACATGGACCAAAAACATCATGGACTTTTGAAAACACTATGGGTTTTCGACCCTATGGCAGAATTTGAAAACAATTTCCTACAGACCTTAGAATTTGAATATCTTTCTGGGTTTTGCACATTAGGAGATGTGACCTAGACTAAAGCAAGGCGAAAACATAAAGAGCATAGGGCAGGACATTTGAAAAATACTTGTAGGGGAGAGGCCAATCTCATAAGATTTTTGCTATGACAAAAAATTGGCCTAACAGTGGCTCTGTTTGGGGATGTATGCCTCTTGCAGGCATAGAAAGGACCTAGAATCACTGGTTAAAGTAGACCATCCCACAGGACAAAAATCTAGAGAGCAAGGAGCAAGCAGGCCAAGACCAAGCAACAGGACCAAAAATTGATAGACCAGGGCAAAGCAAGGCAGGTGAAAGCAACTTATATATAGAGATTTACAAGATGTACAACCCTAACTACTGTTCATGGAAAATAGAGTACTTCAAATGAAGTACTGCTTCAAGAATTGTCCATGAACTGGCAAATCTTGAATATCACCACTAAAATTCTTGATGATGTAAGAATCTTGGCCCCATTTCTCATGAATTAGATATGGTTGTAACCAGATGGGATCAAATTTACCATGCTTCCCCTTATCTTCCAATCTGGCATTCCAAACTAACACCAAATCACTAGGTTCACACTTTCTGTCAATAGTCTTTTTATCATATAGATTCTTAACCTACAACTGTAATTTGGCATTCCTTGCAACTGATTCTCTTCTAGTTTCATCTAGTCTAATGAGGTCCTCCATTCTCAACTGCATTTCATCATCAATGCCATCATCATACAACTGCAAAAACTTGTACATCTCCAACAAATTATTTTGAGGCATTCTAGCATGAATTCCATACACCAGGTCAAATGGTGCACAACCAATTTCCTCTTCATAGTTACCCTATCAGCCCATAAAGCTAATGGAAGCTTTGAATTCCATGCCCTCTTATTCTTCTCCAGAATCCTCTTCAAGATTTTAATCAGACTCTTATTAGTAGATTCTGCCTGACCATTTCCTTGCAGATGATAAGGTGAGGAATTAGAAATCTGAATTCCCAAACCTTTGCAAAAGTCCTTACATTCGGCAGACCTGAAGCACATAGCATTGTCACTCACTATCCTCTCAAGGCACCCAAACCTTGTAATAATATTATTCATCAGAAAGTCAATTACCACTCTGCTAGTTGCATTCCTTGTAGGTACAACTTCTACCCACTTTGTAAAATAATCAGTGGCAATTAAGATCCATGAATGTCCTCCACTTGACTTGTTTGGTATCTCCCCTATGAAATCAATTCCCCACTACTGGAAAGGAGCCTGAACTTCTACTAGTTTTAATGGTACATTACCTAAAAACTTAAGCTTACCAGAGAACCTTTGACAAGCATCACATCTCCTTACCAACTGTTCTGCATCCCTGAAGATTGTGGGCCACCAAAATATTGCTCTCAAGATCTTATGAGTAGTTTTTTTACCCATATAATGTCCACCACAAACTCCCTCATGCATCTCCTTCAACAATAGATTAGCCTGATTCTCATCTACAAATTTCAACAGTATGCAATCCATATTTTTTCTATACAGCTTACATTTCACAATTACATACTTGATGGCCTGTAACTTCAATGTCCTCTTTTGATTATCATTCATACTATCTGGACACCTCATCTTTCTCAAATAGTAAATAATATCCTAATACCAAATACAATCATCCATATCACATGTATAATCAATTTCAGAATGATTTACCTAGTTTGCATCTAGATTGGACTGAGCCATCAACTTTGCCAATCCCTGTCCTCTAACCAATTTAGTGATCTGGATCTCAACATTGAATT
Organism: Chamaecyparis obtusa; assembly: GCA_027943335.1. Taxonomy (NCBI): domain Eukaryota; kingdom Viridiplantae; phylum Streptophyta; class Pinopsida; order Cupressales; family Cupressaceae; genus Chamaecyparis; species Chamaecyparis obtusa. Next base: position 14,221 of record BSBK01007850.1, read on the forward strand.
CCTGGATCCTATTGATCCATCTGCATCTTCTTCCAAACACCTCTTGCTGTGAGAAAATGTCCTTCACAACTACACTTGGCACAAAAGCAATCACAACTCCTCCCATCAAGTAACACCTAAAAGCCTTGATTGCCTTCACAAGTGCATAAGCCTGTTTCTCATTTATGTCATACTTTAATTCTGTAGCTAGCAAGGATTTACTAAAAATTGCAATAGGCTGCTCAAAACCATCCTTATTCTTTTGTAATAAAACTATAGCAATAGTATGAAAAGATGCAAAAGAAAAGATATGCATAGGGACACTATAATTAGGTGCCTTTAGCACTAGTGCATCTTTGATAGCCTTCTTGATATTCTTGAAAGCCTCATCAGGCTCACCCTCCTAATTGATTTCAGATCCCTTCTTCAACATCTTGGAAATACGTCTAGTAACCTCTACAAAGTTTGTCACAAACCTTCTTAGAAAATTGACCTGACCAAAGAAGGACTGAATCCCTTTAACATTCTTTGGCTTTTGAATTTTATCAATTGTTTCTACCCTCTCTGGGTCAATTCTCACTCCTTGCTTCCCAACTAAGTGGCCAAGCAACTTACCTTCTGTGACACCAAAAGCACATTTCCTTGGGTTTAATGAAATGCCAAATTCAAAGGCCCTCAAAAATATTTTCTCTAAATGAGCACAATGGTCCTCTTCCTTCTTGGAATAGACAATTAAATCATACTGATACACAACAAGGAAATCATTAATGAAATCTGAAAAGGCAACATCCATTGCCCTCTAAAAAGTAGCACCAGCATTTGTGAGACCAAAAGGCATTCTCACATAAACATATGTTCCCCAAGGTGTTGTAAAGGTTGTCTTGAATTGTTCTGATTCCTTAACAATGACCTGATTGTAGCCAGAGAAACCATCCATCATTGACATTAATTTTGATCTGGTTACTCTCTGCAACATAGCCTACATATTGGGCAAACAATAATTATCTTTCAATGAGCTGATGTTCAAATTTTTGAAGTCCACACAAAGCCTTATGTCACCATTCTTTTTTCTTACAGGAACAAGATTTGACACCCAAGAAGAATGCCTTATAGGCTTGATAATGCCAGCATCTCTCAACTTAATTAATTCTTCTTGCATCTTGGGTGCCAAAGTAGGATTAATAGGCCTTTTCTTTTCTTGGAAAGGTTTAGCATCTTCTCTTAATGGAATAACATGCTGAAATAAATCCTCTCTATAAACCTTTAGGTCATCATACGACCATGCAAAAACATGCCTGAATTTCCTCAATAATTCAACCAGAGGTATCCTCACCTTTTGAGATATATCTCTACCAATGTATACTTTCTTAGGTGCCTCATGTGATCCAAGATTTATCTCCTCAAGATTAGCATGATCTTCTCCTTTGATATTCTTTTAAACTCTATCTTGGTTGTCAAAGACAGTCTCTAAAACAACAAGCCCCTTGGGCACCTTGTTAGTTATAAGTTGAATGACCTCATTGCCTAAGACAACCTCCCTTCCTTCTATTGACTCAACCAAGGCTGAACAATCAAGTTCCTGAACATGATACTGATCCTTGCAATCCATAAACTTCAAAATATCATTATCATCATCAAAAACTTGCCAATTCTCAATATTGTCTAGTATACTAGGCCTAGCCTGAATTTCAACTTTAGAAATACCAGAGAATGTAACATCATTAGGATTGATTGCAATATTGGCCAACAAGTCAGCTATCTTGTTGTTACTCCTATCCGTCCACTCAATATTAAAGGCATCAAAATGCTCAATCAAATCCCACACTGCATTCCTATATTGTTTCAACCTTCTATTCTTGGAAGCATACATTGACCTGACTTGGGACACCACCAACTCAGAATCACCAATAACACTTATGTATTTTATACCATGCTTTTGTGCCAACCTCAGTCCTAACAACAAGGCCTCATATTCTGCTATATTGTTGGTACAAAATAAATTCAATGTGAAAGAGAACTTGTAGGTGTTTCCATCAGGAGAAATAAGTAAAATACTTGCTCCTGCACCATCTTTGCAGTTTGCAGCATCAAAGTACATGACCCACAAATCACCCTTCACAGAGTCAGCACCTACCTTAGTAGAAATAGGTGACAAAACAAGCTAATTTTCAAATATAGGGATCTCTTCCCTAAAAGAATTTACATCAGTATCCACAAAGTATGTAGTTTCATTATCTATGTTTCTCTCAATCATGTGGCATACTCTTGGCTCTTGTTCAATCTTGACAAACTGATCATCAATCTTGAAAGTTGCATAGGACAAATCACACTATAAACTTCCACCCATGGAGCACTCCATCTTCTAGATAGCAACATCCCATAATGAGGAGGGATATCAACCACAAAAACACTCATTGTTAGCTCTTTCTCTAGATATGTTGCCAACCTATATGGTATTGTATTGATAGTCCCAATGACTGGTACCTCCCTCTAATCCATTGCACAACATTTTCCCTACACTGTATCAACTTTAAGGCCCAATCTCTCTATGATTTTTAAAGGCATGACAGTATTAGAGGCACCACTATCAATCATACAATTTCTTAACTTCATCCCATTCACAAGAACACTTAAGAAGAATGGGTCAATATTTTCAAGGCTAGCATTGACAGAATTGTCCAAATATATTGGAGGAATTCGGGACACAATTCCCTGAGTAGCAACATCATTCAAAGCTTTATTCTAAGATCCATTGCATGAAGTATCATTTTTGTGAATATTACCAACCCATGCAATAGCTTTATCTTTATGTTCAGGGATCCTCAACAATTCTGACAATGGAACCTTAATTGTAATTTGTGACAATACAGATAACATGTCAACAGGGGTAGAAGCAGGAATCTCAATCTGCACTGCCTTAACATCTTTTTGCTTGTCTGTCATATTAGGTGTATTGACCACCTTCATTTTTTCAACCTTAGCCATTGTGTTAACTGGCTTCTCAATCTCACTAGAGATCTTTTCAATTCCAACTCCCTTAGGCTCACAATGCTTACCTTTTACATTCTTTAATTTCACCATGTGATCAACCTTTGATTTGTTCTCATTAGGTTCTCTAGAGTTGGTACTCTTTATAAACATTCCTGCAGCTTTCTCATTTGTATTCCTTGCCACCATGCCTCTAGTTTGCACCTGGGCAATCATTTCTGCAGTAATCCTCTCCATCTCTTTTTTGGAAGGCCGTCTCAAATTTACTGGCTTGGGAGAAGAGTTCATGTTACATGTTTTTTGATCAATGCACTCACCATCAGAAAAAACCTCTTGATGAAAAAGGGCCTGATTATGTCTCTTCATATTCTCATCTACCTCTTCATCAAAATCAAAATGATCTTCATATCCTAGACATGAAGAAGCCATGTTGCAACCAACATCTTCTTGTTCTATCTCCTCATTGGCACAATCTTGATTTACAGCCATAGATTGTGCAACCACACAATGCTCTACAGAATGAGGGGACTGGCATGCAACACATCATGGTACATTCTCTATGACATTTATTGAAGCTTTATGTAGAGGGTTAGGGACACCTCTGTCATTGTTTCCTCTTGCAGCAGGGACAATAGGCTTGCCATCCTTCCATTGGGTGTTGTAGGGGTAATTTTGTAGTCTATTCTGCTTACTAAAATTGTTGTTGAACCGAGGCCTTTCATTGGTAGGAGTACTGATGTTCCTATTTGCAGGTGCCTTCAAATCCTTCAATGCATTAAGCACCTTATCCAACTTATCTTCTTCCTAGCTCCTAGATCCAACATTCCTATCATTTTATTTTTTGTATTTCCCATCTCCAAACAACTTTGGGTCATCTCTCTTTCCACCCAACTTTCTTGATATTTTCATGTTGTTCTCAATATTGATAGAAATCCCAAAAGCATCCCTAAGAGTTCTTGGTTCTTTATCCCTCAATAAATATCCCATCTTCCCATCAAATGCATTGAAGTATGTAGTCAGACAAACATTGTCATCCAACCATATGACTTGGAACAACTTGTGCATACCTTTCTGAAATCTCATGTTGAATTCAGTTGCAGACTCATTTTGATTCTTCCTTATGGTATTGAATTCATTCAACATGAAGCTAGCATTAGACCTGTCACCATACTGCTCTTTGAAACATTTCTCAAAAGAGTTCCAAGTATCAATACACTTATCAGGAAGCCTCGTAAACCAATCTCTAGCATCCTCCATTAGAGATTGAACAAATAGTTTCATGACAACATCCTCATGCTGTACCTCATAATCATTAAGCATATCAACAAATAACCTAAGATGCTCCTCACAACTTATAGCATTATTACCAGCAAAACTTAGGTACCATATCTCTAATATCATTTGGAAAAGCATTTGGACAGCCAGGAATTCCATCAAAACTTATTTTCCTATAGCCTTCTAGTTGCATAGGTCTTCTTTGAAAGCTTGAACTAGTGTTAACCCTAGGATCAACATTAGCATCTACATTTATCTGTGCATTTGACTGCTGCCTAGGATCTGCACCTATCCTAGCAAATGAAGAAGGCAAAGAACTAGTAGCATTACTAAGTGGAATAGCAGTAGTCATAGATGGCATACCTAGTTCAGTAGAAGATGGGCCAAGAGCATTAGCTGAAGAAGCCCGCAAAAATTGGATCTTCCTTTTCTTTTCTACAATGGCAATGTCAACCTCAGCTCTCTCTAGTTCTCTTGCAAGATCCTCATCTTCTTTTCTCCTTCTCTCCATTTTTGTGTCCTTATTTGAATCAGGTGGTGGGATCCCTAGTATTGTCACTGGTTTTCTTGCTTGATCACCCACCATCTTCTACTTTCCTTTCTCCTTAATGATAATAGCAGGTCTAGTGATCCTATGCCCATCTTTATCTTTAGGCAAAGGGACATAGCTTTGCACTTGTCTAACCATAGGGCCCTCATTTTCAAATTCATGATCCTACAGTAAGCATTCTTTCTCACTCCTCAAGGCATCAAGATCACCAAAAATATCATGCTACAACGTTTTAGGAGCAGAAGCAAGAATCTTGTTTCTCTCCTTCATTTCATTTATTTTTCTCAGAAGAGACTGCCTCTCTATCAAAGCATTTACCTTTTTAGCCTCTCTCTCCTCATGTAATCTTTTATGTATGGCATCCTGCTCTGCCAACTACAACCTCAATGCATTCAAATCATCAAGATCTATGATAATGTCATCAGAACCAGATGACACATCCATATCAAGAAGATTTTGATATGAGAAATAGACTTCCCTGCTTCTCATGGGTTCTCTTCTAAATTGATCTTCATCGAGATCCAACTCAACCTCTAAACCCACATCTTTGTTTTGTTCATTCTGACCTGTAGGAAATGGACCTTTGTCCTGAAATGCAGCCTCAAGGGTATCATAGAATCTCTCTTCAGAGTGACCACCTTATGATCTAGATACTCTATTTTTTGAACCATCGTCACTTGAGGATACATGTGGTCTTCTGGGTCTGGCATTTCTCTATTCTCTCATGGGAGCACTAGTAGGCTCACCATTCCTTCTAATCTAGCTCTCCTTTCCCTATCTAGGTAATTGCTCCAGAGTGACCTCTAGATTCTTTCTAACATATGACCTAGTATTTCTCCTCTTATCCATGCTTCTTCAATATGTTGCACTGGTTCAAACCTTTGAGTCGCCACCCACCTAGATGGGAAATCTTCAAAACAACAAGAAAACAAGAACACACTTATACCTTTCTCTTTAGATTCTCCCCAGTAGAATCACTAACTCTTAACAAATGCATATCTTCATAGTTGTCCCCAATAGAGTCACCATCTTGTTGGTTGTGGATTATTCCCTTTGATCTTCAACTTGCAGATTTACACTTTGATGGATAATATAAATAAAATCCTAACTCTATCACCACTCCAAAGTCCACAAGGAAGAGGGCCAACTGACAAGGATCAAAGGATCCTTCTACTCTTTAAGCTTCAATGCTCAGGCGGGTGTACCCTTGACTCACTTCTTCAAAGGACTCTCAAAATGATGTATACAATGTTCAACACAAGACTATAAAAAATTTATCAAATGAATGTTTATGTTTGTGTGGTTGTTAACCATGAAACTTCAAGAGGAAATACCAGTGCCTTATCCCAGGGCTGAGAGTCACCTAAATGTATACCTGAACTGAATACCTTAAAACAAACACAATGGAATCCAAGGTAAGTGCTTTGCCTATTACCCATTTCCCTCAAGCACAAGGACATCAAATTCTACACCTGGATACAAACTCACTGAATTCACCTAGAAGACTTTAATCTTAACTTTGTTAGGAACTCAAAGATAAATTCAAAATACTCTTTGTTTGCCATACATTAACACACTTTGTGATATTAACATATATGAGCTTAGAGACAAGAAAGAAGACATACACAAGATATGAGATTGGGATTCAATGATGTTTTCATTAACAAATCTAGAATCAACATACAATTAGAATGACACCAAGATAAGAAAAGTCACAAAACCAGACTTCTATAAGTGTATTATAGTCAAAAACTAGGGACCAAAAGCAACAAGATTTTGGAACCCTTGTAAAATCAAAAATTCTGCCACTTATACCCCCTAGTCATCTTGAAATCTACAACAAGCTATGGATGACTCGGGTTAGGGTTTCAACCACCCAACCTACTGGAAATAGTCTAAAAGTTATTACAAGGGTGGGAAACACATCCAACTAGGAAAAAAGGAAACCAGAACTGATCCACAATCATGAAATTCTTCTCTACAAGTACAAGGGATCATAAAACTGAGCTCAAAAGGACACCCTGCAACAAGCCTTGAGCACACAACCGAAATGGTACAAGCTCTACAAACAATCCAACAACACCCTGGACCACACCGCAAATGGAAAACCAGTCATATCTCACTGAACAGGGTCTACTCTACAATGAATTCCATAAATCTTAGTACTTTCTAGTCGCTGGAAGTTCTAAAAAAAATTTGAATTTGAACCACAACGGTGAAATCCTTGGTGCCTGCAAAGAACAACGGCCCACGTTCAAACTAAGACCAGCTTTAAAACATAGTCATCTGATCGAAACTCCTTCGTGGCTTTAAGATCTTCCTCTAAAAGTGGCCCCACTAGACTTAGTGAATTGGCAACAAAGGACCTTCACCAATTTGCTAAACATTTCACACTTTCGCTAAACAACGTAGCGACTTCCAGACTACCGTTTGTGCAATCACTAGACAAACTAGCGAATCCTCTTATCTTTCTGTGAATGCACGACCACATTAAATTTTTCAGCACCGTCACCTTTTTATCCAAACCACCAAACACTAGACTCCAACTGGGCCTGCCCGAAGCCACATGTCACTAAACCATTCACTAATCCATGCCTAGTCACACTGACACAGGACCCACTTACCATAAGCCTTTCAAATGAATGGCTGGCATAAGATTGCATGGCTCTGACAAATTCCATGCAAACTTATGCCGGTTGTAGGATCCATCCTCAGCACAGACCCCTCTCACAATGACCCCACTCCTGAGCACATCTACGTCGACCAATAGGAACACAACAACTAAGCACCACATGGCAGATGGTCCCACTTGCATCGCATAGAGAAGATGCTAGATCAACAAATGGCGCATGATCACAAGGGGTGAGAATATTCCTTAAGATCATGTGCCGACCGTTGGATTAAAAGCTTTCAATGCAGGCTCGCCTGACAACAAATCCACCTCACCATCATGCGAATGAATGAAAACCAACCAACTCAGATCACCGTAACCTGCACCGCAAATGCCACATCACCCACTTCTCTGCATCTCCCGATCCCATCGATGAAAGACCACCGCACTGCCACGTGTCAACCAGTCGCATGATCGCATAGCCAAAAACTAGGCTATGCGATCATGCGACAACCAATCACATGCTTCCACATGACCGCCTCTGGGACACCAATTAGCAACCACCATCGGGCCCCACGTGGATAGATGGCAAGTGGTTGCATGATCGCATGTCAGAAAAGTCTGACATACGGCCATGCGATAGCCAATAAGAATGTGCCATTTGTCCCCCCTCTGACATCAGGCCCACCAAACAGAAGCAATGCTGGAATAGACAAAATCAACGTTAGGTGTATAATCGCATGGAGAAAGAATATTCCATGTGATCACATGCTGACCATTGATCTCCTCCCTCTGGCCCCACATTGTCACACTTGCGCACTTAAGACAAAGAACAAGGAGAGCCAGCAGAAAAGAAGACATGCAAGGTTAAAAACACATAATGTTTTTGACAGAAAAGACTGAAAACACACAAAGCTTTCAACAGACTGAAAGATAAGCGCACAAAAGTAGGAAGCATAGGGTCAAAAATAGCTAAGGCTGAAAACACATAGACTGAAAACATCATGGACTTTTGAAAACACTGTGGGTTTTTGACACTATGGCAGAATTTGAAAACAATTTCCTGTAGACCTTAGAATTTGAATATCTTTCTGGGTTTTGCACATTAGGAGATGCGACCTGGATTGAAGCAAGGTGACAACATAAAGAGCATAGGGCAGGACATTTGAAAAACACTTGCAGGGGAGAGGCCAATCTCATAAGATTTTTGCTATGACAGAAAATTGGCCTAACACTATCAAAAGTGCCAAGTACATGACAACTTAATTCATGCACCAGGGAGAGATCTAATTCCCTTTACTACACAATGGCCTTTTTACCAATGGGCATTTGATCTTATAGGGTCCATACATCCTCATTATTCTAATGGACATACCCATATAATCACAGCTCTAGAAAATTTTACAAAATGGGTAGAAGTAGTCCCTTTGACTCAAGAAATCGGCAAGCAAATTTCTATGTTCATTCTGAACTACATCATATGTTGGTATGGTATTCCACATTCTATAGTCACAAAAAATAGTGGACAATTCAAAAACAAAGACTTAGATGATCTATTTGCAAAATTCAAAATTACACAACATTGGTCATCTATCTACTATCCTCAAGGGAATGGACAAGTTGAGGCTTCAAACAAAAATATATTGAAAATCTTGCATCGCACAGTTAATAAAACAGGAAGAGACTGGCATCTCATGATCAATCCAACTCTCTAGGCCTATAGAATAAGTATCAGAATGCCCACTGGGGCTACACCATTCACTTTAGTTTATGGGTCTGAAGCGGTATTGCCTATTGAGGTTGAAATCCAATCACTAAGAATCAAAATGTATGGTCTAGTAACTGATGATGACTACAAAGTTTCTAGGTTGCAAGAACTTGAACTACTAGATGAGTGCAGACAAGTAGTGTATGATCATCTCAGAGGCTATCAGAAGAGAATACTAGAGGTTATAAGAAGAAAGTTAGACACAAAATTTTTTATGTTGGTGATCTAGTCTTGAGAGAGAATCCTAGAAATCAATCCCATAGAGAACACAAGGGGAAGTTTGAACCCAACTGGCTAGGTCCATTTTTTATCACTACTACTTTTGTCTCTAGATCCTATCAACTCTCAACAACTGAAGGAGAACAGCTCTGAGAACCAATCGACATTCTCCATCTCAAGAAATTCTATGCCTAAGGCATTTAGTTTATGGTAAAATAACTGGAAAAAATTAGAAAAATTAGAAAAAGTCTTGAAAAAGAATGATCATCCTAGTGAAAACCTAGCAATAGGTGCCCTTATGATTCACAAAAAAATAAAAAAATATCAAAAGTACAAAAAAATTGAAAAAATGAAAAATACAAAAAAATGAGAAAAAGAAAAAGTGCCTTGGTGAAAACCTGGAAACAGGTGCCTTGGTAGAAAAAATAGAATCTTTGTCAAGATGGTGAAAACCTGGCAAAAAGGTACCACTTGTTCAAAATGCTCCATCTATCAATGCAATCTTGGTCTTTCCCAACTTTCAATCTTGCTCTAGTTTGTACATACCTCCTAGTTTATTTTTGCATTCCTATTTTCAATAAGTCGGTTTGTACACCAATCGGCTCAAACATCCATATCCTATCAATGTTCAAACTTGGAAGCAATCAAATTCATATCCTACAATCCTCAGTATCTTAGAAGAGTCATATCTAGTCAAAGTCCTTGAAGCTTCATTTGAGTCATTCAGTCAGTCTCCTCTCTAGAAAGGATTTTGCATTTACAACAACGCAATCAAACAATAACACAAACTGAAAATAATCTATGCTTCACATGCATTTATCTCCTTGTATGCCTACTGATTCACATTGATATCTTTTGCATATTGTTTCCTTTTGAGCTCTTTGATGATGTCCTTTACAGGATTTACAGAGTGATGACTAGGGGCATAATATTTTCTTTGTCTTCTACTTGTATGTGAAAATATAACAACTTTGGAAATTTTGGATTGAAATGGTGTCCATCTATAAGAGCCTCCATCTTGAATTGGATGGCCATGTGTAACTCAACCATTGATACCTAGAAACTTCAAGGACGTTTGATCTAACTATTGTCTTTTTGAGAAAGTTCTTACTCCTACTATGAAACACAATCTTACCTAAGGATGTGAATGATAAAGTGTCATTATAGGTAATTCACATTGGATTTAGAATGATCTCTTGATTTCTTGATGTGTTTCTACTGCAAGGCATATTCTGGTCATTACAATGTCTATGTTTTGATGCTTATACAAATTGCTATATCAAAATGGACGTGATATTGAGGTCATCCTAGCATTTGTGCCATGGTGCTTATATCTAATCCAACATTCCAAAAACAAAATCAATATTCATATGTCCATGGTTGTCTAGGAAGTGGGCATTGTATTGATTCTTACGCATAAAACTCAATATTCGTATGTCCATAGTTTCCTCACTAGTGTATGTTGTATTGATTTATCTAGTTACCTAAAATGTTCAATGATGAAAACAAATCGACACATGATCAGTGACTAGGTCGTAAGTCTTAGGTTTGCATTTCATTCTACATGTCATTTTGCACTTTGCATGATTGCATGATCTCACAAATTGTTGAACACACTTAACATGCTTAAATGATTCTTCTAAACTAAACTAAAACTTGACATGAAGATCTGAATCTCACATAAAGGTTTTCTCACAGAACCACAAGCAGTCACCATCCTGGGTTAACCATCCTTTTGACATAAGACTGAGTACTTGTCTTCATCAATAACTGCAAAACATATCATGTGTATCTTTGCATTTACATGGCATATTCATGATCATTCCATTTGTTGCATTACATTGCATACATAGCATAATCAAAATCATACATTTTCCATCATCAATTACATTTGCATAACATTCATACATTTGAAAGAAATCATTGCATTGCATAAATCCATAAGTACATTCTACACTACTCATAACATATACATCACATGATATCATCATAAATCAAAACATGACAAGTACAAATGAAGTCATAACCAAAATCTTGATCTCATATCATATAACTTGAGATAGTCAAGGGTGCACTACTAGCACAAAGTATAAAAGAATGAGCTCATGTGAGCTATCAGAAGTTAGAGCAATATACATGAACAAAATGACAAAAATATCAGAATATCTAGACAGATCAGCTATTTTCCTAATCCTCTGCATCTGGTGGAGGTAGTGGTGGTGCATTAGGCACTACCTCAACTCGAGGTGCTTTGGCTCCCTCTGAAGCTATCATATACTGAGAGTATGTCGGTACTCTTTGACCGATAGGAACAACAACATTATAAGAAGATACATAGTAAGCAGCTTGAGAGGTCCAATGTGTCACCTCTATCTGTAATCTCCTATTCTCCTCTTGGAGCTCAGATCACTGTCTATCAGCCTCTATGAACCACTCTTCAAAATGAGCACTCGGTACTCTCAGGTCTCTCACCTATAATATTATTTTCCTAATGATCTCCTAAGAGGATAGTGCTACGCTAGGATCTACATCTGTCGCAGGCATGTCTGTATCTCTCATTGACTGATTAGCAGCCTCTACTCTCTGCACCTTACGACATCTCACCTCAGCTCCAAGGTCAAAATATGTATCTTCCTATATAGGATCAGGACCAGTACCTACATCCTATTGTGCACCAAGTACCTCATCTGAACTACCAACACTACCTAAAGTACCACTCTCTCCTCTAGTATATCTCCTAGATGTACCTGCAGGCCTACCTCCTAAAGAACTAGTAAGATGAGGTGGTCTCATATGACCAAATGGTCTCTATGGAGGTGTCATCAGTACTCTTGGCCTCAAAGGTGTAGGCTGGGGCATTAGAACCTATGTGCATCTCTGACCCTGTACCATGGGATCACCTATCACATCCATATCATCCTCCATACTTGAAATCAACTCTGCAGGATCTGAAAGCCTATGAATAGGGTACTTTGCAAGCCATGCAATGAAACCATCTGTGACCTTAGCATCTGGAACATCTGGTTGGTAGTCCCAGTCTCTACTGACATAGCCTCTATACTCCTATGTACAAAGAGCGTATGATAAATGAGGACCCCATCCTAAGCCAAGCTCACTAACTATTCATGCATAGGCCGCATGCTCCTGTGGTGCATCCTAGATGATGTCATATTGTTTCCATACCTAGGTAATAATAAAGTGCTCCAGCACTATAGTTCTCCCATAAAGCAGTCGACTATGGAAAAATTGATTGAAGTGCTCTCGAATAGTAGGCCATGCCTCTATTTGCAGATATGGATGCCAGATCAAAAATGTGCTATCATCAAGACATCATCTCCAATACTCTGTGTGACCCATACGCACCTATGTAATGTATCCTAAATAAATGTATATCACTAGCTCTTGTGGCTGGCGATGACCATGGCATACTGGTCTACAAACTGGGATATTCTCCCAAGCCCAAATTTGAGGTACCAAACCACAAAAAGAAAATTACTTTCTCTCTTGATACACGATCTCGTGCATCTTGGAGAACATATGAGCCAACATACACTAACCCCAACCCAACTCAGATAGAGTGGCCATCAATTGTGCAACCATCGAGGCCCAGCCCATCAAGAGACCATTTTGCTGATGGTCAAACATAATGATGCCTCCTATCATACTGGCTATAATGTACTCTAATCTATGGGTCTCCCCATAGTGCTGAACGAAAGTCTCCTAGGAAATAGAAGCAATAAGCTTGGTGTCATCTCCAAATAAACATATAAATGCATGTAATCTTGAGTTCCCTGAACTCACATAATCAGGCCGTGGACCATGGAAAGGAATGTAGAGTATCCTATAGGCATCCTCTGGTGTAAATGTAATCTCTCATGTCAGGAGGTGGAAGGTCTAGGTCTCTAAGTGAAACCTCTCAATCAGTGCAGTCAGAAGTCCTTGGTTTACCCTAATCTTGAGCAACCAAATGAGATACTCAAATCCATAGCTAGCAAGATGTACTCTCATCAGATCAGGCAATGAAACACATAACCTCTGTGTCACCGGGTGTGAGATGTGCACATGGAAATTAGGATAGATGACTTACATAGCACAAAAATAGGGAATCATATCAGTAACTTGGTTTAAAACCAAGCTAACAGTATAGAAATTGAAAAGTTGATTATCTCAGTAGGTACATTAAATGCTAAGGAATCGGCCTATGAAATCAGAAAATTCAAAATTTTAACCTAAGAGGGTGTTTTTAGCTCACTATTTTCCATACGATAATTCAGACTAGCATGAAAACTTGTACAAGCTTCAGTAGCTTACCATAAAACAAATCATGGTCATACGACAATGTGTCTCTTATCGTACGACATATGAGGGACCCGACAAAATGTTGTACGACTCTTGGACCCCTCTCATACAAGTTTCTACTAGTTATGGTCTGACAATCTAAATGGAATTGAAAAGTCGTACAAGTCATAGTGGACAATCGTATGAGTTTCTATGCATGCAAAAATTGAAAAATCCTAATGTACCAAAAATGACTTAAAAATGCTAGAAACATTGAAAAATAGAATTTACAAGGAGGCACAGAGGTCCAATTACTAGATGTCCATACTGCGAAGGTCTCTGATGTCGTCGGCTATGATCAAAACACTGGGAAGAGACAGGTACCTTCATCTCGGCCATTTTCTCGCTTAGAGGGCTCCACAAAGGTTTCAAAAGTCAAATGTGAATAATGAATTGAAAATGACCCTTTTGGCCCTTATATAGGTTATGACCTAATTTTCAAAACTTCTCTGATTTCCATGAAAATTGCAACCTTCGCTAATTTTGATGTTCTAAACCCATTTTTAGGATCAAAATTGAAATCTGAGATCGTTTACTATGTCAAAATCATGATTTAAAATTTTTGAACCTCGGACAGCCGACTGCTTTCATAATCAACCTTCAATCATCACATAAATCCATAATTCAACTTAACTGATTATCTTATATCAAACTATCAAAATTTCAACTTGGTCACCCATGGTCCACTCATGGTCAAACCTAGTCAAACTTGGTCTCCAGGACCTCCAAACGATGCAAAATGCATTCTCGAACGTGTATAACCACTTCTTAAATCAATTAACATGCTTCTAAACCATTTAACACTGATTTTTCTTGTCAGATTTCAATTTTCATCCTGAAGTGGGCGTGGTATTGCACATCATTCAAGTCTGTCAATCTAATTCTATCAATCAAATCTTTTCGCAGTGATCAAGACAAGAACCACATCTAGTTTTTGATTCATCTAAAGACCTCATCGCTTGGGGCATATTAGATTCATCGAGATCCATATCAATTTGGTATCCTAATCTATCTTGTAAATTGTATCAGCTTTTCATAACCATCGGTTCATTAGTGTCATCTCCTTGGTTCTTCGTAATTGAAGGGTTTAGATGTGATACCAATATTGATTCCTCTAGACATTCAAGTCTGGAATCAGGTCACTCACTTCTTTGTAATCATAAGGTTCAGAATCAGGTGTCTTTATACTTTTTCGTAATCACCGGTTCATTGTTGCTATAGTTTACATCATCTCGATTCTTGGTCAACTAGGACCTGAATTAACTTTTTTTTTAATCTTATAAATTGATTTCTATCTCAGAATTGGTTAATCTTTCAAATCAGTTTCATACATCTACATAAAAAATAGACTATCTTTGAACCACTATGCTTTGCAAAGTGATTCAAAGAGGGGCAAAATGCAATACCCCAAAAATGGGCTATAGGTTCATTAACCTCTTACATCAACAATTCGATCGAAATCAACATCAAAGTCCTAACCTAAGGCACATCTGCACATCAAAACCTCAAAATCTAATTGATTACCTTAATTCTGCATCAGGGAATATTTCCTAGATATTCCTATTTATCTTAATTTAATGATTATTTGGCGATAAATGTCATTATTTATCCTAAAGTTTGATTAATTAAATATTCTGAATATTTAATTAATCAGATTTAATTTTGCCACTTAATTATTTAATTAGATTTAATTCTATTTATTCCTAAATCATCTTATTTTATTTTGACAATAAATCTAAAATCTCATGACTAATTGATTAAATTCTTATTTAATTAATTAATGTCAATTGTCAATATTTAATAATATAGTTTTTAAATAAATTTTGATTTAATAATTTTGATTAACCCATAAATCAATTGTTTTTATTCAAAAATCAGTTAAGTTGAGAACAAATCACTTTACTTTTAAATTAATTTATAATTAAATCATGAACAATCAGCAAAGTAGGCAACTAGAAATTAACAATCAATTTTAAATTTAAACTCAACATCTGATGATGAGTTGAAATTTGATCTAAACTCTATTTTGAGTTAAAACACTGCTTTTGCATGGTTTTATAAATTAATTAATTCTGATTTCTTGTTAACTCAAAAATCAACTTGAGTTTATCAAGAGTGATTTATGGCTTTTCTCAATGCATCCTCAAGCCCTAAATTTCTATAAAATCAAGGCTCAGCTCTTCACAATTAGCAACACTCAAATTTTCACAATTACTCTGGTGAATTGGTGATTGAAGGATTAAGCACTTGGAACAGGCGATTTGTGAGGTCTTTCATTGTTGATCATAGTTTTGCATAGTTTTCATATCATAGTTTTCATTCATTCATATCATTGTTAGATTAAGTCTGCATATCATTTCAATTTCATCCTAGATTAGTTTCATATCAAGTTTTTCATCCTAATTGCATAGAAAATCCAAAAATATAGAATAATCTACATTCATATAGTGTTTCATTCTCTTGCATTCAAATCCTTTGTTTAGGTGTTGCATTGTCACTAATCTCGATTTCTATCTGAGAACATCATACTAGCACCTACTAGAAGGCAGTAAATTGCCTGGTTAGCTTAGTTTCATTTATCTACAGATTTCTGATTTTGCTAACCTCTAATGTTTTATTGAAGTGTTGTGTCCATAGCTAGGTACAATTTATTTTTCTAAAATCATTCTAGCACATTCTTCTCAATCATTAGTGTTCTAGCAAAATCTATAATTGATCTCTTTCTTCTTTCTGCTATACCATTCTATGGAGGTGTCCTCTGTATAGACATCTATCTCTTTATTCCTCTATCATTATAAAATATGTTGATCTCATTTGATATAAAATCTCCTCCTCTATCAAATCTCAAGCACTTCAAGGTTTTACCTAGATTTCCTTTTCAACTTTTGTCAAATACCACATAAATAATTGAAATACATGAGATTATCATCATCAATATCATCAACTTTTTCTATCAAGTAATCAATATGTTTCATTTCTGAGGGGACGTCAGAGTATCAAATCAAACATCAATGGAATCAATGGGGCATCAACATTGCTTCCAAAAGACTTAGGAATTGTGGATGAATAGGAATAATATGGAGGGTTCATATGGATTGGTGTTTGGACATTCTTCAAGTATGTGTGCCTTCATTGATCTTGATACATGGTAGGGTAAATGAATGGAGAGCTAGGGATGATAGGAATAGAGGATGGAGGAATATATGGACCTAATATGGATGGAAGGGATGAAGACTTTTGTTGTGGGACATAGGAACCCAAAATGGATTTATCTTTATATTGGCTCATGAATAGCTTTGATAGGAACACATTTGATAGGATCAACTGAAGCTTGAAGGGATTAATTATCATGCAAGGGATTTGGAAGAATGATGGTTTCTTGAGGTGAACATGGAGGAATATGACAAGGAAATGATGGGATACTTTGATCTTGACAAGGATCTTCAAATGGTGTAGAGAGGGTATTTTGCTCTTGATTTTCAATATGTTCATTGGAAATTGCGGAAGGGATATCTTGATCTTGCTTGAGAAGTGGAGAAAATATGGAACTTGGAAGGGTGATTTGTTCTTGGAATGGAAGGATATCATCTTGGAAGACATGGAAGGATGCAAGGGGATCATCACATGGTTCTATGGATATGGGACCTTTATCAAATATGGGAGGGGATTGTATATAATCTTGGTATCTTGATCTTTATCGATATTTGTTTCTTTTCTCTTTGGATTATCCCCTTGACATGGAGCCACTTCTAAGGAAAATGTAGATGTTTGGATATGTGTGGGGGATGTTTGGAAGAATAATGTATGATCCTTTTGATTGGGTATAATGGGCATTGAAGGACATGAAGCTTTGGGATCCAAGATCTTTGAAGCATGGAAATGATCTGCAGCAAGCTGTAAATTAGCTTGGGTTTCTTTTAGAGGTAGCCCTTGAGGGTAGACATAGTCAACGTGAAAAGTGTCAACATTAGGCTCATTCTTTGATGGAGGAATTTTGGATAGTTGTGGAGCTTTGGGAGAGGAACGAAAGATGAAAGGAGTACATGCTATGGGAGAAACATTGCTAGGTAAAGGTTTTTGCATTAGATCTTACTTGAGAGTGGTACTTTTCTCTTCATAATCTTTATTATCTAGATCACAAATAGGATGATCATGAAATTTCCCTCGATCCAAGACAGGTTTGTTTCTCTTAAATGCTTCTTTTTGTGAGGAAGACGAAGATATGGATGGCTTATCATTATAAAGAAAATGACACCTTGATCTTAATGATGTATCTTTTTGTTTTTCCTCATTCTCCATCAAGGTTGATGTGTCAAAATTATGAGGAAGCTTAGCTCCTAATTGAGATAACTTCATGAAGTATGCTTCTTTATCCCTATTCATTATTAATCCCATTATTTCCATAAACATGGGATCTTGGATTGCTTCTTAAACTTCTTCTTCAGATACTTCATCATTTTGATTACGATGGAGATTTTGATCTTGATTTCTATAATTATGCTCCATACTAGGATTGATTTGTTTCTCAAATAGTTCCATCATTATAAATCTTTTTCAGGAATATGATATATTTGTTGCACTGATAAGGAGTATCTCCAAAAAGGGTATCCAAAAATGGTGTCAAAATCTTTCCAAACCTTTGGGAAATTTCCACTATTTTCCCTTATTTGTTTCTTGGCGTCACAAGCTTGAGTGTAGGCATGAATTAAATGTTTGTACATGTGAACTAGTATTGAACTAGGTGGCACCTTGCAGGTATGCAGGTGACACTTTGCTATTGATAAGCAATTTTCCAGTTCTAAAATGCATGCTTCAATAGGTGATAGGCGTGACTTCTCTATTGGTATGCATTTTTATAAAATTCATAAGCATGAATTTTCCTCTGATAGGCGGTATTGTTTTGTGCATAGGGGGCACTTCTTTGACCAAGTTGTAAGATTTTGAATTTTTTTTTTTTAAATGTTTAAGATTAGGTCTTTTGAAATTTTCTTGTTTGAAAATAAAAAACAAATGCAACACACACATCAATGTCCCTAAAAGAATCTAATGTGTATATTTTTTATCATTTCCACAAGTATAACACAAGAAAGAATTACAAGCAGCTTACCTAAAGTCAAATTTTGGCTCTTAACATGGCTCTAAAAGGTAGGCCTACTACTTTATCCATGATTTTATTGTGGATTCCATTCAAATAGATCTTAAATTTTCATCCCCCAAGCATGTTAAGGGGTTTCCCACATGCACCAAGGTACAATTTTGCACAATCCATGAAGACTACTAGAGGAAATTTAAAAATTTTAAGATTCATTTGTCACATACCCCATTAAGGATGCATGCATTTCATTTTATAGTGGGTTAGATTCTTGCGGTAAAAGTGAGTGTATCCCACTTTGGGCTATCCCTCTCACGGGCCTCGTTAAGGCACAACTCGAGAGGTGAGCCCACTAAATCTCTACTTTAACTAGCATGTTCATTGAAAGAAAGATAATGGAATTAAGGTTAAGTTTTTGGGAATTTGGTTCACCTAAAAGGTGAAGAGCATATCCCTAACTTTCCCTTTAGTTCCTCAAACACTCAAGCAATAAGGTTCTTTTTCAATCTCATAACAAAGAGATTCTTAGAAATGGAAGTGTTTGGTCAAATTCCTCATTTTAATTAAGCTATGTTCAAAATTAATGCCGCAATTTAATCAAGTGCAAGCTTGAATAGAATAATACCTTTCCTTTGTAGCTAGCCTAAGCTAGGGGCAGTTTTGAAAGGTTTTGTCATTGTTTTTCAACTCACCTTCGAAATAGCCTCCTCCCAATGTGCTTGTCCACCAAAAAATTAGTCAACAATAACAAACACTATGAGGGGAAACCAAAATTGAAAATTGAAGGAACAACACTTATGTATGAATTTTGTAGAGCTTATTTGCAAATTTCCAAAGAAAACTTGATCTAAGGACTAAAAATCCAATTTAGAGAGACAAACTTTGATTTATATGCTTGAACAATTGCAAGGTAATTCTAAAATACCTGATTGTCCTCCTCTTGTGTGGTCTCAAGAACAGCCTTAATCTGATCAAAGTTCTCCTTCTTAATCTTCTTTTCTAAAGCCTTTCCTTCTTGGTTAAATCTACTTTCCAACTTTTGCACTTTCTTGTGGTTGCTCATTTACTGTTAAATCATATAAATAGGGAGTTAGACAAATGATTTTATCAACTTAATAGTAAATATAGACAATAGGTAGCAGGCGACATTGCCCAGCTAAAAGGCGTGAAAAAATTGTTAGCAGGTGTAACTTTACTGATAGCAAGCAACACTTTGTAGTGCCACATGCGATACTAAAAATTACACAAGCATGAACATTTTATCACAAAGCATGACCAAAACTTAAACTTGTGAAAAATGATTTATGCTAAGCAACAATTTAATAATAGTAAGTGTAAATTAATAGATTGTAAGCGTGATTGTTATTAAAAATGGCAAAGCAAAGAGTGAAGGTAAATGATAACAGATTATGTCAAAGCGATACTCCCTGAGTCACAGGTGTGACTTTAAGCACCAAAGGTTGAATGCATTTATCTCACAGGCCTGAGTGAATGACTTGTAGGTGACTGCTAAGTTCTCAAAACCACATAGAATTTGCATGCCAGGCATGAATCTTCAGATAATAGGTGTCAGGACAGAGATTGTAAGCGACAGTAAAATGACTGCAGGTGTGAACAAATCTCCTGTAAGCGTGACTTCACCAATTTCCTACAAAATATTCATGGAAAACAAAAAATACAAGAATGCAAATTATGATGAAAATGATAAAATGAGGCCTAGGGCCCCACGGTGGGTGCCATTTGTGTGATGATGATAATCACCTTCATGAAATTAAGATCTAATAGCAAAAATTAAAAGTAAATACAATGCAAATCTAATTAGAATTGAAACTAATATCTATAGCATCTCATGGCTCTCTAGAAAGAGGTGGTAAGTGAAGCTCTCAGCTCAAATCTCCACTAGTGACACTTCTAAAATTAGAATGTATGCTGCTATGCTTCTATAATGCTTCTACGATGATAGTTCTAGCTCAAATTGACAAAATATAATGCAAATTACTCTAAAAATGCTCTTATAATGCTCTCAATTGCCTATAGTAACAATGCTTTGCAAATGAATTTCTAAGATATCAAATGCTCTCAAAATGCTCCATATTTATAGCAAATTCCCAAGGGTAGGGGTTGGAGTAAAGTAATCATGATTTACCTTAGGTTGAGTCAAATACTTTTCTTTGTTCATAAATGGGGGGGACAATTTAAAGGTTTGTCTCAAAGCTTTGGACAAAAGGACAAGATTGAGTGGTTGAGATTGAAACTTTCAAATGAGTGATTGAGATTAATCTTTTTTGAGTGATTTATGTCTTTTTGTCCTCAATTCTTATTGGTTGCTCAACTTTGTTGAAAGAAATTAGGAATTATTAAATTCAATTAATTAATTAAATTTAGCCATGTAAGGGTAATAAGTTCATTTTGATTTTTGCTTTAAACAACTATACAATTAATTGATTAAAATCAATTATGTAGTGCTTTTCACCCCTTTAAGCTTTGATTTAATTATTTAACATCCTTATTTGATTTTTCCTTTGCTTTAATTGATTTTGTCCAACTTTATTTAATTATCTCCATTTTAATTGATTTGATCCCTTTTTTATTGAATTAGTGCATTTTGATGATTTTGAGCCATTTTATTGATATTTGCAATTTAAAAGTTGATGCAAGAGCATCCTGGGTGTAAGAGCAATCTTGCATCACCCAAAAATATTTCTATTTTTGTATTCAATAAAGGCTATTTTGTGCAGAGCTGCTATTTATGGAAAGTTACTATTTTTGGTAATTTTTGTATGTGCTCAGAATGATCTGATTTTTTTCTTGGAGGTTGATTTTGGTCATATAAGTCTGCCAGTAAAGTTTCATTGCCAGATCAAGTGTATATTGGAAGATATTGAAGATTTTCGATATTGGCAGCAGGGTACAGAAACTTTGAACTCAGTTTTGAAGGCTTTAGAGGCCCCGAATGAGGTCAAAAATTTGGGTGACAAGCGCTTGCGCTAGTCAAGCCTGTAGAGCACTTCGTGGCGTTTCTGAAATGGGGTTATAATAGCCGATCGGGTCAACTGGTGATGCCTTATGGTCTTCGGAAGTTGGGCCACCCGAAATGGCGAAAAATAATTTTCTTCAAAATTTCTGTTCGGGTTTCAAAGGTTATCTTGAGCCGACTATGATGTAATAAAATGTAAAATAAAATAATTCTAAGTTTGGTCGGCCTTATTGGCTAAAATTCTGGAACCTTCCCAGACGGTGGAAAATTGCCTATATAAGGAAGGCTGTATTATTGTCTTAGGCAGTTCGGAATAATTCTAGGTAGTAGATCTGGGTATTGATTCGAGGCTTTGTCCTACAGAATATTGTAAGGGAATGCCCATGTGGCTTTGCATATTGTAATTCTGAAAGTTTGTAATTCCACATTTGTGGAGATAATAAGAAGCCAATTTTCTGTTCTTGCATATTACTGTTGTTGTTTCTCTATTTCTGTTATGTGTTTGTGGTATTAAGGGGAGCACCCTTCATCAAAAGTACTTGTCCAATTTTGCGTGTCTACAAGAACATCGCATTCATCATTCTAGAAAAGTCATCAACAGAGAAAATGAAATACTTATCACAAAACTAACTTTGCACACCCATAGTTCCATAAAGGTCAGTATGAACCAATTCTAAAATATTGTCAAAAGTATGTCTTTCTCTTAAAACTAAACTTTGTCATTTTTCCCAATTGACTTTGTTTACACATCACATTATCAAGCTTCTTCAATCTTGAAAAACCTTTAACTTTCTTTATCTTACTGATATTTAAAAATTTGTCAAAGTTTACATGACACAAGCTCTTATGCGATAACCATACATCATCAAATTGTGCAAATAAACATGTTTCTTCATATCAGTCTAGATAGAAACAATTACCTCTTCCATGTTCTCCACTTCTAATTAGTTCACCAGTAACATCAAATATTTTAGCCTTTTTGTAATGAAACTCAACTCGGTAACCAGTACTGTTCAACTATGCAACACTCAACAAATTATAGTTAAGACCTTCAACCCAATAAGCATTATCACATCAGGTCTTATCAATTAATCTTATTGATCCTTTCTCTTTCACAACACATGGTGCATCATTACCAAACTTAACACTACTACCTTTGTAATGATTTAGGGTTTTAAACTTACTTTTATCACCATTCATGTGATGTGAGCAACCACTATCAATAACCCATTTGTTACCTTTACTCACATATGAAATAAGTGTAGTTTTCTCATCTTCATCAGAATCAACTTTCATAGCAACATAAACAACTTCTATATTACATTCACTAGTTTCACTATCAGTTTCCTCTTCAATAATATAACAAGATTTCTTACCTTTGTCTTTTTAGTCCATGTACCCTTTGTGATCTCTATCATTTCTTTTGTCTTTGTACTTTATTTCCTTTCTTTCATCCTTATTCATCCTATTAGGGCATCTTTTTGTAATATGACCAACTTTGTTACATGAAAAATAAATTATAGGAAGTTTTTCTTTGTATTTTCCTTTCCTTATTTGTAGCCTTCTAGCCATAAGTACCTCAAGATCATATAGATCATCATTAGAAAAATCACTATTACTTTCACTCTTAATGTCATTGCTCATACATCTTTCCTTTCCCTTTTAGGCTTATGAAGAGCCATTTGAGACATGAATGTAGATTCAATGTTGTGAGTGGTGAAATTATCAAAATTTAACAATTCAAAAGTAGTAAGCCTACCAATAAGACCTTCCAAATTTAGGACATTACTAAGTGTAGATATAGATTCTTGTATTGTAGAAACTCTTATAGCATAGTTAGGAAGTAGGGTTCTCAAAACTTTACTAATAAAAGTGTCATCATCAATGTTCCCATTAGCTCCTTTAATAGCATTTACTACATTTTTAACTCTACCACAATACTGAACAATATTTTTACCTTCTTGCATTTTCATTTTATCAAGCTTACCTCTCAAAATTTTAGATTTGGCTCTTGGTACATATGTGTCCCCACCATAGATAGCTACTAGAGTGTCCTACATTTTCTTTGCATTGGTACAATCCTTGATATCTTTAAATTTAGGATAGATTATGGCAGATGCAATCTCCAACATTGCCTTATTATGTTCATATTTTTTTCATCTCATCGACAGTCATAGGTGCAACAAGTGTTACATAATCCTTTTCTATATACTATTTTGTTGAATCACCAATATCAGCTAGGTGCAATTTCATCAAACTCTACCATGTAGGGAAGTTCTCATTGTTCATCTTTGGTACCTCCTTTTTGTACATCTTGATCATTAGCTTCAAGTATCTTTAAACTTTTTATCTACAAGCACCAACAACTCTAATACCAATTGTTAGAATGATTTAAGAATAACTGAGAAGGGGGAGGGGGTGAATCAGTTATCCTCAAGTCAGATATAACAATTCAACTTTATAGCTCTTAAAAAAACTCAAATCTAATAAAAAATTCACTTGGTCTCTATAGCATATATCAGTTACATAAAACATGTAGTCCATTGTCCAAAAGTAATTAACTTGCAGAATATAAAACTTTCAACAACATTCACACAAGTACAACACCAAGATTTAACGTGGAAACCTAATTTGGGAAAAACCACTTGCAACATGCTACTGATTTTCACTCTTCTGAAGTGAGCTCTATGAGAAGCCAACCATGTTAAAGGTTTCCAATACACACTATTAGGTGTAACCATGTTAAAGGATTTAATCACCCTATTAAGACTGGCCTGGTTAGAGGCCTTAAAAACATTCCATCAGAATGTCACCTTGATTAAAGGGTTTACACTATGACTGGTAGGTCAACCTTGATTAAAGGATTTAGACTGATACAATGGTTAGAAAGTAATAGTAGGTTCTGATCATAAATATTCAACTCACTTTGTAAATATAGATCTAATTCGCTCATATGTTGATTTATTGACTAGCCTTCATTTCCATCTCCATCTCTGATCTTCTTAGAAATTCTCTCAAAGCAATCACTGCAACTATGTTCATCTCCTTCAAAGCTTCACCTTAGTCTTCTCCTTATATTCATCAGTCAATAACATCAACCACTTCCACTCACTTCATAACCCATAATTATGTCATCCTTATACCTCCTTGATTAGGTAGATTAATCTTTTTACCGTATAATCTCTTCCATAGATCTTAGGTTTAGGTTAGATTCATTGAATCCTTCAATCATTTTATTTTCCTCCTTCTCTTTCTACATACATATCCAAACTTCTCTTTGAATCCATAAGAAATTTTTTTACCATGTATTAAATGCTCCATAATGCTCATTAATAATGTCAACACATTTTACATATCCCAAGAGTTCAACTATGTCCGCTGGGATTCTAAATTCTTTCACAAACTGTAAATTACTGAGACTTGGTCAATACTGTGTTTATCTTGGTCATTACTGGATATCTCAGTCATTGCTAAAACTTTCCTTGTCAGTAAACATGATATCTTTTCTCTGTAATTATATGTTGCTCGGTAATTATTGATGCTTGATCGGCACTATATTTTCTCGACATATACTGGTGCTCAGTCGACACTAGCATTACTCAACTTAAACTAAATTTCTTCACTTTTGCTCGGTTAAGCCTATATTTCCAATCTTTTTTCTTCACTTGATGTTAAAGATAAACAACACATTACCTTGTCAATGTGCCAACTAATTAAGTACCCATTGAAGTATCACATAACTCAACCTTTCCTTAGGTCCCCTTGTTGTCTCCTCTTTTCAAATCCTCTTCATTAATCAAAAGATATGGTAATCTACTAGATAGAAACTATCTTACCAGTTAAGGTTTGACATCAATGACAATATAACAATTGTTTCAATTATAGTTTCCAACATGTTGCACAAAAATATTTTAAGGTATATCAAATGGATGTCGAGTCCGCGTTCCTAAATGATGATTTGAAATAAGTTTACATTGAGCTTCTGAATGGTTTTCATTTGACAAATGATCAAGAAATCTCCAAGGGATTGGTATGTAAGTTGGAATAGGTATTTACTACATCTTGGTTTCAAGAAGGGTAGTGCAGATAATAACTTGTATCTAAGATGCAATAATGAAGGTACTTTAATAATACAAGTGTTTGTTGATGACATTATCTTTGGGGGTAATGATGCTATGAGTAATAATTTTGCAAAAGAAATGAAAGGTGAGTTTGAGATGTCAATGATAGGGGAGATAAAATTATTCCTAGGACTACAGATAAATCAAAATAAAGATGAGATTTTCATATCACAAACAAAGTATCAAAAAGAGTTTCTAATGTTTTTGGCATGGATGAGAGTAAATTAGTTAGAAATCCAATGGTGAAAGGGAGTAAGTTATCCATTCCAAATGAGGTAAAGAATTTACCTCAAACATAATACAAATCAATGATTAGAGGGGCTTCAGTATCTAACACATACTAGGCCTGATATTGCTAATGCAGTTGGAATTATTGCTAGATTCTAGGAAGATCCAAAGGAGACACATTTTGCAGTAGTAAGAAGGATATTTAGATATCTCAAGGTCATAATTGACCTAGGATTTTGGTATGATAGGTTAGATAACTTCACTTTAAATGTTTACACTGATGCAGATTGGGTAGGATATGTAGATGATATGAAAAGAACTAGTGGAGGATCCTTTTTCCTTAGGAAAAGGTTGACTCTTGGCTTAGCAAGAAGCATGACTGTGTATCACAGTCAACATAAGAATCAGAGTATATTGCAGAAGAAATCAATTATAATCAAGTAATTTGGATAAAGAAAATATTGAAGGCTATTGGCATGAATTTTGGAGAAACTATTATCATACATTGTGATAACACAAGTGCATTAAACATGGGAAAAAACCTAGTGATGCATTTAAAGAGTAAGAATATTGCAATCAAGTATCATTTTATGAGAGATAAACTGATAGATAAAGTGGTGAAGCTTGAATACATTAGTACAATGGAGAAGATAGCAGACATATTTACTAAAACATTAAGTAAATATACCTTTGAATATCTCTGAGGTAAGCTTGGGGTTAGATCCCCACTAGTAGGTAATTAAGGAAGTACAAAAGTGCACAAGTCCATCAGCTAGATCAAAGCATTATCATTTATGGACTTTTTGCAAAAGTATACTCCTTAGGGGGAGTAGTTGGCAAAGCATAACTGATTAGATTAGGGTGATTTTACACCTGCTAGTTGAAGGTTTATAGAAAGAAGGAAATATATTATTTTGGTACCCTTTGGCATTGATGTCAAAGGTAGAGAGAAATTAGTGAAAAACCCTACTGGTTTAGGAGGATATTTGAAGAGGATATTGAAAATATTTCCATTAATGCAAAAGGGGGATATTATTGGAATCATTTTCATTCAATAGTTTGTTCATTGATGTCAACATATATTCAGTTATGGAGACCAGGAATTGCTCGACAGTATTGATAGGTAGACTATAGAAAGTGGTACAGATGTAGAATGATTCATTATCTTTGGTGGGCTTAGAGATATGTTCTTGGATGTATCTAAAAATTATTCCTATGGACATAGACATTTATATGATAATTGGATAGAGATAGACTTATTTTAATAAACATTGGTTGCAAGACTAGAGATTGAGAGATTTCACAGACCTAGTTGCAATGTTTGGAACAAAACTATTGTGCGATGATTAATTTTTGTATGCAAACTTGGGAAATGTCAAATCATGAAGAAGATACATTATGATCACAACATGTTCATGTGAATGCTGACATCATCTATGGAGTGTTTTCTAGCGTAGAAGTATTTGGGAGCTGACCAGGAAGAGTAACATGTAGATGAAGGATTTATGATTGAATTACTGATGGAGCCAACTTTGGGTGAATTATAATTGTCATAACATGATCAAGGATGACTTGTGTGTCATTTCCTTAGATAATGTAATTAATTTTTATGTAATAAGGTGCTATAATGGCAAACCTCTAGATGAATTATTATTTGTACATTGTATATAAGGGAGGGTTGCTTCCTTGAGATGGGGTGTAGATTGTGATGGTAATATGCCATCTAGAAGGCTGTGAGATCTACTTCTTACAAAGAAGAATGTTGTTCATCTAGACAAAAGAATTGGATTGTCCTAACAAGCAATTTAGGTATGATAAAGTATATTATGTAAAGTATTGAATGTGGATTTAACCTTCTGATTGTATTTGGGCCTATGGCTAGTTGTATTACCCCTAACAGGGTCTAAGAATCCTAATAGGATTATTCCTTTAATAGGGACTTACCAATTGTAGTAATCATCTCCTAACAAGGCTAGAACTCCTAATAGGGTTTCAATCAAATAATGAAAATATTTGTGGGTGTCATCCCCACTAGGTTTTTTCCATTAACAAGGTGTTCCTCAATAAGAAATCTTGGTGTCACTTGTGTTAAATGATGTGATATGTTTTTTCATTCTTTTTAGATAAGATTATATTTGGTGTTGAGTTTAATGAAAATTTTAACAATTGATTTAGCCCCCCTCCCCCTTCTCAATTGCTTGAGAGATTGTTATCCTAATAGGTTCAACATTATGTTAAGGTGGTTGTGAGGCCTCTAGTTCTAGACATCAATGTAAGTTGGTAGTTTTTCTAAAATCATGATCAAATTTTGGGTTTTTTTATTAAAGAAGATGAATTTTCTCATGGAAATAAAAAGAAGCTACAACAACAATATGCTGATCAAATTATGCAATTAAAAACCAACAATTGCCAAAGGGGTTGGTCACCCTTGAATCTATTTTTAGTGTTGATGATCAGGTTAGAGATGATAAAAATAACGTATCAGTTAAGAAGATCACTACGTCTATTGAAATCCTTAAGGATAAATTTTTGAAGCTTGGCAAGGTATGTACTAAAAGTGAACACTAGTTAGTTCTTTAACTTTGTTAGGAATATAATGATGTTTTTTCTTAGCAATACCATTATTTGAAGGGCTTTGATTGTCAATTAGCCCAACATATCATAGAGCTAGAACTAAATGCAAAAATGGTAAGGCAGAAGCAAACACCATTAAATCTTCAGTTGGAGCATCTGATGAAGACAAAATTGGTTAAGTTTCTAGAAGGTAACATTAATTTTCCCATAAGGCTACATCCCAGTTGTCAAATTTGGTACCTATAAGGAAGAAAAATGGTGAGATCATATTGTGTTTTAATTTCAGAGATCTTAATCGAGCATCTCTGAAGGATCATCACCTACTTCCCTCAATGGTGTATATTTTCCAATATGTTTTAGGTTCGGGCAGATTATAGCTTTTAGATGATATTTTAGGTTATAATTAAATCATGGTCAAACAGGAAGACCATTATAGAACAACATTTTCACCAAAATGGAAAACCGTGACATATAGAAAAATATTATTTAGTTTATCAAATGTTGGTGCCACCTTTTAAAAATCAATGGAGATGACTTTTGGTGGCCTTATGCAAAAGTTTTTACAATGAACACTTTGTAAATTTGAGGAAGATCTTTCAAAGATTCAGAGAATATGGGGTTTATTTTCACTCCAAGAAGTGAGTTTTTATTGTTCATGAAGGAAAGCTTCTTGGTCTCATCATTTTTAAATAGGGCACAATAATAGATCTTGAAAGAGTAAGTTCTACTCTCTCTTTACCTTTACCAGCTTGCAAGAAAGGCTTACAAAGCTCTCTTAGAAGGATCAATTTCCTTAGGAGGTTTATCCCTAATGTGGTAGCTATCTTGAAACCAATGACACCAATGCTAAACAATAATGTAAGTTTCAACTGGTCAAAAGAAGGTAAGAAGAGTATTGAAGATGTGAAAGAGGCTATTTCTAGTGCACCTACTTTGGTTAACCCAAATTTTGAGAAGTATTTTATTTTATATGAATTTGGCGATGATGATTTAATTTTAGCAATGTTGGTCCAACAAAATATGGAAGGTATAAAGCAACCAATTTTATTCTTTATCCAAGGGTTAGAGGTTTACAAACAAAGGTACTCATTTGTTGAGAAACATGTTTTAGTTGTTATAAGAAGCTTGATGAAATTTAAGCCTCTAACTTTAAGCAATAGGATTCATTTAATAGTTGCCCATCCACGTGCTAAAGTGTTTTTGTTGAATAAAGAACTGAATGAGAAGAGGGCTAGTTGGATAACTAAAGTGATGGAGTCTGACATGCACATCAAGGTAAAAAATCTCATTAGGGACAAAGGAATATGTAAGTAGCTTTCTACCAGCTTGGAGGAAAGTCATCAACATCAAATTAATGCAATCATATATGCTCATTGTAGATAATCCTAATGGCTTCCATTAGGTTAGAACTCTTTCGGTTTAGTTTTTAATTTTCTCAAATTATTGGATTGCATCTTAATGTTCTAGGAAGACACGTTTTATGTGAGACAAAAATCTATTCGTCTCATTGATTCATTTTATCTTACTTTACCTAGGTTGTTATATCCATTTGAATTACAAAAGAAAAAATTTGATTATCAAATAGTGATCAATTTTGAATAATAAAGTTCACTTTTTTCCAAAGAAGATTTAGTAGTTTAGAAATGAAACGAAAATTCTTATTACAAAAATAATTGCAAGTGTTTCATTTCTTTATAATAGAAATAAAGTACTACCAGAGTGTATGATTTAAAAATTACAAAGCAAGTACAAAAGTCAAGACTAGAGAAGAGGGGCAAGATCCCAAATTGCCTTTTATAATGGCACTAAAATAAACAAAACAAAGCTAAAACTAAAAGCATCATGATTTTTTTTTAAAAATATTAATAAATAATAACTTCACAAACAAAATTATAATATAAAATAATAAATATTCAGATTCCATAACTAAAAGTAGTGTAAACAATTAACAGTACTTTCAGAAGAGTTTGTTCAAAATTATTTCAATATTCTACACCTAAAAAATATTGAAGTACTTATTTTGATTCTAAATCATACAATCACTCTATCGGGAGAATATGCAGCAAAGCAGAAGATAGAAGACTTCGCATAAAATTGTTCAAAAAATTCGTTCATTCCATTTCCAAACATATTGAAACCAGATATGGCGTGCTTCAAAATAGTGGCGAATCAAATGGAAATATATCTTAAGCTGAAGGCTGAACATTCCAGTAAGACGCTGAATCAAAACTTGGGCTAGATAAGAGCCAGGCAGAAGCAACACGATAATCAGGAACAATGTACGAATTTCAATTAGAATTTCTACTTCAGAGGCGTCTTCTGTGATAAATTTATCACAATATCTGTGTAATATGAGCTGTGTATATACTAAAGACCTGCTACAGCGCAGGGGCTCTTACAACTTTTACTACAGATGATTGACAAATATCCGGGGAAATAAATCTCGTTTAACAAATTTTTTCGCCTTTCCGGAAGCATTTTCAGAAATCGACAATGCTTATAACAATATTTTTAAAAAATCTAGAACCTTTCATGAAAAAATGTCGCATAAATAAGAAGAAATAGCATAATCCTTTGAAAGATTTTCAAAATAGTAATAATTTTTCCTAATTACAGCGGAAAAAATAAAAATTGTCATTTGAAGGAAAACAACTATAAATTTTAACCAGTATTCTCTAGATTAAGCTCAATCATGATAAAATTCTGTTCAGCGAAAGCAAGAGAACCAGAATTCGGAGAATATTTAACTATTTTGCATAAAATTGTTAGAGAAAGAGATTGCTCGAAAATCCATTGAAGTCAGACACAACAACTATTGCAACAGAACCGGAAACGGTCGTATCGCGGATATTTGTCAAATTGTAAGAAATCTTGAGATCTGACTCTTAAAATGTTGTTCAATCAAAGGCTAAATGAATACAAAATCAACACAAAAACGATGGAACCAGCAAATAGCTAGAAAAGCGAGCAATAGGATAATGATGGCGATGAAGATTTTTTCCCTTTTATGCGCCTGCTCGTATATCGTCATGTAAGTAGAGTCACCTGGAAGAATATCAGACAGGCAAGGTTTCGTTTCCGTTGTCTTTGACAATTTGACAGAATAAGGCGCTTCAGTATCAGCTTGACACAGGTTCTGGGGTTTCGATCCTGCGGCCACAGAAGTTACGATAAATTTCCATACAAGAAAGTTAAGATGTATGTCTGACGAATATTATTGCATTTCAGATCGTACTTTTCTGGTCACTAGCTCTGATTGAATGCCTCGTAGATGAACTCTTATATGAAAAATTTAGAGAGAAAAAATTTACTTTCCCTAAGAAAAATAAAGACAAAAACAGGGAAAACCTAAATGCAGCACAACATGTTATATTTTTTTTTCAAATATATTGAGAGTATCCTAAATTGCAGCAGTTCAAGTGAGGCACGAATGAAATTTAGGGAAAGCAGAATCAAAAAATAGAAAACATATCGGAGGCACACCACAAAATTCCTCTGCGGCAAATGGATTAGATTAATTTCTATTTGGCTCAAGATCAAGTGTTGGAAACTTGCAAAAAACATGAAGTGAAAATATTAAAAAACATGAAGGCATACTGTCTGTGTTTCCCTCAGCGGCAACGCCAGTTCCAGCTGCCATGAGCATCGCCATTCCAATGATTACGACAAAGAAATACACATATTCTCTCTGTAATTCCATTTTCGTTAGGAAAACCTCTGAAATGCTGTCAACTTCTGACAAAGAGTAGAATACTTTATCAGCACGCCGCTTAAGATAAAAGCCCTAATGCTTTAGAACTCAAGATATCCGTCTCTTGCTTCTGATAAATTTTTCGTAAAGAGTTCGATCGTGAGTGAAATAGCTGAGACGATTGCAGCTGAGCCCATTGAACGATACAACGAACTACAGACTAGAAGAATAAAATTAGTTGTAGTTGAATTAATTGAACAGTGATTTAGAAAGGTAGGGTAGTATGGTGGAAAATTTGGAATAAAGAATACAGAATAATATGCAGACCACAACATTAGGATTGGGCGCTTTGAACGAGGCAACTGAAACTTTTCTTTCAACTCTGTTCAACGATAAAAAAGAATAAAACTAATTTTTCAGTTGAATTTGTTAGGAAGGGAGAAAAACAGTTGGAAAGGGGTCAGGTCTTTTAGGGTTTTAAAACTAAATATTATTTTGGGAGAAGAATGTTGGAATGTTGCAATCTATTTTACACATTATTATTATTCATGAAATCAATTGATAAAAAATCTATTAGAATACAAAGTATCGATTATTTGATACTAGTAATTTTTTTGAAGTAATGATGCTTATCGTATGGAAATAAATTTGAAGCACTAATTTTTATAACGACAGTAACTCAAATAATAAAATAATTAAAAGAATGTAGGAGCAACAAAACCTGATAATTGAAAAAGTTAAAGAAAAAGAGCATGACTACCAAGGAGAAAAATATAGTGTACAATCTGATTTTGTCTATATCAAATCATCTGCTTTATTGGCATACCATCAAATTCGATTCCAATCATATTTAAAATTTGTCCAGACAAAATTATAGGAACTGGATTTATAGCAGACCCGGCTATTTTGCATAAATCTCAAGAAATGGACTGTTTCAAAATAACGCGAAATGTCTGATCGATTATATTTATGAAAAAGCAAAGAAATCTTAAGTTCCGAGTCCCAGAGTGCTTTTAAATCCAACGCCCAAATACTTTAATTCTGACGAAACTACGGATAATGCAGAGACCAACTAGAATAGGGAGCAAGACCAAAAAGATCAAGAAGAAGATCGCTCTGCTCAAAGCCACCTTCTCAGTTATCACCATGTCAGCAAATACGGCTTTAGCATTATCAGACAGCCGAGATTCCGTTTGCGTTATCCTTTCTATGTTGACAGGAAATGGCACCTGAGTAGTAGGTTGTGTCAGAGATCGGAAGGGTTTCGATCCGGCGACCACAGATTTAATAAAAGTAAATTTCTATGTAAATTAATATTGTCCATATTCAACAAAAATTACTAAGGGAATTTCCAATTCATACACATTCCAGTCACTAGCTCTTATGGAATACCTGGTGGATAACTCTTACAAAAGAAAAAACCGAAAAATAAAAGAGGTATTAAACAGGGATAAATATTAAAGAAAATGAGAGGAAATGCCTAAATGACGAACGCATTTTCAAATCTCTTTTTATATATTGAGAGCATCATAAATTTCAACAGTATGAGAGAAGCTTGACAGAAAATGTAGGGAAAGAAAAGTTGAGCAATATAAAACTTGTGGGAGGCGCATCACAAAATTCTTGAGGAGGCAAATAGGTTATGCTACTTTCTATTCTGCTAAGATTTCAATTGTTCGAAACAATCAAAATATTATATGAAAAAATGAAATGCATGGCGGCATGCTGCCTGTGTCTCTCACAGCCGCAACGCTTGTTCCAACCGCCATGATCATCGCCAATCCAGTCATTGCTGCAAAGAAACATCTATACCCTCTCTTAGATGCCATTTTTCTTAGGAGAAGTTTTCAGAGAATGGAGTAGCTTCTACAGAAAGCTTCACTTAGGGGATTTCTGCCTGCCCATTGCGATAAAACCCTAATGTTTCAGATCTTAGGATATCCCTCCCTTGCTTCGGAAATTGTTTTCTTATGCAATTTTAAAATTAATATTATTTTGGGAGAAGAATGTTGGAACGTCTGATGTGGAGCGAAATAAGACAGCTAAGTTGAATGCAGATGCGTACGTGGAGATACAAGCTTAGTGGAAAATTGCCAATGATGAATAAGACATGGTGCATGACCACATTAATAGTGGGCTCTTTAAACGAGGCAATAATAATATTCCCATCAATTCTCAATACGGCAAAGAAATACCTTTATTTTCTCTGTAATGCAGTTTTCTTTAGAGAACGCTCGAAAATGCTATAAAATTATATAATTGTCCAGTCGTACACATTTTACAGAGTTTGGCATATTTTTCTGCAAGCCTCTTATAGGAAATTTTTGCACGCTCTTTATTATTATTGTTTTAAAAGATTTATATGAGCACTCTTCAATATTATTTTTTTAATATTAAAAAAACCATCTTACACAGCCATATGGAGACAAGCACATTATGCATAAAGAGCATCATAATCATTGACTTCCACATATCACATGCTCTAATATTGAAGATTCTTATCTTATTATAAGGATGCTATCTTATTTATTCATTCATAAGTCCCTAAATCAACAGTTCTATTTGTAGAAACTAAATTGAAGCAGTCTAAGACTTTAACTTTTGTATATTCTTAAAAGTATAATTTTAAAACTGTAAGTCAAAATTACAAACAAATTTGAATAAATCATATTTTAGAGTATCTTGAAAGTTCTCTTCATCTAAGTATATATATATAATTTTTAAAAATAAGTCAAAAGAAAAAATGAAAATCAAGTTGACAAATATACTATTAATTTAATATCATTTGATACACTGGAGTTATAATATATTGATATAATCATTAAGAAGTCTGATTTTATTAGAATAATTATCATAAAGAAATTTAAATAAAAAAATATAATGTGTAGATTTAATTTGATAGAAATTAGAGTACATGTATGTTTTTTTATATAGGAACTATTTTATCTATTTGGGCAAATTCATTTTAGAATATCTTGTTATATCTACTTTTTAATCATATATTTAAATATCAAAATTATTTTTATTAAATTAATGTCAAAAGAAACAAAGCAAAACAACAAAGTTATAAAACGGTAACAACTTAGAACTTCACACTTGAAAAACTTCTAAATAAAGTTTTGCATCTTTTTCCATTTCTTTAACAATTGTCCAACTAGACTTATATTTGAGACACATAATGTTAGCTTGTGGTGACTAATCAGGAAAGTACTATCCAAGAAAGTACTGTGCACTTATAACTCATTCTAACCTTAAAACGGGAAAATATTGTATAAAATGGCTTAGGGTTAGGGATTTTCATTATGTATGATTTTTAGTACTTGTGGCAGAATTGGGCTGTAAGGGATTACGGATTGTAATCAGGTTGTAATCACTGGATAATAATAATATTGGACTCGCTGTTGGTGGATGTAGCCCAGGGATTGGGTGAACCACGTTAAATTTGTGTGTCTTGTGTTCTATTCTGTGTGGTTTATTATTTTCTGATATTAGTTATATTTGCACATAATTATTATTTCTGCCTTGTTAATCCTAACAAGTGGTATCAGAGCGAGGTTATTTCGTTCGTTCTTTCATCTATTCTCTGAAGTAGGTCTCACGAGTTAGTAGGAGAGTCTCTCGGTTAAGTGGGAGAAATGGCAGACGAGGGTAGGCTAAAGGTTGATAAGTTTAATGGGCAGAACTTCCAGTTATGGAAGATGCAAATGGAGGATTATCTCTATGAGAAGGATCTATGGCGGTCATTAGAGGGAGTAGCCAAGAAAGAGCAATCAATGTCTCAGGAGGATTGGGATATTTTGGATAGGAAGGCACTGGGGAGTATTTGTCTATGCCTGGCACAATCGGTGGCATTCAATATTACTAAAGCAAAGACAGCTAAAGATCTGATGGAAACTCTAGCGAAGTTGTATGAAAAGCCTTCAGCTTCAAACAAGGTATTTCTTATGAAGCGTTTATTTAATATGAAAATGGTAGAAGGTGGATCAGTTACTGATCATTTGAATGAGTTTAATACAGTTAGAATTCAATTAACCTTAGTTAAAATTACTTTTGATGAAGAGGTTAGGGCTCTCTTGATTTTGTGTTCTTTGCCAGAAAGCTGGAATGGCTTGGTAATGGCTGTTAGTAATTCTGTTTTTGGTTCTAATACCCTAAAGTATGATGATGTTATTGGTGTTATATTGAGTGAGGAAATTCGTAGGAAAAGCTCAGGGGCATCCACATCGAGTAGTGTATTGAACACAGAAAGCAGAGGCAGAACAAGAGATAGAGGAAACAACTCTGGAAATCGTGGGAAATCAAGAGGAAAATCAAAGGGAAAGAGGTCCGAATCTAAAGGGCCAAATGATTGCTGGTACTGTGGAAAACCAGGTCATAAGAAGAAAGATTGTTGGTCTCGGAAGAAAGATCAAGGAGACAAAAATGATGGAAACAAGGAGACAAATTTTGTAAGTAACAAATCCGAGGAGGATGCTTTGCTCTTGTCCTTAGAAAGTATTGATGATTCATGGGTTTTAGATTCTGGGGCTTCATTTCATGCTACACCCCATAGAAGTTATTTTGTTGATTATGTCCAAGGGGATTTTGGGCTAGTTTATTTGGGAGATAATGAACCCTGTCAAATTGTTGGAAAGGGAAAAATTAAGATTAAGTTGCAGAATGGGAATCATTGGCTACTACAAGAGGTAAGACATGTTCCAAGGCTGAGTAGGAATTTAATTTCAGCAGGGCAACTGGGTGATGAGGGTTGCACAGTTACTTTTAATGATAAAAATTGGAAGGTTTCAAAAGGTTCCTTAGTAGTAGCAAAAGGTGTGAAAGTAGGCACCTTATATCTTTGTACAGGTCATACTGTTCCTTCTACTTTAATTATTTCAGAAGATAATGAATGTTCAGGAACAGTGGCTGCAGTTGAGCAGGAAGAACATCAAACTATTGTTGTAGATTCTGACACAGCACTGTGGCACAACAGACTCGGGCACATGAGTGAAAAAGATATGAAATTACTTCATTCAAAGAAAGTTTTACCTGGTCTGAAATGTGTCAATATGGATTTCTGTGAAAGTTGTGTTTATGGAAAACAAAAGAGAGTTAGTTTTGTGAAGAGTGGGAAGGAAAAGAAAAATGAGAGATTAGAGCTTGAGCATACAGATGTATGGGGACCAGCTCAGGTATCTTCCCTTGGTGGCTCTCTGTATTATGTTACATTTATAGATGATGCAACAAGAAAAGTATGGATTTATTTTCTTAGACAGAAATCTGATGTATTTCAAACTTTTAAGAAATGGAAATGCTTGGTTGAGAATGAGACTGGTAAAAAGTTAAAATGTCTCAGATCTGATAATGGTGGTGAGTATTGCAGCACAGAATTTGAAGAATATTGTTCCTCTAATGGTATTCGTAGGCAGAAAACTGTACCAAGGACTCCACAAGAAAATGGAGTGGCTGAACGCATGAATAGGACAATAATGGAGCGTGCAAGGAGTATGAGGTTGCATGCTAGGCTGCCCAAAAAATATGTGGGCAGAGGCAGTGAACACTGCTGTTTATTTAATCAATAGAAGCCCCTCTACTCCTTTGGACTGTGGTATTCTAGAGGAAGCATGGAGTGGTAAGAAGGTGAGTTACTCTTTTCTCAAAACCTTTGGTTGTGAAGCTTTTGCACTTATAGATTCTGAAAATAGAACCAAGCTGGAAGCTAAGTCAAAGAAATGTGTATTTGTTGGGTATGACATTGATGAATTTGGTTAAAGGCTTTGGGATTTTGAAAATCATAAAATTGTAAGAAGCAGGGATGTCATATTCAATGAGAAAGTATTGTACAAAGATCTGTTGCTGCAGCATGAGAAGAAAGAAAATGACTATGTAGTACTGGATGATACTCCACAAGTTCATGTTCCAGTAGTTCCTTATGCTCCGCAACAACAGCAACAACAAATACCACACACCCCAGTGAGTGTTAGACGGTCAACAAGGCTAAGTAGACCTCCAGAAAGATTTTCTCCATCTTTGTATTCTATTCTGTTAACAGATGCTGGTGAACCTGAATGTTATAATGAAGCTGTGCAGGTGGATACAAAGCTTCAGTGGGAGTCTGCAATGACAGATGAAATGGACTCTTTGCTGAAAAATCAGACATGGGATTTATGTAAGTTACCTGCAGGTAAAAGGGCTTTACAAAATAAATGGGTTTACAGGATCAAAGAAGAGGATGGAGGTACGAAAAGATTTAAAGCCAGATTAGTCGTAAAAAGATTTGCACAGAAACATGGTATTGATTTTGATGAGATATTTTCTCCAGTTGTTAAAATGACTTCTATTCGTACTGTTTTAAGTATTGTGGCTACTGAAGATTTGCATTTAGAGCAGCTTGATGTTAAAACAGCCTTTCTTCATGGTGATTTGGATGAAGAAATATATATGGTTCAACCACAAGGATTTGAGGTCAAGGGTAAGGAGAATTTGGTGTGCAGATTGCAGAAAAGTTTATATGGCTTGAAGCAATCACCTCGGCAATGGTATATTAAATTTGACACTTTTATGAATGGGCATGGATATAGTCGGTGTCATTCTGACCATTGTGTTTATTTTAAGAGGTTGGATGATGACAGCTAAATTATTTTATGTTTATATGTTGATGATATGCTTGTAGCTGGGTCTAACATGAATCACATTAAGGGGTTGAAACAACAGTTAGCAAAATCTTTTGCTATGAAGGATTTGGGGGCAGCAAAACAAATCCTTGGTATGAAAATTTGTAGAGATAGGAAAAATAGGAAATTGTCTCTATCTCAGGCTGATTATATTGAGAAGGTGTTGCAACGTTTCTCTATGGAAAATGCCAAAGCTGTCAGCACACTTTTGCCTGGTCATTTGAAATTGACTAAGGATATGTGTCCCAAGACACCAGAAGAAGAGACTAAAATGTCTAAGGTACCTTATGCTTCAGCTGTAGGGAGCTTAATGTATGCTATGGTATGTACTAGGCCAGATATTGCACACGCAGTGGGAGTCGTTAGCCGTTATACGAGTAACCCTGGTATTGAGCATTGGAATGCAGTCAAATGGATTCTCAGATATTTGAGAGGCACATCCAGTAAGTG
This sequence comes from Chamaecyparis obtusa, assembly GCA_027943335.1. Taxonomy (NCBI): domain Eukaryota; kingdom Viridiplantae; phylum Streptophyta; class Pinopsida; order Cupressales; family Cupressaceae; genus Chamaecyparis; species Chamaecyparis obtusa. The sequence continues at coordinate 53,735 of BSBK01007850.1, forward strand.
TTTACACTTTGGGGGTTCTACTACTACTGTACAAGGCTATGTTGACTCAGATTTGGCAGGAGATATAGATAGCAGGCGAAGTACTACAGGTTATATATTTACTGTTGGTGGGACAGCAGTGAGTTGGATTTCTAGACTACAAAAGGTGGTTGCTTTATCCACTACAGAGGAAAAGTATGTTGCTGCTTCAGAGGCAGCCAAGGAGATGATATGGCTTCAATTCTTCATGGAAGAATTGGGACATCCACAAAAGGATAATTTTCTACATACAGATAGCCAAAGTGCCATTCATCTTGCAAAGAATTCTGCTTTGCACTCAAAGACGAAACACATACAGTTGCTGTACCATTTCATTCGATCAGTTTTGGATGATGGACAGTTAAGGCTGGAAAAGATTCATACTGATGATAATCCAGCAGATATGTTTACAAAGGTAGTAACAAGGGAGAAGTTGAACTCATGTTCAGCTTCAGTTGGTCTTCTAGACTGAACAAAATAAAGGAACAACTGAGTCCAAGGTGGTTCAATCTAGTGGGAGCCTCATGTGGGTAGCGGTATTGCTACAGGATCAGTCTCCAAGTGGGAGGTTTTTTAGTATAGTGTGGATACTGATCAGTCACCAAGTGGGAGATTGTTAGCTTGTGGTGACTAATCAGGAAAGTACTATCCAGGAAAGTATTGTGCACTTATAACTCATTCTAACCCTAAAGCGGGAAAATATTGTATAAAATGGCTTAGGGTTAGGGATTTTCATTATGTATGATTTTTAGTACTTGCGGCAAAATTGGGCTGTAAGGGATTACGGATTGTAATCAGGTTGTAATCAGTGGATAATAATAATATTGGACTCGCTGTTGGTGGATGTAGCCCAGGGATTGGGTGAACCACGTTAAATTTGTGTGTCTTGTGTTCTATTCTGTGTGGTTTATTATTTTCTGATATTAGTTATATTTGCACATAATTATTATTTCTCCCTTGTTAATCCTAACACATAAGTTGTGAGAAATGGAGGAATAAACCTCTTTAGAAGGTCTACAGATTCATTGCACTTAAAATAAATTATTAAATAATCATTTAAAATATATCATTGACTTTATAAAATAACACAATATCATTGAAGTAAATGCTAAAAATAAATTTATTCAATTAAAAATATAATATTAATAATAAATTTTATCAATTATTCATATCATAAATAATTTTGATTTTTTAAAACCAAAACTTTGCACCCCACAAAACGCAATTGACTTCCTTTAAAAAAAACTTTATATTTTCAAAATATTAAAATGAAAGTTTGTTGTAATTGAAACTTATTATTTGAATCAAAGCCAGCCTTTCCCGCTCCCTTCCTTAATAAATTCGCTAGTTATTAAATATTGAACGTTAAAGTGTAAACACCCTTTTAATGGAAGAGGAAAGGAATTTGGCATTCGCACCTGGTGAAAAGGTATAGATAGAATATTTTGAACTCATAAAATCTTAACAAAGTTAATTCTATTAAAAATAAAACTTAATAAACTAAATAGTCACTGTTAAGTGATATTTTCTAATTATTACTGTATCCCAATATTTGTCTAATATAATGCGTATATAATTTCATACAGACCATTGACAAATACAAGAGAGATGCAACGAAAGTACTACCATTTTAACGGAGTTAGTCTCCTTCCCGACAAAATTTTTAGCACTCATAAGTGCAGTTAATACTATTTTCTTTCACAAACTAAATCTCTCTTTAAAAAGGAGAAATACCATTGTCCTTATAAAGTTTTCCAAAAGACTGCTATTGTGCTAATTGCAGAGGAAACAATTATAATTGTCAATTGATAAAAAACTGTTCTAAATGTTAAGTAGCACTGTCTAGAGGAACCACAAAATTACAAGAAATTTGTTGCCGCAGAGATTACCTCTGAATAAGATCAATCGTGTTAAATTTCTATACAGAGGAAAATAGAAAATAAGAATGTAGAGCAGGCCTGGCTATTTGGTATAAATTAAAAGAAGTGGTGTTTCAAGAAAAGAGGGGCAAAAGTTTCATTGGTGACATTTTGTCAAAATGGCATGAAATCTTGAGCCCCAAGTCTCGGAGTGCTCTTAAATCGAATGGCAAGTGAATATAACTTTGCGGAAGCCACGGTTCATGCAGAGAATAACTAGAAAAGTGAGTGAGAGCAAAAAGAACAAGAATAAGATCGCTTCCCTCAAAGCTGCCCGATCACTTATCGTAATGTCAGCGAATACAACTGGAATTAGCCGAGATTTCATTTCTGTTATTCTTGCCATGTTGACAGGAAATGGCGCCTGAGTAGTTGCCTCTGCCAGAGAGCGCAAGGGTTGTTGAGAACATGTGTCTCAACCTTGCAGCCTTTTTTCTAGAAAATTCTAGAATTTGTTTGAGGTAGTTTTCCACATGTTTATGCATTGGAAAATGGTTAGTGAGTTGTTAAAAATGAGTCTTGTCCATAGTAGAATATAGGTGGGCCATTTTTAGAGCTTTAATGACTCATTTTGTAATTTTTATGGGGGTCTAAACTAGAGGACAAAATTATGGACGGGAATACTATTTTAACCTGGTTGTTTTTCCATCTTGGAAATGTAAATGTCAAAAATGGGCACCATGTGGCATGGTGGTTAAGCCCATGGTTTTGTAAAACCACAAATGGTTTCCAGGTTGTAAAATCACTATAAAAGGAGGGCTTGGGGAGGAGTTTGAGATCATTGAGTTTTTGCAAGACTGGATGCTAGAAGGAGTCTCTCTGAGTTCGAGTTGTGGTGATGCGCTCCTGTAAGAACTTGCATTGCAAGTGTATTGTAATCATCTTGGTTTGATAATACATAGTGCAAATTTTGGAGGGTGGGTTGTTTCTCCTAGAAGGGTTTCCCCACGATAATCACTGTGTTCTGTGTTCATTGTTATTTTGTTTATGCTTTGTTATGCATTTCTTGAGATCTTTGCAATGTTTAAGTTGAAATTTGCATAACCGTCCTCTCAAGATTAGCGTAGGAAGCGTTTCCGCACACCTTTGCTTCCTTACAAGTGGTATCAGAGCCTGGCCAGTTTTGGTTCTATTTGTTGGGTACAGGGTTTTTTGAACTAATCAAGATTTGAGTGGGAGCTTGTGCAGAGTATTTCATTTCTGTGTTGCAGGATTGAAAAGATGGCAAGCATTTTAGGGAGGATTGATGTAGAGAAGTTTTTTGGCACAAACTTTGAGATGTGGAAGCTGAAGATGGAAGATCTGTTGATTGATCGGGATCTATGGGATGCGATTGATGAGAATAAGCATAGTCCTGTAGATCTGACTTTAGCCGCACAATATGATGTGACTGATAGAAAAGCTAAAGGTCTCATCAGACTGTGTCTTGTAGACTCTATTCTGATAGATGTCCATGAAGAATCTACTACAAAGAAGCTTTGGAAGAAGCTAAGTGAGATCTACCAAGCGAAATCACTTGTGAACAAGATCTTCTTAAGGAAGAAATTGTATTCTTTGAGAATGGAAGAAGGTGGACAAATTTCTGAGCATCTGGAAAGCTTTAATATGTTGGTGACTCAGTTAACCTCTGTTGGGGTGCCAATGGATGAAGAAGAAAGATGCCAAATTTTGCTATGTTCGTTGCCAGACTCATGGGACAGCCTTGTTATGGCCATAGGGAGCACTTCAGCTACCTTGAAGATGGAGGATGTTGTTGGTTCTCTACTTTCTGAAGAGATGAGAAGGAAGGTCTCTCTGAATGCCAAAGAGGCTTTGAGTGTTCGAGGAAGACCAAAAGAAAGAGGCAAGAACAAAAAGCAGCATGGCCATTCTAAGTCCAAGAATAAGGGGAGATCAAAATCTCCTGTGAAGTCCAAGGCAATCTGCTGGAACTGTGGCAAACCCAGACACTTCCGAAAGGACTGCAAAGAGGAGAAGAAAAAGAAGAAGAAGAAGCAAGATTCTGATTCTAAGTCCAAGAAGGAAGATGGAGATGCTTTCATCGCAGCCTTGGCCACTCATGCAGGTGACAATGCATGGTTAATAGACTCAGGTGCATCTTTCCACATGATTCCTAATAGAAACTGGTTTAGTAAGTATGAAAATTTTGATGGTGGTAAGGTATATTTGGGTGATAACTCAGTACTTGATATTGTTGGTCATGGAAGTATTCGTGTAAAATTTTTTGATGGTAGAATTAGAAGATTTGATGGTGTCTTGCATATCCTGGGACTAGCAAGGAATTTGTTATCTGTTAGCAAGCTAATAGATGCGGGTGTGCATGTACAGTTTTCTGAAGCAGGTGTGAAAATGGTAAGAGGTGCTATGGTGATAGCAAGAGGAAGCAGATTGGGTACACTGTACCAGCTTGATGCATGCACAGTTGAGTGCAATAGTACTTCTGATAAGATTGTGAAAAAGACTACTCAGTTGGAAAAGGAGAGGGTTTCTCTTTCAACAGATGGTCGTAGGTTTTGGGTACCCAAGGGTGCTCTATCTACCGAATCAAAGTTGCCTACAGAGAAGACCATGTTATGGCACCAAAGACTCAGCCACATAGGTGAGAAGGGTCTACGGACCTTGAAAAATAAGAACCTTGTTGATGGGTTGAATGATTGCAATCTTGAGTTTGATTTTTGTGAGCATTGTATCTATGGTAAACAAAACCGCATTCAGTTTTACTCGAGTTCTCATAAGTCCTCATGTATTTTGGATCTGATCCATTCGGATGTATTTGGTCCAGTTGATGTTCCTTCTATTGGTAGATCAGTTTATTATGTTTCTTTCATTGATGATTTCAGTAGAAGAACATGGGTTTATTTTCTTAGGAGTAAAGCTGAAGTTTTCAGTCGTTTCAAAAAATTTAAAGCAATGGTTGAGTTGCAGACTGGAAAGAAAATAAAATGTTTGAGAACTGATAATGGTGGTGAATTTTGCTCTAATGATTTTGACACATTTTGTAAAGATTGTGGTATTAAAAGAGAGAAGACAACTCCGTATTCTCCACAACAGAATGGAGTTGCAGAAAGAATGAACAGGACCCTGATGGAGAAGGCTAGGAGTATGCTAAGTGGAGCTAGACTAGAACAAAGGTTCTGGGCTGAAGCTGTAGCCACTGCCTGCTACCTGATAAACAGGTCTCCTACATCAGCTCTTGTTGATAAGACACCAATGGAAGTGTGGTCGGGCCACAAGCCTTCACTTAGACATCTGAGAGTGTTCGGTTGCGAAGCATATGCTCATGTGCCAAAGGAGAAGCGGACTAAATTGGACAACAAAGCTGTTAAATGTATTTTCATCAGAAATAGTTATGGTGTGAAAGGATACAAGCTTTGGAATCCTGTTGAACAAAAGGTATTTTATTCAAGAAGTGTTATTTTTAGAGAAACTAAGCCTTCTTCTGTTATAGTGCAGCCAGAACAAATAGAACAAAAGAAAGATGTATTCAACTACCTGCTACACCGGAGAAAGTTGAATCAAGGCCCTTAGAAAGACAAGAAGTCGAGGAGAGCTCTATGAGTTCTGAATCATCAGAGGAAGAAGAGGTACCTGAAGCTGAAGTTGAACCTGAACCAGATCTTGTTCGAAGGTCTACTAGACAAAGAAAACCACCTGAAAGGTATGGGTATTCTCCTGATGATTGGAGATGCATATTTGCATTAAATGCTAACATTGATGAACCGAGATCTGTAGAAGAGGCTCTTGGTATGAATGATTCAGAGTCCTGGAAAATAGCCATGGATGAAGAAATGGCAGCTCTTAAGAGGAATGAAACATGGGACCTTGTACCATTGCCTGAAGGACGAAAGCCTGTTGGTTGTAAATGGGTGTTCAAGAAGAAGATAGGTTCAGATGGAAGTATTGAGAAGTATAAAGTATGTTTGGTTGCAAAAGGTTACTCCCAGGTTGAGGGAGTAGATTATGGTGAGATTTTTTCTCCAGTAGCCAAAATGACATCCATTAGATTTTTACTTTCTATTGCAGCAACCTATGATCTAGAGATCGAGCAAATGGATGTGAAAACTGCTTTCCTTCATGGAGATTTGGAGGAAGAAATTTACATGACACAGCCAGAGCACTATGTGGTGAAAGGTAAAAGTCATTTGGTTTGTAAGTTGAAGAAATCCTTGTATGGTTTAAAACAGAGTCCTCGGATGTGGTACCAGAAGTTTGATACATATGTGTTGAGTTTGGGGTTTGTGCGATTTAAATCTGATCAAAGTATATATTTTAAATCTGATGGTGATCGTTTCCTAGTTATTGCCTTGTATGTCGATGACATGTTGTTTATTGGCAAAGGAAAAGGTTTGATTGCAGAGTTAAAATCTCAGCTCTTGATAAAGTTTGAAATGAAAGATCTTGGTGCAGCTAGGCACATTCTAGGAATGGAGATTGTAAGAGATAGACAAAACAGAAAGCTTTGGCTAGGCCAGAGCAAGTATGTTGGTACTATTTTGAAAAGATTCAATATGCAAGATTCAAGACCATTGAGTGTTCCTGTTACAATGGGAACAAAGCTTTCTAGTTCACAATGTCCTACATCCCCATTGGAGATGGAAGAGATGAGTCGAGTACCATATCAGAGTGCTGTTGGAAGTTTGATGTATGCTATGGTCTGTACAAGACCAGACATTGCCCAAGCAGTGGGAGTTCTTTCCCGTTATATGTCTAATCCAGGAAGAGCAAATTGGGATGCAGTAAAAAGAGTTTTCAAATACTTGAGGGGTACTTCAGAGTACTCGATATGTTTTCATGGAACAGGAAATGAGCATTCCTTAGATATTCAAGGCTATGTGGATTCAGACTAGGCTGGTGATGTTGATAGAAGAAGATCCACCAGTGCATATGTGTTTACATTATTTGGTGGTGCAATTAGTTGGATGAGCAAGCGACAGGCTGTGGTTGCTTTATCCACTACTGAGGCAGAGTATATGGCAGCTACTCATGCCTATAAGGAAGCCATCTGGCTAAAGAGATTGTGTTCAGATATAGAGTTCAAACAGGGTGCAGTGACAATTTACAGTGACAGTCAGAGTGCAATCTGCCTAGTGAAGAACCCTACTTTTCATGCCAGGACCAAGCGCATTGATGTACAATATCATTTTGTGAGAGATATGGTTGAGGATGACAAGGTGAAGCTGGCAAAGGTAGAGACTTTGGTGAATGTTGCTGATGCATTAACTAAGCCCGTGAGCACAGAGAAGTTCAGATGGTGTTCAGAGTCTATGGGCCTCTCGGCCCCTAGCTATTAAGTCCATGATAATTTGGATCCCCTGACTCTTGCAAGGTGTTCGACAAGTGGGAGAATGTTGAGAACATGTGTCTCAACCTTGCAGCCTTTTTTCTAGAAAATTCTAGAATTTGTTTGAGTTAGTTTTCCACATGTTTATGCATTGGAAAATGGTTAGTGAGTTGTTAAAAATGAGTCTTGTCCATAGTAGAATATAGGTGGGCCATTTTTAGAGCCTTAATGACTCATTTTGTAATTTTTATGGGGGTCTAAACTAGAGGACAAAATTATGGACGGGAATACTATTTTAACCTGGTTGTTTTTCCATCTTGGAAATGTAAATGTCAAAAATGGGCACCATGTGGCATGGTGGTTAAGCCCATGGTTTTGTAAAACCACAAATGGTTTCCAGGTTGTAAAATCACTATAAAAGGAGGGCTTGGGGAGGAGTTTGAGATCATTGAGTTTTTGCAAGACTGGATGCTAGAAGGAGTCTCTCTGAGTTCGAGTTGTGGTGATGCGCTCTTGTAAGAACTTGCATTGCAAGTGTATTGTAATCATCTTGGTTTGATAATACATAGTGCAAGTTTTGGAGGGTGGGGTTTTTCTCCCGAAAGGGTTTCCCCATGATAATCACTGTGTTCTGTGTTCATTGTTATTTTTTTTATGCTTTGTTATGCATTTCTTGAGATCTTTGCAATGTTTAAGTTGAAATTTGCATAACCGTCCTCTCAAGATTAGCGTAGGAAGCATTTCCGCACACCTTTGCTTCCTTACAGGGGTTTCGGTCCTGAGACCACAGAAATAAAAAGAAAAATGTATGTAAAATTTTTTGAGGTCTACATTGAACGATAATTACTATAGCATTTCCTACTACATTTTACAGTCACCACGTCTGACGGTGGTTCAACTCTTACGAAAGAAAATCAGAGAAGCGAAAAAGTATTGAGTAGGTTTATATATGAAAGGCGAACAGGAAAGATCTAAATGCCAAACACATTTTATATTTTTCCGTAACATATTGAGAGCATCACAAATTTCAGCATTTAAATGAAGCACGAAAGAAATTGTAGTGAAAGAAAATCGAGACCAATATAAAATTGTGAGACGCAACACAGAATTCTCCACCATAAAATTTGATTATGCTAGTTTCTCTTTTGCTCAAAGATCAAGTGTTCGAAACCTGTAAAATAGAAGTGAAGGAAAAAAAAATAGAATGACTTACTCTCTGTGTCTCCCACAACGGCAGCACTTGTTCCAGCCACCATGAGCATTGCCATAAGAGTGAAAAATGTATCTTCATTGGTTATAGCGAGGAATCAAAAGCTTACAGATTATTTAACCCTATTTCAATGAAAATAGTTACTAGCAGGGATGTCATATTCAAGGAAGAAGAAGCATGGGATGGAAATGTTGATAGTGTAGTCACAGCTAGAGCACCAATAGAAAATAATGAAGAAGAACAAAAAGAGAAAGATGGTCAATGAAATCAAGTAGGAGCAAGCACTTCACAAACAATTATTGTGCAAGGCCAACCACCAAGTCCTTCTACTCCAAATGTAAGCAACAAGTCAAATCCTTCACTTGCCTCGTCAAAGGGTAAGAAAATGAGAAATTTGAAAGAGATATATGATCAAAGTGAAGAAATTTTGGATTTCTCAAATTTTGTTTTATTCTCTCATGATCCTATGTATTTTGAAGAAGTAGTTAAGGAGGAACATTGGGTCACAACTATGAACGATGAAATTGATTCTATTGAGAGAAATCAAACATGGGATTTAATTGATCTACCTAAAGGTAAGAATTATATTAGTGTTAAGTGGGTTTATAAAACCAAATTTAATGCACAAGGTGAACTCGATAAGTATAAAGCTAGATTAGTAGCAAAAGGATTTGCACAACAATATGGTATCGACTATAATAAAACATTTGCACCAGTTGCTAGACTTGATATGGTTAGAATTGTCTTAGCTATAGCTACACAAAATGATTGGAAAGTTTTTCAAATGGATATAAAATTTGCCTTCTTGAATGGTATTCTTGAGGAAGAAGTCTATGTTGAACAACCTCTAGGTTATGAGATATGTGGGCATGAAAGTAAAGTGTATAAATTAAACAAAGCTCTATATGGTTTGAAACAGGCACCTAGGGCATAGTATAGTCGAATTGATTCTTTTTTATTGAGTGATGGATTCGATAAAAGTAGTAGTCAGTCCACATTATATATGAAAATCAATGAACAAAATCATATTTTGATTGTATGCATATATGTTGATGACTTAATTTTTATAGGGAATTTGTTAGTTGACAAGTTTAAGACAACAATGATGAAAGAATTTGAGATGACATATTTGGGAATGATGAGATACTTCTTAAGCATTGAAGTTCTTCAATATGATAAAGGAATTTTTATTTTTCAATCTAAGTATACCAAGGATGTTTTGAAAAAATTCAGTATGTTGAATTGTAAACTAGCATTAACCCCAGCAAAACTTAGCAAAGAGGATAAGGGTTCACATGTTAATCCAACTATGTTTAAGAAACTTGTTGGAAGTTTATTTTATCTCATAGCTACAAGGCCAGATATCATGTATGGTGTTAGTTTGATTTGAATGTTTATGGATTCACCACAAGAGTCTCATTGGCAACTTGTGAAAAGGATACTAAGATATATTGCACGAACAAGTGGATATGGAATTCTATATTCCAAAGCTAATAAATTTGATTTGATTGGTTATACTGACAGTGATTTTGTAGGTGATGTTGATGACAAGAAGAGTACTTCTGGATATGTCTTTCATTGTGGCACAGGTGTAATCTCATGGGCATCAAAGAAGCAAGCTATTGTGACACTTTCATCTGCTAAAGCAGAGTATGAAGTAGCCACATCAGCAGCAAGAGCTGGTTAATAGTAGTGAAATTTATCTTAAATTCTATAAATCTGAAGAACGATTAGCAAACATTTTCACAAAGGCACTGCCAAAAGAGAATTTTGAATACCTACGAGAAAATCTAGAAATGATTGATGTTAAATCCTTTGTAGAAGAAATTAAGGAGGAATGATGAAAGATAATAATTTATTCTCCACATAAACTACTTGTTGTACCACAAGTGGAGATAGAGAATTAAAACTTTGAACCGTTGTCCACATTTGCTAAAATTGCTCTAATCTCATCCACCACGTATGGAGCCAGTTGTAGGGGTTGTTAATAATCTATTTTGACCTTCCATAATATTTTCCATGTTTCCTAATAATATGGTGGACTCCTTCCACCCACACCTCAAGCTCTACCCACATAGAAGGAAGTTAATAAATTAGTGTTTAGACCAATTCTGTGCAGTTCTCTATATATAGAGGCAATGTAATTGGTTTATTATTGTAATGTAATCGGATTATGTTCTTTGTTATATGTTGTAGCATGTGTTTTTTAATAATAGAAGAATACATATGTTATGAATTTATGTAATTTGTTTTATACTTTCTCAGTCTTCTCTATTAATTTTGATCTTTGCTTTACCTTTTTGTTTTGTATTGTCATTATTTAGTAGTGCTTTTTTTTTCTTCAAATTAAAGTTTAATTAGGGTATAATGAACTTAAAAATTTCTACATTCTCTTCAAATTACAGTCTACTTTCAATTATGAAAGAAGACAAACTCTAACTCATTTGATATTATTGAGTTGTTTCATTTTCTAATTCATATATTATCACTCAAGGAATATAATGCCAAATCAACATCTTCACAAATAGTGACAAATAAGAATATTAAATATTTGTTATCTGAACATTACTTTTTTTTAAAAGCTAGAGTTTAGTGAGGAGAACCTCACTTTCAATTAAGAAGCTCCTTAATAATACTTTGGATCTTATGATTAAAAAATTGAATATTAACAATTATAAGTATCATTTTTTAATCACAAAATCTATCATTTCATAGAATACACCGATTCTATGTACACATTATTCTATGTTACATAATATATATTATGATAATTCATTATTATAAAATTAATTTATATCTAATTTCCTTTTCACACATATACTAAATAAATTAAAACGATATTACAAAATTATTTCAAACTATTAAAAAAATATCTTAATTTCGTATTATTGAATCATATTTAAGTTAAATTAATCCTACTTTATTTCTTTCATTTAAAAAAAATAAATTATTTTTTTCAAATTATTGACAATCAATTGTTTATTCCCATTTACAATTGTAAAGAGATCTAGCATTATTACTTATGTAAATCATCTTAATATGATCACTCGCTAGTTATTATCATAAAACTTCACTTATAATTCAACTATTGAAATATATCTCTTCTTATAAATATGTGTTCCTTAAACGGTCAATCAACATCCTTTTTAGATATAATTTTGTTATAAGAAATTTTTTCAAGGGGTAGGGTGAATCTTTTCAAATTCTATTCAGTTTTAATCAAAAAAATTAAAGAGATGATATAATTAATATTGAATTAGATTTAGATGTAAATTTTTTATAAGAAATTACTAATAAATAAAAGTTCTTTTAATTAAAGAACATTTTCATATGTAGTAGAATTGAAACTTAGAAAGTAGTTTTTAAGAAATTGAGAAAAGAAATAGAAAATGAGTTATTGATCATAGTCATATTAATGTAAAATTTCAAAAATAGTATTAGAAAACCTATCAAGAAGTGAGGAGGTGGAAGTTGTATTACATTTTTTATTATTGCAAATATAAATATTTCAACATAGTTTAACATCCACAAGATTAAAGAGAAAATATTTTCCATGAATGAAGTCCATTCCAATTCCTAAATTATAATTAAAAATAGAATTAAAGTTAGCACCCAAAATGACAGGAATAGATGTAATCAATAAACAAACTAAATATATACCGTACCTTAAAAATTACATTGGAGCGAGAATATTGGATAATATAAAATGTGATTAGCAATTCAAAGTACGTACCAACAAAAATAAAGAAGGAATGCTAATGGGATAGCCGAAACGAGATATAATTCGAGACGATCCCACAAACAAGCTAGTCCTTATGCACCTTATGCAAATTCTTAGCAGCCAAATTATTCAAGCTGCCAAATTCTTAATGAACAAAGCATTAAAGTTTTCATTAATTATTGAATAAAAAACACTGGAGAATAAACTCAGATTAGTGGATTCAACACAATTGAAAAAGAATGATTATAAGATAGCCACTAGAAAGGGTTCCCACAAATAAGGTAATCCTCAAACCTTGTCCACCTATGCATTATTGCCATTGGCTATCTTTCCAAACTAAAACAAGAGCAAACAATTCTTTAACAGAAATATTGATTTTTCCAAGGAAGATACTATCAGGTTTGGGTCTTTTGACAAGACAAGCTCTCCAAACCCTAGCATTCTATGAAAAAATAGTGAGTTTTAGAGAAGACAGATGTGTTGTGCTTTGGAATAGTCGTGAATCAAGTGGAAAATATGTTAAACTGAAAGCTGAACCTTTGCAGAGAAGCGCTGAATCAAAACCTGGATGGATTAGAGTTAGGCGATTGCAAGAAATAGGTAAATTACAAATGAACATCATAAAATATTAAAAAATATGATGATCAAGAACAATGGACAGATTTAAAGCGGAATCTCTACTGTGGAGGCATCTCCTCTGATGGTGCATTCCAATATTTGTGTATTATGAGATGTGGGAAGATTAAAGACGTGCTTCAAGGCAGGGCTCCAACAACTTTTTGTACAGATGATTCAAAGAATTAATCTCATCTAATAGAATTATTCTCTTTCCAGCAGAATGTTTAGCAATCAAAAGTACTACTCAGAATTTTTTTTTAAATCTCAAATCACTCATAGAATAACTGTTGAGTGGAAAAGCAATAATGTTGAAGGACGTGAATGCCAAGAGGAGGTGGATGCCAGCAGGGAAAAGAATTTAATCTTCCCTTTCCTCTATTTTGTTTTCGCACCTACCCCAAGCCTTCCTTTATGCCTTGTCGTACGATTGCAAGGCTTCTCTCTCCTCTCTTGCGATCATGCGACCTCACTCCTTTCCGCCTCTCTGCTTTACCTTCCCCTTCTCGACATTTATTTTTGGTCTTTATGCATTGTCGCATGATTGCAAGGCTTCTTTTTCACTCTTGCGATCATGCGAATGCCTTAAGCTTGCTCGGTTTTATTTTTTATGCGCAACTACGACCTCATTAAATGCCCAACATTTTTTGTTTACCATCCGTACGTTTTCCCTGGCTTGTTTTTTGTGTGGGGCCCTCTCCCTTTACGTTTTCACATGATTGCATAACTCTCATTTGGTTTATGCGATCATGCGACAACCTTAAACTTTTTCTTTCGTTTCCAAGCGCGTGGGTCCCCTCGAAAATGCTCTTGTCGCATGATCGCATGAGCATTATTTTATTCATGCGATCATGCGACCACTCTCATGCGACAGCCATTTTTTCTTCCGCTAACCACCATATTAATTGCAATGTATTTTATATAGTTTTTCACTGACTTTTTGACTGCCAACCACCATATTAATCGCAATTAATTGCAATGTATTTTGAATCGATCGGTTATTCTCCAGGCATTTTGAGAACTTTCTTCAAGAAGAATATTTTGAAAATAGAAGAGGAATGTTTTTCTTAGTTTTTGTGTCCAAAAGATGCTCTGTCTCTGCAAGATATGCGATAGTGTGAGCATTGGCAGCTCTTATAAAATCTCTGTAAATTTATAATCAAGGCATCAATATAAATAATATTATTACAAATCTCTGAGTGTGTTTCTATTTTGTTTGGCTTTATTTATCTAGCTCTGTTGATTGCTCTATTCCTTCCTCCATCAAATTGGTATCAGAGCATGTTGTTATTGAAGGGAAAAGGTCTGGTAGAGATTGATGCACAAAAAGGATCTGGGTATTGTTTTCTTGGAAGATTTCATTGTGGGCAAAGAGCAAGTCAGAGAAAAGAAAGAAAAGGGGGTTTTTAAAATAAATAAAAAAGTGTTACTGGTAAACCATGGCAGGAACCAGTGGGAGTATTTCTCAGCCCCAGATTCCAATTTTTAATGGAAAAAATTATGACTATTGGAGCATAAAAATGAAGACTCTTTTTCATTCACAAGATGTTTGAGATTTAGTGGAGAATGGGTTTCCTGAACCACAAGACCAGCAGGCATATCAAGCCCTTTCACAAGCAGATAAGGATTTATTGAAGGAAAATAAGAAGAAGGATGCAAAGGCACTATTTTTCATTCAACAAGAAATGGAAGAATCAATCTTTCCAAAGGTTGCAGCTACCACAAGATCAAAACAAGCATGGGACAGTTTGCAGACAGCATACCAAGGCACAGGCAAGGTAATAATGGCAAAATTGCAAATACTTAGAAGGGATTTTGAAAATCTGCAAATGAAAGACTCAGATTCAATAGATGCATTTTTCACTCATGCAATGTCAATAGTAAATCAGTTAAGGACCTATGGAGACACTGTTGAAGATCTAAAGATCGTGGAAAAAATACTTAGAAGTCTGCCTGCTAAATTTGATGCTGTAGTAATAGTTATTCAAGAGGCCAAAGATCTTCCTATATTATCAGTAGATGAATTAATGGGGTCACTTTTAGTCCATGAAAAAAGACTGAACCGAACTAGGTCATCATCATTTGAGAATGCATTCAAGACTCAGCTCTCATTTGGCAAGTCAAGAGGAAGATCAAACAACAGCAGAGGCAGAGGACATTTTTCATCAAGAGGAGGAAGAGAAAACACACAATTTGAACGTAGAAGACCACCATCAAGCCCAAATGCCCATTCTACATCAACAGCAGAAAGGGAGAGTAGTCACTCTCAAAGCTATCATCAAGGAGAAAGGTATGACAAATCTAACATCCAATGTCACTACTGTAGAAAATTTGGGCATTATGCATCAGAATGTAGGAAAAAGCAATATGATCTGAATAAGCAAAAGACACATTTCACAAATGAAAATCAGTCAAACACTAGTGAAAAAGACACAATATTCATAGCATGCAATGTAGCACAAGAAAGTTCTAAAGAACTATGGTTCTTAGATAGTGGATGCAGTAACCATATGAGTTGTAAGAAGGAAATATTTTCAACAATGGATGATTCAGTAAAATCAGAAGTTAAATTGGGAAATGATCAAAGAGTTTCAGTCATGGGCAAAGGGTCAATTAACATAAAAACAAAACAAGGCAAAGATAAATAAATTTCAGATGTTTACTATGTTCCCGGATTACAACACAACCTTATAAGCATTGGGCGATTGGTACAAAAGGGTTATAAAGTACACTTTGAGAATGGTGAATGTGTGATCCTAGACAAGAAACCAAGCAATAGGCTGATTGCAAGAGTTGAAATGACTAAGAATAGGATGTTCCCACTAAGAATTCAAAGTGGATTAATGATAGAGCCATAAGGTTTACAAAAGGTTGCTGAAATAGCTTTTAAAGCCTCATACAAAAATAAATTTTGGTTGTGGCATTTAAGACTTGGACATTTAAACTTCAAAAGATTACAACTGTTATACATGAAGAAAATGGTATATGGGTTGCAACAAATAGAGCCACTTAAAACCACATGTGAGAGTTGCATATTGGCAAAACAACATAGGAAATCATTTCCAGTTGGGGAATCATATAGAGCAAAACAACCATTAGAGATAGTTCATTCAGACATTTGTGGACCTATGCAAACACCTTCCATTAGTGGAAAATTTTATTTCATAACATTCATTGATGATTTCAGCAGAAAAGCATGGGTTTATTTCTTAAAATACAAATCTGATACATTTGCTATTTTCAAGGAGTTCAAGGCAAAAGTTGAAAAAGAAAGTGGATATCCTATCAAGACATTGAGAACCGATCAAGGTGGAGAGTATGTCTCAACTGAATTTAAAATTTTTTGCAAAAAAAATGGCATAAACAAACAATTTATAGCAAGGTATACACCTCAACAAAATGGGGTAGAAGAGAGAAAGAATAGAACAGTCATAAAAATGGCATGTAGCATGATAAAGGCAAAACATTTACCAAATGAATATTGGGCTGAAGCTGTTGCATGTTTAGTATATATTTTAAACAGGTGTCCAACAAAAGCAATGATAAATAAAACACCAGAAGAAGTTTGGAGCAAAAGAAAACATAACATATCACATTTAAGAGTCTTTGGATGTGTGGCATACTCATTGATACCTCAAGAGTTAAGAAGAAAATTAGATGACAAAGGAGAAAAATGCATATTTGTGGGATATAGTGAACACTCAAAGACATATAAGCTGTACAATCCCATTACAAAGAAGTTGATAATAAGCCATGATGTTGAATTTGTTGAAGAAGAGGCATGGGATGGCAGCATAGACAAAATAAATTCAACCACTCCTAATGTTCTACAAGAGAATGAAGAGGATGAAATTCAGGCTGCAAATCCACCTACACAAGCAAATGCACCTAGAACACCTTCAAGAGCTCCTAGCACTCCAAATCCCACTGCCCCAACAAATAATAACAATAGCGAATCTTCTGATCCTACACTTGCATCTTTAAGGTCTAGGTCCATAAACACATCAAAGAAGATAAGAAGTCTTAGGGAGATTTATGATGAAACTCAAGAAGATGAAAATGCTAATTTTTGTTGTGACTTTGCATTGTTAACACAAGCTGATCTAATCTATTTTGAGGAAGCCTTAAACTAAGACAAATGGATTGCAACCATGGATGAAGAGATTCAGTCAATAGAAAAAAATGAAACATGAGATCTAGTAGAACTTCCTAAAGGAAAGGATGTGATTGGAGTAAAATAGATTTATAAGACAAAGTATGATGTTGATGGAAAAGTTGCAAAGCACAAGGCAAGACTAGTGGCAAAAGGTTTTACACAAAGGCCCGGTATAGACTTCAGTGAAACATTTGCACCCGTAGCAAGAATGGTTCTATCTATTGCAGCTCAAAACAAATGGAAAATTTATCAAATGGACATCAAATCAGCCTTCTTAAATGGAATTTTGGAAGAAGAGGTGTATGTAAGTTAGCCACCTAGATATGAAATTCTGGGAGAAAAATATAAAGTATGTAGATTTAAAAAGGCATTATATGGTTTGAAACAAGCTCCTAGAGCATGGTATAGCAGAATAGATTCATATTTTGTAAATAATGGTTTTAGTAAATGCGGGAATGAACCTACCTTGTATATCAAAGTGAATAATGAAGGAGAAATTTTAATAGTTTGTTTATATGTAGATGATTTGATATTCACAGGAGATATGGAAACTAATACATTCAAAGCAGCCATGAAAAAGAAATTTGATATGACTGATTTGGGCCTCATGAGATACTTTCTTGGCATGGAGGTAAGTCAAAATGCTCAAGGAATCTTCATATGTCAAAGCAAGTATGCTGGTGAATTGTTGAAAAGATTTAAGATGACAAAAGTGAATCCAGCCCCTACACCAATTGCATTGGGTCTGAAGCTTAGTAAGGATGATCAAGGTCCATGTGTAGATCCAACTTTATTCAAAAGATTAGTGGACAACCTCATGTATTTAACCACCACAAGACCGGATATCATGTTTGGTGTTAGCTTTATTTTCAGATTCATGGAGAAACCGAAAGAGTCACATTTGAAAGTTGGGAAATTTTTTTTGAGATACATAGCTGGAACAAAGAATTTTGGAATTTTGTACACATTTTCAAATGATTACAAACTGATTGGTTATATAGACAGTGATTGGGGAGGTAGCATGGATGATAGAAAAAGCACTTTCGGATACATTTTTCATCTGGGTTCCAGAGCTATCTCTTGGGCATCAAAGAAACAATCAATTGTTACTCTCTCATCAGCTAAAGCAGAGTATGCAGTAGCAACATCAACATCTTGTCAAGCAGTTTGGTTGAGGATAGTACTTTCAGATTTGGGGCATCATAAAAAAGAAGCTACGAAAATTTACTGTGATAACAATTCAGCAATTGCTTTATCCAAAAATCATGTATTTCATAAATGAAACAAACATATTGATACCGGATATCATTTTATCAGAGAACTAGTAAACAATGGTGACATTCATCTTCAATTTTGTAGGTCAAATGAACAGCTTGCTGATATATTCACAAAACCACTGGCAAAGAATGTGTTTGAACATCTTTAGGAAGAAATCAGCATTGCGGACTTATATAACAGTGAAGATTAAGGGAGAGTGTTGAAGGACGTGAATGCCAGGAGGACATGGATGCCAACAGGGAAAATAATTTAATCTTCCTTGTCCTTTGTTTTGTTTTTGCACCTACCCCAGGCCTTCCTTTATGCCTTGTCGCATGATCACAAGGCTTCTCTCTCCTCTCTTGCGATCATGCGACCTCACTCCTTTTCGCCTCTCTGCTTTACCTTCCCCTGCTCGGCATTTATTTTTTGTCTTTATGCATTGTTGCATGATCGCAAGGCTTCTTTTTCACTCTTGCGATCATGCGACTGCCTTAAGCTTGCCAGGTTTTATTTTTTATGCACAACGACGACCTCATTAAATGCCCAACAATTTTTGTTTACCGTCCACACGTTTTCCCTGGCTTATTTTTTGTGTGGGGCCCTCTCCCTTTACCTTTTCGCATGATTGCATAACTCTCATTTGGTTTATGCGATCATTCGACAACCTTAAACTTTTTCTTTCATTTCCAAGCGCGTGGGTCCCCTCGAAAATGCTCTTGTCGCATGATTGCATGAGCATTATTTTATTCATGCGATCATGCGACCACTCTCATGCGACAGCCATTTTTTCTTCTACCAACCA
Organism: Chamaecyparis obtusa; assembly: GCA_027943335.1. NCBI lineage: Eukaryota > Viridiplantae > Streptophyta > Pinopsida > Cupressales > Cupressaceae > Chamaecyparis > Chamaecyparis obtusa. The sequence goes on from BSBK01007850.1 coordinate 72,717, forward strand.
CCATATTAATTGCAATGTATTTTATATAGTTTTTCACTGACTTTTTCAATCGATCGGTTATTCTCCAGGCATTTCGAGAACTTTCTTTAAGAAGAATATTTTGAAAATAGAAGAGGAATGTTTTTCTTAGTTTTTGTGTCCAAAAGATACTCTGTCTCTGCAAGATATGCGATAGTGTGAGCATTGGCAGCTCTCAGAAAATCTGAATAAATTTATAATAAAGGCATCAATATAAATAATATTATTACAAATCTTTGAGTGTGTTTGTGTTCTGTTTGGCTTTATATATTAAGCTCTGTTGATTGCTCTATTCCTTCCTCCATCACATAACATAATTCTTTGAAAGCTTTTAAAAGTAATTTTAATTTTGTGTTAATTGCACAAAAACAATTATAATTGTCATTTGATAGGAAGTAGCCCTAAATATTATTAATTCCAATCTTGATTATATTCTGTTCATAGAAAATAAAAGAGCCAGAATGATTGTAATGGATTGTTCCAAAACGTACAAGAGCAGATAGTGGCTTCTCTGAAATAGTAGGGAAGGATCTTATGGGGAATACTTATGAAATTGAACAAAATCTTGAGATCTGACTCTCAAGTTGCTGCTAAATCAAATCACCGAGCTAATAACCAAGTAAAGAGATCACTATTGACGAAGAGAAAGAGTAGAAAAGTGACGAAGAACAAAATCCAGATTCCTGTCCTCATAGAGGCCTTTTCATGCATCCTCATATGAGTAGAACAGTTCGTTTTTACCAAGTTGACATAAAAAGGCACTTCAGGAGTATTTTGTGTCAAAGCCCGTTGGGGTTACGATCCTGCGACCACATGAATCAACATAAGTTTCTATACCATAAAAATTGATCTGTATATTGAACGATTAGTATTCCATTTCTTAACACAATCTTTTTGTTCAACAGCTCTGATGGAATTCCAGGTAGTTGAACTCTTATATGAAAAAGACAGAGAAGAGAAAACAAAACAAACTAGGGCTCAAAATTGGAGGCAAGAACAGGGAAAACCTAAATGCCGCACACATTCTGTAAAATATTTTAAGATATATTGAGAGCATCATAAATTGTAAGCGAAGCACAAAAGAAAATGCAGGGAGGGAAAGTGGAGCAATATAAAACATATGGAAGGCACAACACGAAATTCTCCTGCGGCACATGGATTAGGTTAGCTTCATTTTAGCTCAAAGATCGACAACTGCAAATTAATATCAAGTGAAATGGGAAATAACACGGCGACATACGGTTTGTGCCTCCGTCAACTGCAAGGCTAGGTGCAGCCGCCATGAGCATCGCCAATCCCATCGATACCGCAAACAATTACAGGTATTCTCTATGTAATGCCATTTTCGTTTGTAAAAGCTTGATGACGCTCTGAACAACTGGTACAGGTTTTAGAGAGTTGAGAATATTTTAATGAGAGCGTCACATAGAGAATCTCCGCGCAAAGCTTGCGATAAAACCCTAATGTTCTAGAGCTTTTTCTTGAGCCTCTGGTAAGCTATGCTTTTTTCTTTACTGTTTAAACGTTTCTCCTTTCTTGCTTCTAACAGTATACAGTTATCAAAATTAATATTCTTTTGATAGAAGATTAAGACTAAGAGGAAAGTAATAAAATTAGTTCAAAAATGAAGGAAGAAGACCGTTGGAATGTTGGCTCATGAGTGAAATATGACAACTACGATGATTCTAGATGCTCTCATGAGATGAGAAAATAAGTGGAAATCCCAAGATGGAGTAGGTATGCACCTATATTACTTTTAGTTAATTGTCGAAATAAAATTATTGATCTTTATAATATTAAATTTGAACTTTTTTTATTATAAAAATATTTATTATAAAAATATTTATTAAAAAAATTAATATATTAAGATCAAAAGTGTTATTATGCATTAACTTTTTAAAATTTTTTTTCTAATAATCATAGTTTTCTTATTAACAATAATAAATATAACTTTTTATTAAAAATATAATAGTTGTAAGTGTTGTTAATATTTTATAATAATTAAGATATTAAAAAAAATTTGCTGTCAAATTATTATTTCTTCATACTTATAATATTGTTAAAAATTAATTGTACAATGGTAACAAATTTTATAGTAGAACTACCTATTTTAGATATTATCATTTTTCAAGAATTTTAATTATTACAAATTTATTAGACTCATATGTATTGATTGTTCCATAATAGTTAAAAATTGATTTAATCAACTATATGTATTAGATAGAAATAAATGTCAATACTAAAAATTTATTTTAAACTAGTGAAAATAGAACTATTTAATGACATCAACTCAGATAAGTAGTGTTTTTTCTTTTCTATTCTTGATAATATTAAAAAAATTAAATAAAAGACACACAATTAAAATATTTTATTATCTAGAACATATTTTATACAAATCTCAAAAATTTCACACCAATATAAAATATTCTTCTAATGCTTTCTCTTAAAGTGCTTCCTAAATATTACATCCTTTCTCTTAAAGTGCGAATAAAAACTTGTGCGAGGCGCAACACAAAATTCTCCAGCGGCAAATACACTATTCTACAAAAAAAAAAGAAAATCAGGGAGATGTAAACACTATTGACTTGGCAAAATATTAAAGCAAAGAAATATTCTCTCTCAATTGCCATTTTTTAAAGAAAAGTTCTGAAATGCATCTGCCTCTCAAAGTTTTCAAATGCCGTCAGATTCTGACAAATTGATGCATTTTTTAAAGAGAAGTTCCGAAATGCATCTCCACAAACGCCAAGATGATTGCAGAATGAAGAAAACGGCGCAGAGGTCGGCACGCTAAACCATGTAACAAATACATTCCACGTATACGAAGTTCACATGAAAAAAGAACAGAGTTATTGGAACGATGGATTAAGTGCCTTGAATAGCGTGGAAGAAAAGACTGGGGAATAAAGATAAATATCACATGTTCCAGTTACATCTTAGATAGAACATTCGTAGTATCTTTCTTGGCATTCGTAAGTGTATGTAAAATATTTTATTTGCTTTCTTGCTAATTATTTGTATGATTTTGATTTATTTTAGAAATTTATATTTAAGTTAAATAGGGTACAATAAAGGTAAAAATGATATGTATTGTTATAATTTTATTTGTTTCAGATTTATTTTTTTATTAATTTTTATATGATAATTATTTTTGTATAAAGAGATAGTATATTTCATGAATTTAGTTTGGTTTTATCATTTATTTATTTCAATTCATTTTTATTTTGAATTAATTTATTTTCTTATATAATTATCATTCTGTAGTGTCTAAAATTTTTCAAATCTAAAAATCTAAGAATTACTCTATTAAAATAGAGAAAGATTACAACTTATTTTCTTACAATTTAAATTTATGAAAAATTTAAGAAATAATATATTTTTTTGGTTATAAAATATATCAAATACATACAAATGCACAAATGAGAGAAAACGAAAAAAGGAAAAGCAGAGGCTCTGCTTTTCGGGCGGCAAGTTTACACACAAGTTTTGGTGATTTGGGGATGACTTGGAACTAAAGGACGAAGACTCGACGACTTCTGGAGGTCTCCCATCTCCACGTGGTTTGAGCGTCCTCTTCCCTACTACTTTAATGTTCTTTTGATATTCCTGTTCTCTCCTTTAAATCTCTCCGTCTCTGGCCGAGCGTGTTGCCTTGGTGTGTTATTATGGAGGTTGAAACAGATGGTCTTCCACCATCTCCTCCCTCTCTTTCTGCTTCCCAGCCTGTCTTGCCTCCCAAAAAATCCTTCAGCGATATCGTGGGTACTGGGTCGTCTGCTGTGGCGAAAGATGCTAGGTTCGTGGTTGTCCGTGGGAACGATGGAGCCCGTCCGGAAGGTATGGACCTTGGCCACGACTCCATATCTATCTCCATTTCTCCTAACGACTCTATGACTAGCGAAATCAATAACGAAAAATTAGGCTGAAGGATTCTGCTATATTCTTTGCTTGTGCTGATTTAGAAAAATGCCGTCCGCAGAAGTTCATGGATGACTGGTTCTATAATTTCTGGAATTTAAAATTAGGGTTCTGAATTTCATTTTGTAGGCAAATACATAAAGGATTGTTTATTGTTTTCTTTAATTCGCACGAAAGTCAGGAAGAAGTTCTTAAAAAGGTTTACTAGAATGTTGGCAAAACCTCCTTTCGTGCTCTAGGTTGGTCTCCTGAGGCGAACTCTGAAGAAATCCTGACTCTTTCGAGTTCTAGATAGGTTATAATTAAAAGTATCCCGTCGTTTCTTGTGGAAATTCATCCTACAATTGGTGGAACCCTTAGGTAAATTCATCTGTATGGATGACTCTCCATGGCTCGTCCCACACCTTGACGCCAGAGTACTCATCTCCATCAAGCTTGGTATAGACTCACCTAATTTACTTAATCTTAATATTGATGGACAACCTTACTCGGGCCCTCTGAAATTTTTGGGGGGTTGAATGTGTGCTTTCTCTTTTTAAAAAAACCCAAATTAAAGACCCCATCCCTAATTCCTGGTGCCAGCCCTAATTTGAATCAAACTATTTCGAACCCCCATCCCACTCACCTATTTTGGAAAATATTGAGCGTCTGGATAGCACTTCTCGTGATAGCTTCCAATTAGTTACCTCCAAGTCCAAAAAGCATAGGTGAAAAAATGATCAACAGCTGGCCATTGATAAAATTAGATTTGTTAATCAACCATAGATGGATTCCAAACTCTCCACCCTCACTAATGTTGGTGTCCTATCCAAGATTAAGAGCATCAATAACAATTTTAAATCTCTCGGTAGGTGTAGTAGTGATGCCAATATGTGTGATGTCAGTATGTCATCCCCGAGGTCCAATATGCACTCTGTCTGCCTCGGGGATACAAAGCCCACCCTAGGTATTGGCACCACTAGTACATCTAGTTGGAGTTTTCCTTTGAAAGTCTTCAAGGAACTTGATGATGATACTGTGATTCAAGTTATCACTATGGTTTTTAATGTTGAAAGAAACTCTGATTTTTATCCCTCTAGCCTCCTCTACACATAAGTGCCTTGGATTGATGTGAATGCTTCTCCTGTTCAAGAATCTGCCTTTGAGGAACCTCCTATAGGGAATATCTCACAAGGTGAGGATGACTCTCGCAATGACCTTGATGAGCAAATTGAGGGTTTCCCTAAACCCAATAGAAGAGGTCAACCCTTGGGCTCTAAGAACAAGGTCACTTGTAGCAAAAAAAAAGAATTGCAAGGGTCCTCCTACCGGTGATAGCAGCAGTCTTGCTATTAAGAAAGAACTTCCCCTCCTTGTTTGCCATGAAATACATCTCATGGAATATTAGGGGTTTGGAAGTCCCAGATAGAAAACATATTGTTAAATATTTCAATCTCATAATAACATTAATTTTTTAATGTTGCAAGAGCTAAAATCTATTAATTTTACCTTGGACACTCGTCTCAATTTCATCTGGAAAGACTCTGTGAAAATCTACTCAAATCATTGTGAAGGCAAAGGTGGTGTTAGATTGCTCATTAACTCTAAATGGTCTAGCCAATTCATTGATATGGGTTGTTCACCATGTAACAGGCTCATTTGGGCCTCTATCAATATTGATAACACCCCTTTTGGGATCTTCTCTATCTATGCCCCTAATGACTATAAAGAAAGGTGCGCCCTTTGGGATTGGATTTTCTCCCTTCCTAATATACCTTGGATCCTTGCTAGTGATTTTAATATGATAGAGGATTGTGCTAATAAAATGGGTGGTAATCCTTTTGAATGGAAAGGCTTTGAAAAAGCCCATTGGGAGAAAATAAAATCTACTAAAAATATGTTTGATCGGTTTCTTGGCAACAAGGCTGATTCTAGGGGTCTTTGGAATACTTGGTACAAGTTTCAAAAAGGAAGTAATAGGATCTACTGTAGGCTTGACCGATTTTATGCCAACAAGAACATTTTCTTTTTTCTCCTATTGACCAAGGAAACTCTATTGTTGTCTATCCCTACTCTCTCTCAGACCATCACCCTATTTATGCTCACATCAAGAGGGCCAACTCTATTCCTGTTACCAGGGGGGAATAGGTTTATCCTTAACACTAATTTCTCAATGATCTGGATGTCCTTGCTGCCACTAATATTATTAGACTTATCAACAGTGATAATAAGTACCTTGCCTCCCATATTGACAGATGTCATTATAATGTTACCTCATGGCAAAAAGTGTTGCAAACTATTGGTAAAAAAAGGGCCAAAGATTTTAGATTTAAAGAAAAAAACTCTTAATCATAACCTATTTCTTTTGGGAAATGATTTACAACTTAACCCCTCCTTCCCTGTCACGGCCATGCATGTGGCCAATACTAGAGATGTCCTTAGAATCCACCAATAGGTTAAGATCAAGGGGGCTATGATTAGGGCCCACAACCACTGGCTTCAATTTGGAGACAAGGGCTCCAAGTTCTTCTTTAACTTCCTTAAACATAAACATAGTCGGGATAAAATTGATAGACTTGTCATTGATGGGAATGAGGTCCTTGACTTAGAAAGCATTAAGGAAGCCTTTTCTCTCCGCTGTCAAAATATTTTTACCTCAGAGGATTCTGCTGTAGCTAAGGAGCTTCGAAACAACTACAAAACTATTATCCCCAATAGGATTTTTGAAGAGGAGTCCGACCTTCTCAAGTGCCCCTTTTCTATTTATGAAATTCAATCTGCCATCAAGTCCCTTCACAATGATAAAGCCCCGAGACCTCATGGGTTCCCCATTGAGTTCTACAAAGCTAACAGTAAGTGGATTTGCTCTGACCTTTTGGATATTTACAATGAGGTTGTCTCTAAGGGCTCCCTTGGAAATAACATCAATAGGGGCATCATAAAACTTATTTCCAAGGATGGGGACAAGGACCTCATAAAAAATAGGAGGCCCATTACATTGCTCAATGTGTCCTACAAGATCTTGGCTAAGCTGCTTGCCATTTGGTTGGAAAAAATCTTGCCCAATGTTATCTGCCCCACCCAAACTAGTTTTGTTAAAGGTAGATATATTCTTGAAAACCTCATCACTAGCTGGGAAGCCATGGAGTGGGCTAGAGTCTCTGATCAAGATACTGCTATGTTTCTCCTTGATTATGAGAAGGCCTGTGCTAGGGTTGAATGAGATTTTATTATTATGATGCTAAAAGTGTTTGGCTTTCCTGCCGAGTTTTACCTATTTGTTAAGGTACTACTTCAGGATGCTTCTTCCCAAAGTGATGTTAATGGCTCCCTTTCCACTCCCATCCTTCTCTCTCACTCCATTAGGTAGGGGTACCCTTTGGCCCCTTCCCTTTTTGTTATTGCCTTCGATGCTCTGTTCTACCTCCTTAGGGACAACTCTATCTCCCCCAAAGTTGTGGTGATTAGGCTCCCTAATTATAATGAATTACTCAACATATAATTCTTTGATGACATGGCTCTTTTTTTTTAACTCACTATGAAAAACTTGGACAACCTTAGCCTTAAGATTCAACTTTTTGGCTCTATTTTTGGAGCTAGAATCTCTCAAACCAAATCTATCTTCCTTAGCTAGAAGGAGCACCCCCATGATTGGTTTAGAGACCTTGGTTACCAATGGGGAGGACCCAATAAAATTTTGAGATATCTTGGTGTGCCTTTCTCTATCTCCCCCTCCCGCAAGGACATGTGGTTGTGGGCCAAGGAGAAGATTGATAAGAAGCTGAATACTTGGAACAATAGGTCCCTCTTCTTGGCTGGCAAGGTTCAAATTTGCTAGAAAATCATCTCTTCTTATAATATCTATTATTCATCTACCTGGATGTTCAGTAATTACCAGATATTTGAGATCTAAAAGGCGATCAGAAGCCTCTGGTCTGATGGTAAAGGTAACAATAAAATGCATTATGTTAAATGGGGTTGGTGTCACATTGAGAAGGGTCTTGAAGGTCTTGGGCTTAAAGACCTTAGGACTCAAGGCATTTCCCTTGCGACCAAATAGATCTTTCATGCCTTTGAAGGGCTAGATCGCTTGAAAGTCTTGATCAGGAGCAATATTGAGAGGGATTTCCCTAAAAAGGCCAAATCTTGGAAGGGGCTCCCCTTTACTAACCTTGTTGCTAGAGTTTTTTCTATTTCGGTCCAAGGCTCTTGTGTGTTCAGATCTATCTAGAAAGCCTGGGATTAGGTTAGAGAGTGTTTAGTCAATACTAGAGTTTGCAATGATAACTTGATTCACAATGAAAGGTCTTTATGGTGGAATCTCTCTCATGCTAGCAAGCCCCTAGCCCTTACGTAGGGCTGCTTGGCTAAAAGTTGGGCCAGTAAAGGGATTAAACTCCTAATTGATGTTCTTGAGCATGATTCTCTTATGTCGTGGAATAATCTCAGCCTAAGATATAATCTTCCCTCTACCCACAAAATGACTTACAATTTGATCAAGTAGGCTTGTGCTTCGTTTGACCTTCCTAAAGATTTTTTACTTTTGAATGGGCTGATGGTACTCTTCTGACTAAAATTAATGCTCATAATATTTAATCTCTCCTTGTCTTTGATAATTCCATTATTGATCATGTTAATACCTTGTGGTATTCTAATCTCTCTCTGTCTCAATGGCAGAAAAACTTCAACAAGCTCTGGAAAAGTCTGATTGAGCCAAAAATCAGATGCTTTAAATGATTGTTAATTCTTAACAAACTTCCTATAAAGGGGATTTTTGACTCTACTAAGTTTTTGATTGTTTTATTACTAAGGAAATGTGGTTGATGTTTGGTTTCTCTATTCCCAATTTGGTGAACATTATGGAAGTTGTCTCTGGTTACATTCAAGGATTAAAAAAGGATGCTAATTTATTCTGGTTTGTATTATTTGCTAATATCCTATCATATATTTAGAAAATTAGAAATGCTGATAGATTTGATGGCCAAGCTAGGGCCCATACTGAGTCTTTTCGTACACTCACTCTTTTTAAAATTGTTGTGCAGGTCTCGTTCACTATGAACCTAGAGAGGAACAAGCTCTTTTGGTTCATTAGAGATGGTCACACCTCTGTGTTTGTCTACAAAATGAAGGATGGATACATGTGGAAGAAAAACATGAACAACCGCTCATCCTTTGAGGAGGCCCTTAAGCAGCTGAGTGATGAAGTTAGGAACAACAAGGTGCTCTCATGAGAAGCTCATTGTTTGGATGCAAGGCCCTCAGGGGTGGACGACTTGGGTTGAGGCCTATGATGGCATCCTTTGCTGATGTTATTCTTGTGGTTTCATTTCTTTTCTTTTCTTAATGCACTAGCATACTTAGACATTTTTTTGCTTGGTAACAACCTATTTTGGTGAGGCCTGGCCTCTTTGTTTTTTACATCTCAAATTTTAACATAAAAATGCACAAATATTTTTTTTTAAAAATTATTCATTAATTCATTTCCATAAATATAATATGAATTCATTTATATTATATTCCATATTTGTTTGAATAGATTGAAATATACCTTGTACTTCCAAGTACCAAATCATACAAACAATGGTACCATACATAGACATGTATGTGCAATATTAGCATTCTAGTATATTTCTCTGTCTATTTATATTTTAAACAACAATTTAAACTAGTCTCAATCCTAATGTGGATGTAATGAGCTCAATCATATTTTTTCCTTCTTTCACACATTACACAAAAAAATCTATTTCATACCAAGAAACTTTGAGTTGACTGCATAGACAAGGGTATTTGTGGGAAGAGAAAATTGTTAACTTGTAGCCTGTCCATATAAATAAAAAATACTGAGTTTGCACGTGTATATTAACGTTTCGCTCAGATTTTGTGTGATGAATACCATGATAAGTTAGGGAAAAAAATTGAGAGTAAGATTAATTTCATACAGGTAGCAATTTAGCATAGAAAAATTGGACTAACCAAATTTGTAGGTCACTTCTAAATTTACAAGCTGATCTGGAGTAAACACTTTATCTCGGTAATTCTGCAACACACTTTGCCTGTGCGTAATTACTAATTTCAATAATTACTTCACTGTTAATTTAATTTCAGCGATATCTTCATTCTAAATTGAATCTTCTGGTGATGCTGCAATTTAATTTAATTTAATTTAATTTCTCAGTCCAATGACCAAATGAAGAGCAGAGCACTTAAATGGCTATGTGTTGAAGAAACTAGCCTGCACAGCCCCACGACTACTGGTCCGCTCCCCTAGCTCTGCTGGAATGCCAGACAGTTCAGCACAGGAAAGACATGAATACGGAACATATTTTATATAATTTTTAAAAATATATTGAGAGGATCATGGATTGTAGCAGATAAGGCGAAGCGAAAAAAGAAAATGCAGGGAAAGAAAAATCGAGCAATATAAAACATATGGGAGACGCAATAAAATAAATTCGTGTGAAAAATAGACTAGGTTAGGTTCTATTTAGCTCAGATCAAGTGTTCAAGACCTGTAAAACATCAAACTGAAAAAAGAAAAGTCATGGCGACAGTATTTTTCAAAAATCTACAATCGTTCATGAAAAAATCAAAATAGTTATAATTTGCGCTAATTGCAACGGAAAGAATTATAATTGTCATTTTTTTTACAGGAATATAAGATCATTTGAAAGAAAACAGCTATAAATTTAACTAGTACCTTCTAGATTAACATCAATCAAGATAGAATTCCGTTCAGTGAATGTAATGGAACCAGAATTAAAAGCGGATACAACTACTCCGAAAGAGCAGAAAAGGGTCTTCCCGAGGATATTTGTCAAATTGTAAGAAAGCTTGAGATCCGACTCTTAAACTGTTGCTCAATCAAAGGCTTATTGAATACAAAATCGACACAAAAACGATGAAACCAGAAAGTAGCGAGCAATCGGATAGTGATGACGATGAAGATTTTTTCCTTTTAAGCGCCTGCTCGTATATCGTCAGTTAAAATCATGTTAAAATTCAGTGCTGACGAAAATAGCTGAGCCGGCTATTTTGGACAAATTCAAAGAAACGGGCTGTTTCAAAATAGAGGGAAAATCCGTCACCGATGGAATTTACCAATTAATAAGGAAATCTTAAGCTCCAACTCCCGGAGTGCTTCTAAATCAAACGCAGGGACACTTTGAAGAAACCAGGGTTCAAGTAGAGAGTAACTAGAAAAGAGAGCAATACACAGAAGTACGAGACGAAGATCGCTTCCCTCAGAGCCAAGTCCTGCTCAGTTATCTCCATGTCAACAAATACGACATCAAAACTATCAGACGGCCGAGATTTACCTTCTCTTATCCTTGCCATGTTGATAGGAAATGGCGCCTCAGCAGTACCCTGTGTCACAGAGCGCAGGGGTTTCGACCCTGCGACCACAGAAATAAGATTATTACGGAATTTCCTAATCAAACACTTTACAGTCACTAGCTCCTCTGGAATACCTGGAGGATGAACTCTTCCAAACGAAAATAGGAAAATGAAAGAAGTATTCACCAGGGCTAAATATTAAAGAAAAGAACAAGGAACACATAAATGACGAGCACATTTTCTAATTTCCTTTTGTATATAGAGAGTATCATAAACTTCACCAATTTAACAGAAGCACGAGAGAAATTCAATGAAAGAAAATGTAAGCAATATAAAACTTGTGGTCGGTGCAACACAAAATTTTCCTGCAGCAATTATTTTATTTTCTATTGATTAACTGTATGAAACTTGCAAAATATCAAGTGAAGAAATAAAAACCATGTTGCATACTGTGAGTGTCTCCCGCAGCAGCAACGCTTGTTCCAGCCGCCATTATCGTCGCCATTCCAGTCATTACTGCAAAGAAAGCCCAATACCCTTTCTTAAAGGCCATTTTTGTTAGGAAAAGCTCTCAAATTCGGCCAACTTATGACGAATGGATACAGTTTTCAGAGAATGTAGTAGCTTTTACAGAAAGTGTCTGTTAGTGAATTTTCGCTTGCCACTTGCGATAAAACCCTAATGTTCTAGATCCTAGGATATCCCTCTCTTGCTTCCGATTCTTTTTTGTCTTTTAGGGTTTTAAAAATTAATATTATTTTGGGAAAATAATGTTGGAAAGTGAAATAAGAGTGCTAAGATGAATGCAGATGGTCGCGTGGAGATACAAGCGTAGTGGAAAATTGAGAATGATGAATAAGACACAGATGACCACGATATTATAGTGGGCTCTCTAAACGAAAAAGAATAAAATTAGTTGAACGAGAGAGGGATAAGACAGTGAATGGTTCGAGGCAGTATTATGGTAAATTACGTGCATTGAAAAACCTGGAACAAAAGAGGTGGGAATTAAGTTAGAAATGAAGCTTCTATTTGGAGGGCACTGGCTATGGGACATCAAAATGCACCCACCGATTTACATTGCGATCGCTGTCATTTCCCATGCACAGCTTGGTAGCCTTTAGCTTTAAATTATTTGTCAATTAGACTAAAATGATGTACGACGTAATAAAGAATATAATCTCATTTCATATAATATTGTAAATTAATTTATATTTTATTGATTTTTTAAATTATTTTTTTATGATAGGTAATGGACTAACGCTGATAAGAACATTAGGTTTAAGAAGTCTCGAATCCAAGCTCTCCGAAATAAGAGGCTGACGGCTTACCACTACACATCTTCTTTTAAAAATTAAATTAAAAATATTTATTTAATGTTTTTTTATTATATCATTTTAATCTGAATATTTAAGGGTTGTGAATTATTGCATTATCAAATGAAAAATTATTGAAAATCAAAATGCACCCGCCGATTTACGAAAGAACAGCAAAAAATAAAAGATGTATTAACTAGGGATAAATATTAAAGAAAAGCACAGGGAATACACAAATGACAAACGTTTTTCTAATTTCTAATAGCGAGAGAAAATGTAGGGAAAGAAAAGTTGAGCGATATCAAACTAATGGGAGGCACGTCACAAAATTTGTATGTAAAAATAGATTATGCCACTTTCTATTTTTCTGAGACATCAAGTGCTTGAAGCATTCAAAATATCATATATTGAAGAAATAAAATGCATGGCAGCATACTGTCTGTGTCTCCCGCAGCAGAAACTATTGAAGTACGCTATATTCGCTGTTGTGGGTTCCAGCCTGGCAGTTTAATCTTCCCTATCTTCTGCGCACCTACCTCACCTTCCGGCTGTACCGTTTCTGCCTTGTCGCATGATCGCAAGGCTTCTCTCTCCTCCCTTGCGATCATGAGACCGCACTCCCTTTCTACCTCTCTGCACGACGTTTATTTTTTTGTCCTTATGTGGCTACCTTTTTTGCCTTGTCGCATGATCGCAAGGCTAGCTTTCAGCTCTTGCGATCATGCAACTTCCTCTTTGTTTACCCAGCATTTTTCTTATACAAACCTGCGATATATTATTTTGTGTGGGCCCCCACTATTTACACGGCATTTTAGTTTATTGGCTTTGTCGCATAAACTCAAGACAACTTTATTACCTATGCGATCATGCGCAATGTACTTGATTCGCCCAGTGCTTTTGTCTGCCCTTTGTCGCATGATCTCATGACTATTATTTTATTCATGAGATCATGCGACTGCCTTTTGTTTGCCCTGCACTTTATTTTTTTATGTGCGCACCTGCGATCTCTTAAACCGCATGGGGCCCCCTCTTTTGTGTGTTGCGTATGATCGCATGACCTATATTTTATTCATGCGATCATGCGACCAGCTCATTTTTCAGACCGCCAACCATTATATTTAATGCAATATTTTTAATACAGTTTTTTCTCTGACTCTTTGCTTCGTTCGGTTATTCTCCAAGCTTTTCTAGATGCTTCTGGGGAGAATATTTTGAAAATCTAAATGGAATGTTTCTCTTAGTTTTGTGTGCTGAAAATTCTGCAAGCAAGAAATATAGGCGAAAGTTTGAGCATACTGGCAGCTCTATAAATCTGAACATATTTGGCATTAATATAAATAAAGTTTTATTAAATCTCTGTTTACTCTGTTTTACTCTGTTCAGTTATTGTAATGTGTTGAATCTTCCTCCATCAAAGTGGTATCAGAGCAGGAGATTGAAGCACTAAGTGTTATTGAAGGGAAAAGGTCTGCTAGAGATTGAAGCTCAAAAGGATCTGGGTATTGTTTTTCTTGAAAGATTTCATTGTGGGCAAAGAGGAAGTCAGAGAAAAGAAAGAAAGAAAAGGGTTTATAAAAAAGGAGAAAGTGTTACTGGTAAACCATGGCAGGAACCAGTGGGAGTATTTCACAGCCCCAAATTTCAATTTTTAATGGCAAAAATTATGACTATTGGAGCATCAAAATGAAGACTCTTTTTCGTTCACAAGATGTTTGGGATTTAGTGGAGAATGGGTTTCCTGAACCACCAGACCAACAGGCATATCAAGCCCTTTCACAAGCAGATAAAGATTTATTAAAGGAAAATAAGAAGAAGGATGCAAAGGTATTGTTTTTCATTCAACAACCAATGAAAGAATCAATCTTTCCAAAGGTTGCAGCTGCCACAAGATCAAAACAAGCATGGGACAGTTTGCAAACAGCATACCAAGGCACAGGCAAGGTAATAATGGCAAAATTACAGATACTTAGAAAGGATTTTGAGAATTTACAAATGAAAGACTCAGACTCAATAGATGCTTTCTTCACTCATACAATGTCTGTAGTAAATCAATTAAGAACCTATGAAGACACTATTGAAGATCAAAAGATTGTGGAAAAAATACTTAGAAGTCTGCCTGCTAAATTTGATGTTGTAGTAATAGATATTCAAGAGGCCAAAGATCTTTCTATATTATCAGTAGATGAATTAATGGGGTCACTTCTAGTCCATGAGAAAAGACTGAACCAAACTGGGTCATCATCATTTGAGAATGCATTCAAAACTCAACTCTCATTTAGCAAGTCAAGAGGAGGAAGAGAAAATACACAATTTGAAAGCAGAAGACCACCATCAAGCCCAAATGCCTATTCTACATCAACAAGAGGAAGGGGGAGCAGTCACTCTCATAGCTATCATCAAGGAGAAAGGTATGACAAATCTAACATCCAATGTCACCACTATAGAAAATTTGGGCATTATGCATCAGAATGTAGGAAAAAATAATATGATTTGAACAAGCAAAAGACACATTTTACAAATGAAAATCAGTCAAACATTAGTGAACAGGACACAATATTCATAGCATGCAATGTAGCACAAGAAACTTCTAAAGAACTGTGGTTCTTGGATAGTGGGTGTAGTAATCATATGAGTTGTAAAAAAGAAATATTTTCAACAATGGATGGTATAGTAAAATTAGAAGTTAAATTGGGCAATGATCAAAAAGTTTCAGTCATGGGCAAAGGGTCAATCAACATAAAAATAAAACAAGGCAAAGATAAACAAATTTTAGATGTTTACTATGTTCCCGGATTACAACACAACCTTATAAGCATTGGGCAATTGGTACAAAAAGGTTATAGAGTATACTTTGAGAATGGTGAATGTGTGATCCTAGATAAGAAACCAAGCAATAGGCTGATTGCAAGAGTAGAAATGACAAAGAACATGATGTTTCCACTACGAATTCAAAGTGGATTAATGATAGAGCCTCAAGGTTTGCAAAAGGTTGTTGAAACAACTTTTAAAGCCTCATACAAAAATGAATCTTGGCTGTGGCATTTAAGACTTGGACATTTAAACTTCAAAGGATTACAGCTGTTATATAAGAAGAAAATGGTATATGGGTTGCCACAAATTGAGCCACTTAAAACCACATGTGAAAGTTGCATATTGGCAAAGCAACATATGAAGTCATTTCCAGTTGGGGAGTCATATAGAGCAAAATAGCCATTAGAGATAGTACATTCTGACATTTGTGGACCTATGCAAACACCTTCCATTAGTGAAAAATTTTATTTCATAACATTCATTGATGATTTCAGCAGAAAGGCATGAGTTTATTTCTTAAAACACAAATCTGATATATTTTCTATTTTCAAAGAGTTCAAGGCAAAAGTTGAAAAAGAAAGTGGATATCCTATCAAGAGATTGAGAACTGATCAAGGTGGAGAGTATGTCTCAACTGAATTTCAAAATTTTTGCAAAGAAAATGGCATACATAAACAGTTTACAGCAAGGTACACACCTCAACAAAATCGGGTAGCTGAGAGAAAGAATAGAACAGTCATAAAAATGACACGTAGCATGATAAAGGCAAAACATCTACCAAATGAATATTGGGCTGAAGCTGTTGCATGTTCAGTCTATATTTTGAATAGGTGTCCAACAAAAGTTGTGATAAACAAAACACTAGAAGAAGCTTGGAGTAAGAGAAAACATAACATATCACATTTAAGAGTCTTTGGATGTGTGGCATACTCATTGGTACCTCAAGAGTTGAGAAAGAAATTAGATGACAAAGGAGAGAAGTGTATATTTGTGGGATATAGTGAACACTTAAAGGCATATAAATTATACAATCCTGCTACTAAGAAGCTGATAATAAGTCATGATGTTGAATTTGTTGAAGAAGAGGCATGGGATGGCAGCATAGACAAAATAAGTTCAAGCACACCTAGTGTCCTACAAGAGAATGAAAATGATGAAATTTAGGCTGCAAATCCTCCTACACAAGAAAATGCACCTAGAACACATTCAAGAGCTCCTAGCACTCCAAATCCCACTGCCCCAACAAATAATAATAGCAGCGAATCTCCTGATCCTACAATTGCATCTTTAAGGTCTAGGTCCATAAACACATCAAAGAAGACAAGAAGTCTTAGAGAGATTTATGAAGAAACTCAAGAAGATGAAAGTGCTGATTTCTGTTGTGAATTTGCATTGTTAACACAAGCTGATCCAATCTATTTTGAAGAAGTCATAAAAGAGGACAAATGGATTACAACCATGGATGAAGAGATTCAGTCAATAGAAAAGAATGAAACATGGGATCTAGTTGAGCTTCCTAAAGGCAAGGATGTGATTGGAGTAAAATGGATTTATAAGACAAAGTATGATGTTGATGGAAAAGTTGTAAAGCACAAGGCAAGATTAGTGGCAAAAGGTTTTACACAAAAGCCAGGTATAGATTTCAATGAAACATTTGCACCTGTGGCAAGAATGGATATCATAAGAATGCTCCTATCAATTGCAGCCCAAAAAAAATGGAAAATTTATCAAATGGATGTGAAATCAGTGTTCTTAAATAGAATTTTGGAAGAAGAGGTGTATGTAAGTCAGCCACCTGAATATGAAATTCTGGGAGAAGAACATAAAGTATGCAGATTGAAAAATGCATTATATGGTTTGAAACAAGCTCCTAGAGCATGGTACAGCAGAATAGATTCTTATTTTGTAAATAATGGTTTTAGTAAATGCAGGAATGAACCTACCTTGTACATCAAAGTGAATGATGAAGGACAAATTTTGATAATCTATTTATATGTAGATGATCTGATATTCACAGGAGATCTGGAAACTAACACATTCAAGGTAGCCATGAAAAAAGAATTTGATATGACTGATTTGGGCCTCATGAGATACTTTCTTGGCATGGAGGTAAGTCAAAATGATCAAGGAATCTTCATATGTCAGAGCAAGTATGCTGGTGAATTGTTGAAAAGATTTAAGATAACAAAAGTAAATCCAGCCCCTACACCAGTTGCATTGGCTCTGAAGCTTAGCAAGGATGATCAAGGTCCAAGTGTAGATCCAACTCTATTCAAAAGATTAGTTGGCAGCCTCATGTATTTAACTGCCACAAGACCGGATATCATGTTTGGTATTAGCCTTATTTTCAGATTCATGGAGAAACCGAAAGAGTCACATTTGAAAGTTGGAAAAAGAATTTTGAGATATATAGCTGGATCAAAGAATTTTAGAATTTTGTACAATTTTTCAAATGATTATAAACTAATCGGTTATACAGACAGTGATTGGGGAGGTAGCATGAATGACAGAAAAAGTACTTCCGGATACATTTTTCATCTGGGTTCTGGAGCTATCTCTTGGGCATCAAAGAAATAATCAATTGTTACTCTCTCATCAGCTGAAGCAAAGTATGTAGCAGCCAAATCAACATCTTGTCAAGCAGTTTGGTTGAGAAGAGTACTTTTAGATTTGGGGCATCATCAAGAAGAAGCTACGAAAATTTACTCTAATAACAATTCTGCAATAGCCTTATCCAAAAATCATGTATTCCATAAACGAAGCAAGCATATTGATATAAGATATCACTTCATCAAAGAATTGGTCAACAATGGTGACATTCATCTTCAGCTTTGCAAGTCAAATGAATAGCTTGTTGATATATTCACAAAACCACTAGCAAAGAATGTGTTTGAACATCTACGAGAAGAAATCGGGATTGGGGACTTATATAACAATGAAGATTAAGGGGGAGTGTTGAAGTATGCTATGTTTGCTGTTGTGGGTTCCAGCCTGGCAGTTTAATCTTCCCTGTCTTCTGTGCACCTACCTCACCTTCCAGCCTTACCATTTCTGCCTTGTCGCATGATCGCAAGGCTTCTCTCTCCTCCCTTGCGATCATGCAATCGCACTCCCTTTCCACCTCTCTGCATGGCGTTTATTTTTCTGTCCATATGCAGCTACCTTTTCTGCCTTGTCGCATGATCGCAAGGCTAGCTTTCAGCTCTTGTGATCATGCGACTTCCTCTCTGTTTGCCCAACATTTTTCTTATGCAAACCTGCGATATATTATTTTGTGTGGGCCCCCACTATTTACATGACATTTTAGTTTATTGGCTTTGTTGCATAAACTCAAGGTAGCTTTATTACCTATGAGATCATGCGACTGCCTTTTGTTTTCCTTGCACTTTAGTTTTTTATGTGTGCACCTGCGATCTCTTAAACTGCATGGGGCCCCCTCTTTTGTGTGTTGCGCATGATCGCATGACCTATATTTTATTCATGCGATCATGCGACCAACCCATTTTTCAGACTGACAACAACTGTATTTAATGCAATGTTTTTAATATAATTTTTTCTCTGACTCTTTGCTTCATTCAGTTACTCTCTAGGCTTTTCTAGATGCTTTTGGGGAGAATATTTTAAAAATCTAAATGGAATGTTTCTCTTAGTTTTGTGTGCTGAAAATTCTGCAAGCAACAAATATAGGTGAAAGTTTGAGCATATTGGCAGCTCTGTAAATCTGAACATATTTGGCATTAATATAAATAAAGTTTTATTAAATCTCTGTTTATTCTATTTTACTCTGTTCAGTTATTGTAATGTGTTGAATCTTCCTCCATCAGAAATGCTAGTTCCAGCCGTCATTATCATCGTCATTCCCAAGATTACTGCGAATTCTAAAATAGTGGAATAGACTACAATCAAACTAAAAATAACATAGTTAAAATAAATTAAGACACATTAGAGATAGAATCTAAATTGTGAAGTTGCATACTCAATGACATTGCTTGATGAGGATATATCTCCTTAGCAAGAGACTTCTTTGTATGTTCATGCACAACAATGGAAGAAAAATAATCATTTAAAATTGAAACCTTATGACAAGGGAAAGGAGAACCCTCAGAAACGTGTTGTTCGTCACAAGCTAAAGATGAAGGGAAAATCAGTTGAAATAGATCTGACAGCGAATATGATATGACGGAAGTAGTGAAAACAACGGTAACATTGGGCGCTTTGAACGAGCCAACGAACTATTTGAGAATAAAGTTGAAGAAAGAAAGAAATAAAGTTAGTTTTAAGTTATGAATGAAGAGGTTAGTACCTGGAAGCAAAGAGGTGGGAATGAAGATAAAGATTAGCTGCATTCTTATTTTTCAAATATTTACTATTACTCATAGAATAAATGTCGAGTAGAAAAGCTGAAATACCATAATCCTTTGAAAGCTTTAAATAATAGTTATAGTTTTGTGTTAATTGCAGTGGAAACAGTTATAATTGTCGTTTGATAGGAAACAACGCTAAATAATAACGGACACGCTGTAGATGATCTCTTATTAACTTCAATCATGAAATTCTGTTCAAAGAAAAAAGAAAACCAGAATTCGCTACAGACTTTGTTATTCTTCAGAAATTTTTGAAACAAATTGATTGTTCCAACATCGGCTTCTTCGAAATTGCAGAAAAAGTTCTTATGGATGATATTTAAAATGGAACAAAACCTTGAGATCTGATTTTTAGACGGCTACTAAATCAAGCATTTAGTTATAATAAAATCGAAGAGACCACGATTGATGCAGAGAACGACGCCAAAAGTGACTAGAAAGAGCAAAATTAAGACTACTCTCCTCATATACAAATCTTCATATATCCTCATGTAAGTTGAACCGCTACGAACACAATCAGAAGGCTGAGGTTTCATTTTCGTGGTCCTTGCCAAGTTGACAGAAAAAGCCTCCTCAGGAGTAGCCTGTGTCACAGGCCGCTGGGATTTCGATCCTGCAACATTTAGAGTCAAAATAGATATCTGTACCAAAAACTTTGAGGTGGATATTGAACGATTATTATTGCATTTCTTAAACATACTTTTTCTTGTCACCAGCTCCGATTACTTGAACTCTTATATGAGAATGAAAGAGAGAAATTTGTATAAACCAGAGCTAAATATTGGAGACTGGAACAGCAAGCCCTAAATGCCGCAAACACTTTATATGAGTTATCAAAATATATTGAGCGCGTCATCAATTGTAGCAGTTATAAAGTAAAGGTCAAAAGAAGATGTCGTGAAAGAAAGTTCGAGCAATAGAAAACGTGTTGGAGGCACAACACAAAATTCTCTGCGGAAAATGGATTAGAATAGTTTTCCATTAAGCTCAGAGATCAAGTGTTCGAGACTCGCAAATTATCAGAGAAAAAAGAAAAATCAGAGCGACATACTGTCTATGACTTTCGCAGTGGCAACGCTAGGTGCAGCCGCCACCATGAGAAATGTCATTCCAATCATTGCTGTAAAGAAATACTCATATTCTCTCTGTAATGCCATTTTCTTTAGGAAAAGCTCTGAAAGGCTGTCAACTTATATAATTTCCAATGGATAGTTTGTAGGAAACGTAGTAGGTTTTTCAGAATGCTTCTTATGGAGAATTTTTGCACGCTGCTTACGATAAAATCCTAATTCTTTTGGAATTAAGATATCCCTCTCTCTTCTGATAAAATCCTAATTCTTTTTGAACTACCTAAGACGATATAATAGAATGGAAAATTGGGAATGAAGAATAATATGCAGACCACAATATTGATATTGGACGCTTTGAACTACTAAGTCATTCCCGTCTCTTGTCAATCTTCACGGAGTTCGAGATGAAAGAGAATAGAGTTAGTTTCAGTTGAATTAGTTGTGGATGCGAAATATAACAGATTTGTTTTCTATTTTGGTTTTGAAGTGCATACAAGTTAAATTGGAGGTAAATATAACGGTGAAAATTGTATGTATTATTTTTTAATCAATTATTTAATAATGATAATTATTAAATAGAAATAAAAGTTGAACATTGATTTCTATAAAATGGTTATATTAAATATTAAATTAATTAAAATTTAATAATATTTAGAAAACATGAGGAAAACTAGAAAAATTGGAAAGGGCATGAATATCATCGAAAATTCAAATCTCTTTCTTTTTTTTTTGAAAATCATTTAATCTTTGTGGGCATATTAGAAACATACAAGTTCTTTTGTCTTTTTGTTTTTAGAATCATTTAATCTATAGAGACATTTGATATTGTCAAATGTGATGGGAAGAATATTAAATGGTCAAGATTATCATCACATTCTCTTTATAAAGGTGGAAAATAAAGCTGCCTAAGTTGTATTTTAAGTTAGGCTAGGTTGGTATTTTAATCATATTACCATAGATAAAAGTAAAAGATATTAAATAAATACAAGAAGAAAACAAGTGTCATTAAATTTGTACATAATGTAAATTGGTGCAAGAATGTCTAAGCAATATAAAGATAAAATTTGTTATTTTAAATAAACAAAAATAAAAGATTTCCAGGAAAACTACATTTATAATTAAATATATTCAATGGAAAGTGTGAATGAAAAATATTACTTAATTAATATATATATAATTTATTTATTGAATTAAATTGGAAAAATATTTTTATATAGAAAAATAACATTTAAGGTTAATAGCACATTTAAAGTTTTTGAAATGAAGAGTGGCACGAGCAGGCAGAGGGCTGGTGTTAGGATTTCTATGCGTAGACGAAAGACAAGGGAGGCCTCTGCTTCAGAGGAAGATGAGGAAGATGGGGACAAGTTCTTTCCAAATGATTGTGAGCGTTGGATGATAGAATCAGTTTCTTTCTTCCCTACTTCAGGGGATTGTGAGCCTCACTCTTGTTCCTGGTGTGTCTGCTTAGTTTATGGAGTGCTTTCCTGGTTTGGGGATCATTGGAATGAGTGTGGGGCTTGGTTTTTTAGCGTGGCAGAGAGGATTGTGGGTTCATTTTCTTCTTACGAGGATGCAGACAGGTGTTCAGATGTGCCTCTTTGGCTTTGGGTCATTTTCCTTCATGCAGATGGGTGCTTTGTTACTCATTCAAGCTAAGGATTCCATTGTCATGTTGTTTGTTTGGCTCCAGTACTCTTATCGTTGGTGGGTGTTGAAGTTTCTTTTCTTGGGGATTCATTTTCCTTTTCTCTCCGTTGGTGGCTTGTTCCTATTTTGGTTTCCAGTTGTGATTAGGGGTGTTGGTCTTGTGAGGTGGCCCTAGTTTGGGCTCTATTTTCTATGCCTGTATTTTTCTGGTTTGTTGGCTAGAGTTGTTGGGGGATCTTTTGTTTGGGAAGACCCTGTTCATTTTTTTAAGCTATTCCCCAATGTTGGGTCTTGCAATCTTGATCATGTGGCATCTTGTTTCTTCTCTAGAGGGGTTTGGCTATATTATTTTGAGCTAAAGTTTTGGTTCTTTTCTAGCTCTATTTGTGTTTCTTTGTGGTCAGCTTTTGCAGATGTTGGATTTTGTTCTCTTTGACCCTATCACTTCTCTTTGTTGTGGTAAGACAAATATTAATGGTTTTCCAGATCCTGATCTTTCCATTTCTTATTTTTTCTTTAGGGTTGTTCAGTGCTAGTTTCCTATAGAGGTGGAGTATCTCCTTATTGTAGCGGGGTTTTCTTATCCCCTTATTGAGGTGGGGTTTTCTTAATGTACCTTGTTTAAGGGCTGGTTCACTATTGGGCAGCTTCTATAGAGGCAAAGGTTTGGATTATGGAGTGGCGGTCACTTTTCCTTTTCAATTGAATCTTGGTGTTGGCAGTCAAATCCCATGGATTGGAATTTGGCAAGTGAGCATTCATTGTGTTACCATCTTATTGGTGAAAAAGAAGGTTATGGGAGCCTTGGTGAAACCCATGTTCATATAAGTTTTGGTTACTAGGTAAAACCCATGGTCTATTTGTTTGAGGTTTAGAGAACTTGATAAAACCCTGAGGTGCACCCCTTACTTTGTATGATCTATTTTTAGGTTGTTGTATCACCATTGGTGGTTAGCTACTATTATGTAGTGTTAAATCTGTGAAGTTGTCTCTTTTGAGATTCTAGATTCCCATCAAAATCTATTTGTATGATTTTTCAGGTCCCCTCAAAACCCATTTACCCTTAATCAAATACATTTAAGGTTAATATAAGTAAAAGAATATTAGTAGTTAGAACAAATTATTATTCTTCTAGATTTTATCCCATTATGATATTTCCCTATAATTTAAATATTTTAAATAAATATTAATTTGTGGATAACTTTATATAGAGAAAGTTAAGCATTCTCATGCATGAAACATGAAACAAGATGCTTCAAATTGGAAATTGATAAATTTTGTTCTTATTCTTTTATTTTTTATTTTTCAACTTTTTGTTGTCATTCAAGCATGATCTACTAGAGGAAACATAAAATTAATTTATCAATTTAATGAAGAATGAGTGGATTTTTTGCAAAGATCTATGAACGTATGGGGGAAAAAATGAACAATCACCCTTTGTTTGAGTAAGGGTAGTGGTGGATTATTTTTTACATGGTATGGAGATGATGACTCCATAACACATTGCTAACGTGGTTGCTTTTAGAAGTATGGTTGGAAAATTTAAAAGTGCTTTTATAAAAGTAATTAATGGTAAATTTTTTGTTGAGACTCTTAGAAAGTTTCAAGAACATATGGTATATTATTATATATATTTTATATTAGTATGATTGAGGAGAATATTTATAAATTTATTAAATATAATATATAACAGTTATAAATACTATTAAATATTATTAAAATGTTAATATTATTTTGATAAATAGAAAATATTTTTAAGATGAGATAAATTATAATATTACTATCTAAACTTGATTGTTAATTTTTTGAATCAAATTTATTGACTCATGTTTCATAAATAGTAGTTGATAAATTTATTTATCATAGAAATAAATGATACATTTATTACTCATTATATTTAAATAATATTCACTTATAAATATATCAATTAATTAAACATCCATAAAATTAAAATAAATATTTCTACACACCAAAATTAAAATAATGGATTAATTCCATCCAAACTGCCAAATTTTTAATCAATAAAGAGAATAGATTAAAGTTCTCATTAATTATAGAATGAACAAATAGTGAAGAATAAAATCAGAATAAATCAAAGGAAAAGAATGCTTATGTGATAACCAATAGGAAGGGTTCTCATAAACAAGCTAATCCTCGATCCTTGGACACCTTTACATTATTACCATTGGCTCCCTTTCCTAACTAAAACAAGAGCCAACAATAAGGGAAAATCTGATTTCTTGAAGGAAGATAACTTCAGATTTCTCAATTCGCACGAGATCTTGCACTATCTTTTGACAAGGCGAGCTGTCCAAACCCTAACATTCTATGAAAGAGAAATCATTTTTAAAGGAGATAAATATGTTGTGCTTTGGAATCGCGGCAAATGAAATGGGAAAATATCTTAAGCTGAAACCTGAACATTCTATGAAAGAACACATAATATTTTAAATTAGATAGACGTGTTGTGCTTCGGAATAGGGGCAAATTAATTGGAAATATATTTTAACCAGTCAGCTATTTCTTGCCCAGGCGATTACAACAAATAGGTGAAGTACAAATGGAGATGATAAACAACAGTACGATGATCAGGAACAATGAATGGATTTAAAGTTGAACTGTGACGTTGTCTCCTCTCATGGTGCATTCCTATATTTGTGTATTATGAGCTATGCATAGATTAAAGACGTGCTTCGAGAAACGTGATTGACAAATATCAAGATGCAATTAATCTCCTGGCAAAACTTTTAGCAATCAAAAGTACTAATTGACAATATTTTTCAAAAATCTACAATCCCTTGTGGAGTAATGGTGGAGTAGAAAAGACATACCATAATTCTTTGAAATCTTTTAAAAATATTTATAATTTTGTGTTTATTGCAGCAGAAAAAATAATAGTTGTTTGAAACAGCTCTAAATATTAACAAACACTTTCAAGATTACACGTTATTGACATCAGTTATGACAAAATTTTGTTCAGAGAAAATGAGAGAAGGAGAATTCGTAGCAGACTCAGCTATTTCCCACAAAGTGTTTTGTTCCAAAATATACAAGAGACATACAGAATGAAAGTAGGAAAGGGTCTTATGAAGGATATTTATCAAATGGAACAAAATCTTGAGATCTGTTTCTCAAGGTTCTACTAAATCAAACTACTGAGTTAATAACCAAATGAAGAGATCACTATTCACGAAGAGAACGAGTAGAAAGGTGAAAAAGACTAAAATTAAGATTCTTTCCCTCCTATACACCTTTTCATGTATCCTCATGTGAGTAGAACAGTTCGTCCTTGTCAGATTTACATAAAATTGCACCTCAGTAGTAGCCTATGCCAAAGATAGTTGGGGTTTCGATTCTGCGACCACATGAATCAACATAAATTTCTATAACAAAAGAATTGAAGTGTATGTTGAACAATTAATATTCCTTTCACTTACCACAGAGGGATATATGGATATGGTGAAGAAGCTTAGGAAATTCTTTTGGCAGGGTACAGATACTAAGAGGAAATTTGCATTAATCTCTTGGGATAAAATATGTAAATTGAAATCTTCTGGTGGCACTGGCATTAAAAATCAATTATGGCAGAACCAAGCTCTAGGTGTAAAGCTTTATTGGAAAATAGTGAATAATCAGGATTTCAAATGGATTAGAATTCTCAGAGCTAAATATTTAGGCAACTTTTATAAGGAAGATATAGTCAGAATTAAAGAGTTCCCAAAAGGCTTGAGAATATGGAACTTCATAGCTAAGTCAAGACATATTATTAACAATAACATATCTAGGAATATCAAAGATGGAAAGGAAGCAAGATTTTGGGATGACTCTTGGGGTGGGCATCCAACCATCAATTCATAGTTAGGCCCCAATCAGGCCAGTCATATTTGTACTTCATCCTGGGGACCATATCTCAGTGACTATATCATTCCTTTGTCCTCTGTTGCTATAGATGGTTCTTGGGAGTGGAAAGACTTCTCATCACTTCAATTAGATGGAAGAGAGGTAGATAAGCTCAAAACATTGATCAAAGATAGGCCCTTTCTTCTCAAACAAGGAAAAGATGAAATCATTTGGAATGGGGCAAAATTAGGACCCTATAGTGTCAAAGAGGGTTACAATCTTATAGCCAAATCATCCACATCTAAAATAGAAGAGATCCCAACACAATTATGTTGGAACAAGGTTGGACTCCCAAAAGTCGGGTTATTTCTATGGGCGACATCCCAGGGTAGAATTTTAACTGCAGATACATTTATTAAGATGGGATATCAAGGTCCATCCAGATGCATTATGTGTTTTAAGAATGAAGAGGACGTAAATCATCTATTATTATCCTATCGCTTTGCTAAAGATTGTTGGTACTAGCTATATTCAAGATTAGGTTGGTCAGCAGCCCCCCCAAATAATTTACTCTAGCTTTTGATATCATGGCCATGAATCATGGGAGGAAGTTTATTCAGTAATCTATGGACGATCTCTCCATCAATTCTGATTTGGGAGATTTGGAAAGAAAGGAATACAAGATTATTCTAGGATAAATTTTTGAAATTTGAAACTATAATTAACAAATTCAAGGTAGCCATAGTTGAGGTAATGAATTCCTGGATCCAAACTCAATCAGCACAATGCAAATTCTTTACTAGTTGGGATGATCAGATGACAAAAAATTGGTTTGGGTTAAAAACTCCAATCACCATAGGTAGAGGATATACAAGAAATCAAGAGCTAAGGAAGGCATGTGTCTAGAAACCCCCTCCAATTGGATGGTACAAATTAAATTTTGATGGAGCTTCTAAAGGTAACCCAGACCTCTCAGGAGCGGGATGTATCATACGCTCTACAACTAGGAATGTGATTTCCAAACAAGCCATACCACTACCCAAAGATACCAACAATATGGCATAATTTGAAGGACTATTGTCTAGACTGATACTAGCTTGGGAAGCAGGGATCTCAAAGCTTGAAATTGAGGGAGA
The DNA here is from genome assembly GCA_027943335.1 of Chamaecyparis obtusa. Lineage (NCBI taxonomy): Eukaryota > Viridiplantae > Streptophyta > Pinopsida > Cupressales > Cupressaceae > Chamaecyparis > Chamaecyparis obtusa. The sequence goes on from BSBK01007850.1 coordinate 100,154, forward strand.
CTCACTGATTTCCATCAATGCAATCAAACTCAGATCAACCCCAAATTGGCATCTTATGGCAGTTTTAGAGGTAATCTTACAGTTAATGGATAATTTTGAATCAAAAACCATTAACCATACTTTTAGAGAAGGAAACACTGAAGCAGATGAGCTGGTTGACCTGGCAGCTAGAGGAACAAATTTGAAAATTCTATCCGACGTCAGTGGAGTTTCAGTGGGGCTCATTGAATCTAACCACTAAATCAAAATGGTCAAATCAGGTCCTGATATATTTTTGCCTCAGAAGTTGATCGAACGACTCCTTGTGGTGATAAGACGGGCATCTTCTCTCATACACAATAGCATGTATAGGAGTTTAGAACATTAAATGAGTAGGATTAGGACAAGAGGAGCAAATATCTATTGTCCATTGAAGAGTGATGGCATCCCGACATGAGTTATCTTATGGCACTGAAAACCTTGGATATTTTCGATCACTCATCTCTGCACAGTTAAATCTTTGGCACCAGCATTTCCTATGTGCATTGCTATGATTGTGTGGGGCCCAAGTCTTTATCATGTTAGTCGTCGCTAGGTCAGGGAATGAAGAAAGTCTATCCAGTGACTGTGAGTTTGCCTTTGTTGCTGAATCTCAATGGTGGGACCTAGTTTTCGGATGAGTCAGAGGATCCTGACATGTCAAAGCATCAATGGTGGTCACTAAAGTGCAAGGGATTTGTCAGAGCTATGCAAAATCATGCTGGCTGTTGATTCTTCTTTACAGTGTAGGGTTTCAAACTGTGGGTCCAAGGTGACACGTATGCACAAATGGAGCTCCCCTATTGGCCGAAGGAAATAAAGAGGTGGAGTGTTGTCAGCGGGGCCTATGTTAGAGATTTTGATCGACGGTTGGCGTGTGATTGCATGGAATATTCTCAACCCATGCGATCATGCACCCATCGTTCGATAAGGAAAATATGAGATGGAGTGTTGTCAGCGGGGCTTGTGTTAGAAATTTTGATCGACAGTCGGCATGTGATCACATGGAATATTCTCACCCCATGTGATCATGCCCCATCGTCTGATTAGATGCCAATGGTTAGTCTACAGTGGGACCGCATGATGATTCATCACTGAGGTGTCAGGTTGTGATTGGCTAAGCTGGAAAGGGAATGTTGACACATCGGTGGGCCAGACTTTTCAGTGGGGTCACAGCATGGATGATTTGATGATGGGTGCATGTTCTGGTAGAGTCTTGGAGGTCTACGTGAAGATGCGATGACCGTCGATCTTCCTGATGCGGGTCCAGTCAAAGTTCTCACTAGTTTGCAGATAAAGTGGGCCCTAAGGTTTGTGGTGAGTGCTGGAGGCTTGTCACATGTTCGCATGAGCTAGTTTGAGTTATGCGATCATGCGACAAGCCCTTTGTGGTAACTTTATGCGGCGGCAGTTAATGGTGTTAAAGGGCTACAGTGTGTCACATGTTCGCATAGCCCTTTTCCTGGCTATGCGATCATGGGACAAGCCCTTTGTGGTAACTTTATGCGGTGGTAGTTAGAAGGTGGGTCCGTGTGTCACATGTTCGCATAGCTATTGGTGGTTAGAAGGTGGAAAGGAAGATGTTCACATAGGAAGATGACCGTTAGAAGTTATTGGGGGAGGTAGTGGTAAAGTTAGTACAAAAATCAAGGAAGATCACCGTTACATGTTATTGGTGTAGGTAGTGGTTAAAGTTGATTTTATTTAATTTTTCATTTTAGAATTATTTCATATGTAAAATTTTCTAGCAGATGTCTGATGCCATGTAAAGGGGGTGGTATTAGACAATAGCAATGGTTCTCTTGTCCATTGTTTGACCATTCACAACAGTAATTGACCCAAGTTCATAGCGGTGGATAGAATGGCCAAACTATACACTTCATAAATTTCCTAAATATCTGCATCACTCACCTTGTGTGGTTAAGGTGATGTTGGCCCTCTTTACTTTTCATATCGATATAAGAATTTATCAACCTGAATACAACTCTAAATTATGAATTTCAGTATAGAAATTTGCAATCGTTGCAATGTACTTTCCTAGTACATGGGCATTATCATTCATAAGCACAATTATTCCATACAATACGACTTCTTAGTTTGATTAGGTTCCATGATTTTGTGTTGCATTTTTTTTTATTGCAGGAAAAGATAGGTTTTAAAGGGGACCTGAAACCTCGTACAAGCTAGAAAAAAATTTTAGCATTAAAGGAAACTAAAAATAAACAAGACTTGGGACCAATCTGCCATAGCTAAAACCAACATAAAAAATCTTAAAACCAAACACCAGCAAAAAATCGACGAAAGGCTAACACTAGGGATCCAAGGCACTAGACAAACTCTTTGTGAGTTTCATCAGCTTACTGCTTCACTTTAGATATCTTCTTTATTGCAGCATTGAAGTCAGAGAGCTTCTGGATTCTTTCTTGAATCTTTCTCCCTTTTGCAGACTTGGTACATTTTTTCAGGCCTTCCTCTTCCAAGTCCTCTGTACTCTCATCAAGTTTCTTGCTGGGGGAGCAAGCGTCCAGCTCCGCTTTAATGGTCATAAAGTAGTCCATGGTTGAACACATAAACTTATTGTTGTCATGCATGTGTTTTTTCATGGCATTCTCCATTGTTTCCATTCTAGCTTACATTTCCTGCACTTTTTTATCCCCATCAATGTTCATGTTGCCATCCGTAGTTTTTGAACCAAACTCTAGCTTATCTTGCAGGGAATCCACCTTAGCAAAAATTGAATGATACATTAAATTTAAATTCTTGATTTCCTGAAATGCCCATTTCAGTAAGCGAAAAAAATACATGGAAGCAGCCTTAGCAGTTTGGAGAATCCCAAAGGGGGGATCTATTTTATCGTCCATGTCTTCCTTTAGTAGTTGAACATTTCATTCTTGCATATCCACAGTTTTAATGAAAGGAATATTTTGAGAATTGCCAGGAGCATTCACTTTCTCCACACTAGGTGAAGTTGTCTCCACATTAGGGGAAGTTTTCTCCGCATCTGTGGCATCCTTCTGAATATCCGACCCAACATCCATGATCACCTCCAGTTTAGGGGAGATGGGCATGTCGTGATCTTCAGAATTGTTATACTCCACTAAAATAGGCAACTGTTGACCTTTAACATCCTCCTCATTATTACTCTTGATTCCAGAGGTATTCCCCATCTCCATAGTACCAATAGCCTCCTCTTCAGTGTTATCATTTTCCCCTGAAGCCATATTAAAAATTGAGGACAAAGAATCATGATCTTCCTCAGTCGAATCGGCCATGTCATCATAACCATCCGCACTATCAGTAGAGGTATCCATTTCCATACCAATCTCCTTATCCTTTCTTAAATTTTTACCTGAAGGACTCTCCTCTTTAGCAACCATCTCCCTAATTCTTTTCTTAACTGAGCCAAAGGTTTTTGGTGAAGAAATGATAGGGCTAGCAGTGGTAGTCTTCTTAATATGTTCAACAATTAGAAGAATCAACACTTCATGAAGAATGGGTTTCTTTTCCTTCTTCCTATGCTGGGAAATACTAAGAATTTTATGTTGCATTGTTAATGGAACTCTCTAACAAGTCTTTTTAAGGGATGCTCGTACTATTTGGCATAAGGTTTTGTTACATGGGTGTTTTAATTTGGTTTGATGAGCATGAAGTTTAATTTTCATTCATATTTTGGGAATATTCCTAGCCTAGCTAGCCCCCTCGATTGGGGGGTAAAGACCATGTAGACAAAATCTCTTTTGGAGATCTTTTCTGAATTGAGGATTTTTAGCAGTTTTCTAATGAGGAGATTGTTGGTCCCATTTCTCTATTGTGAGGTATAAGCTACATTTGTCTTCATATGTTCTTTACTACTCTATACCCATGTTTCCTATTTGATAAGCATACCAAAACTTATTCCACTAATACATGTTAGACTAAAATGAGCTCTCAATCATTGTATGCAAATATAGTCTAAAAATCAATTTATTCAGTTTATTAAATTGATACAATCGCACTCACATATTTTTTACTCGGTAACTTGATAAAATTGTACACCCTAAGTGAATCAGTAAGTCAACAAACACTAATATTCACAACTAATCAGTAATTGGATGAACACTTTCAATCGTAATTATTCTATGGTTAGTGGCATAATTTATTAACAAATGGTCGACAAGCACACAATATTTTTTTCCTAGGTTTGAATTATGATTCTTATTTCAATTTTACATGTGTATGAGCTTCGATATTAAAATCTAAGAAGTTTTGTGTTTGCTAATGGAATTTACAGTTACAATACTATCATGGACTAGTATACAATATGGAAAACAAATGGAGAACAATGTCAAGTTGGGTCATGCAATGGAAGCTATCAAATGGGAAAGCAATTATCTTATCAAAGCTCACACTAAGCCTAATGTATTGCACAAAGGGGTTAGTAAAATTAAATTAAAAAATTATCTAAAAATTCTGTTGTGATTTGTTACACCTATGCTCATTTTGTTTTTATCCCTAGATATTTTGAATCTAGGTGTGCTTCTTTGATTTTGAATCCAATAGATGCAGTGGGTGGACAGAAAATTGGGATTGGGCTCTGATGTACATCTTCTCCTATACATCCTTGAGGTTGTTACACATCTCCTATGGTGATTTCACTTCTGGGATCCTCCAAACCTGATGGGTCTTTGGCCAATTGGGAACTATGGGACTTATTCACATATTGTGTAATGACTTTGGATTTTTCTCCATTTTGACCTTGATATGCCTCTTTTTCTTCCTCTTTCTTTGCATTTTCCTCTGCCTCTTTCTCTTCCTTTCCCTCTGCCTTTGCCTTTGACTTAGTCTCTGATCTTTGTATGTTAGTAGGCTTGTGTTTATGTATGAAATATTCAAGAGAGCTCATTGCATACCTTAAAATTCTAAGCCTGCGAGAAGATGGGGAATAGATTAGATGATAGGAAGCCACTCCTACAGTTTGAGCGATCAATGGACTTCCTAAATAAGACATAAGACTTACCTCATTTTTGCCATATATTTTATTATTTTCTTCTTATTTAGAAATGTGTTGGATCTGGTATAATTTTAGTTTGAAAAGTTTGGGAAAACTTGTGTGCTTGCAACTTGTCAGAAGTTTTCCTGGATCAAATGTCATGAACTGTGAAAACATTTTAGTTTTGCACTGACAAGAGTAAGATTAGTGGGTCTTTTCTCCTTGCATTGTTTATCTCAACTAAAACTTCATAAAAAAATTTGGGATTTTATACAACTTTTCTTTTCACGGATTCCTTTTTCCTTCTTCTAAATGAGGAAGTATTTTAAAATTTTATACAATTTTTTTAAAATTATTAGATTTTTGTTTGCAAAGTTTCTAGGAAGAACCATGTGGTAAGAGCCATATAGAAGATTTGCAATACTCTGATCATATCATGGTCTGTCACAACATTCTTTCCTTTTTATCTGTCAGACAAGGGTGAGGCTTATGATTCTTCCTCCTTGGAAACTTCATCTCGATTACAAACTTCATTCTATAGCTTTGAAATTTTTTCATTACACTAACTAATGGAGTTTATTTATTTATAAAAAAACATTATTTCATATGTTTTTTCTCTTCTCTTTTCTTTTATATAGAAATCAAATCACTATGTTCGCTATTTGCCTAAATGAATTGTGAAATGCATGAAATAATTCTTTTTGTATGGAAATATGAAAGGCTATGATTCATGACTTGGTTAACTTACAAGAGACCATGGATGACATGATTTCTGCCAAATATAGACAAGATATTGTTATAGAAGTTTTAGTACCTTTTGAAGTAGTAGTGGAGGAGTGCCCTACTGTTGAAGAGATGACACTATAGAATATATGCAAGAGAATCCAAATGAGAAATTAAAGAGAATGGAAGTGCTAGTTGTAGCAATTGAGGTCTCTATAGCTTACGATAAAGTTGATGAGTCTTTGCCTTCTCAAATGCAAGTTTGACAAATTGAGGGGTCCCTTGGAGTAGAAAATTTTGAACAAGGTTCTTCTGAAGTTGAACAAATTACATCTAGAAATGAGGAATACACCACGGCTGATGATGTGGATAAAGATGTAGATAATTTGAAAATAGACAGATATGAAAGTCTACTTTGTGAGGAAGATCCATCACCCAGAGTCGCTTCTATAGAAGGTTTTATAAGAAAAGAAAAGGATGATGAAAATTATTCTGAACCTCTAGACTTGTTGTAGGTTGATTCATCATCCGCAATTCCCTTCATAGAGGAAGGTGTTCATGAAAATTCAATGAAGATCGACAATACTTATGAATCTATGGACTTGTTGGAGGTGCAGGCACTCCAGCCTAATGGGAAGGCTGAATATGTCAACCTCATGGACTATGAAGAAGCAGGGGTGATTTTCCACTGCAAGTGAACTCCTTTGAAAATATTCTGGCATGGTAACCTAGGAGAAGAGAACGAGAAATTAAAAAGAAAAAAGATGGGGATGGAAAGAAGAAAAGTGGAACATCTATAGTGGAAACAGGTGCATAGACAAACCCAAGAGGAGAAATTTTGACACTTTTTAGCAACTACTTTATGGAAGATTGGTTTAGAGTTTCTCTCATTCAAGCTACATTATCCATCTGTGCTTGAGCCTCAAGCTTCAAAATCAAATCTAAGTTCAAATCCATGATCTAATACAATACTTTTTAGTAATTTTGTTATGGATTCATGGTTCATAAGTATTCATCTTAACAATATGGCTCTACACTTGTTGCAAATATCATCAATGATAGAAATTTTTAAAAAATGTTTCATCATGTTGTTTTGTCCTTTCCTTTTATCTTGCAAAATTAATGTTGTTTATTTTTCAAGTTGATTGAGGAAAAGTATCATATAACATAAATCAAGAATGATTGAGAAAATAATCTAAAATTAAATAAAATATTTCATACACAATTTTTTTTTCTATAAAGAAAGAAAATGGTTATGAAGATAATTGTGTCGTATGTAATCAATAGTTTAATATAACACAATATTATGATTATAATATTTTGTAAAAATAAAAATAAAATAAAACTTCCCCTATCCCAAAAGAAAATATTTATCAAGTAATCTCTAAAGCTATTAATGGTTTAGTGGTGGGTAAAAGAATGAATGTTACTAAGTTTCTTAAACAATCTCAATGGAATGATGGTACTTTACTTTTGGAATCCTCTACTAAATAGATCTATAATTTTCTCAAAAATGATGTTTCTATTTTCTCTAGGGTTACTCAGAGCTAGGCTTTTGATTGTCCTTTCTCAAATTCATGTTTTTTCTTTCACTTCTTTTGTCACTCTCCTTTTGAGCTCAAGAAAGTATGTTTTAAATGGCTTCTTCTTCGCCTCAAGAAACTTGTTGTTGGTAAGATTTTGTCATCTGTGGGTCTTGACCCAGTTATGTGTAGTTTGTGTCATGTGGATGTGACTTTTTGGCATCTATTTTTTGAGTGTATGTATGCTAAGAAACTTTGGTCTATAATCTTTGTTCTTGCCATTAGATGGAATGTGAAACTTGGTCTATCATGGTGTGAAATATTAGCTAGATATGTTAAGTCATTTGATTCTTACCTTAATAGATTTTGGTCTTCTTTGTTTTTTGAAGTCTTTTGGATACTCTTTAAAGATAGAAATAGAGAAGTTTTACAAAATGACTGAAGGCAGTCTATCAAGTTTAATCTTAAACTCTTCCATTTATGATGAAGGGTGCTCCCCTTAATTCCACAAATATAAAAAAAAAAATAGAGAAACAACAATGATTTGCAAGAACAAAGAATGGGCTTCTTATTATCTCCATAAATGTGGAATTACACATTTCAGAATTACAATATGCAAAGCCACATGGGCATTTCCCTTACAATATTTTGTAGGACAAAGTCTCGTATTATTACCCAGAACTACTTTGAACTACTTTGAACTGCCCTAGACAACACTATGGGCCTTCCTTATATAGGTAATTTTCCACCACCTGGGAAGGTTCTAGAAATTTAGCCATTAAGGCCGACCAACATTAGAATTATTTTATTTTTTAATTTATTACATCAAAGTCAGCTCAAAACAACTTTTGAAACCCAAACAAAAATTTTGAAGGAAATTTATTTTATGCCATTTCAGGTGGCCCAACTTCCGGAGACCATAAGTCATCAGTCGTTGACTCGATTGACTATTATGACCCCATTTAAAAAATGGCATGAGCTGATATATAGTGCTTCACACATGCAAGCTCCAATCAACCAAAGTTTCAACCTCATCTGGGACCTCTAAAGCCTTCAAAACTGAGTTCAAAGTTTTTGTACCCTGTTGCTAATATCAAAAAATTTCAATATCTTCAAAACTAAACTTGATTTGGCAATGAAACTTTACTAGTAGGCTGATACGACCAAAATGAACCTCTAGGGAAGAAAAAAGACCATTCTGAGCTTGAATGAAAAACTTACAAAAAATAGTAAATTTCCAATAATAGTAGCCCCTTATTGAAAATAAACCAAAAATATTTTTGGGTGATGCAAGATTTCTCTTACACTGAGGATGCTCCTGTATCAAACACCTGGGGTAATTTGAGAAGTGACCCCATCACATCTTTGGTGTGAAGAGAAAAACCAAGACGGTTAACCTCCTCCCTTGTCAGCCATGATGAATCTTCAACAGGTCATCCTTTCCATTTGACCATATATACTTCATAAGTCCTGTTACTTGTGCTTCTGCCAACACAACTATCCAAGACATCCTCAATGTCCTTGGTAGCTAAAGTAGTTGCTAGAATACTCCATTATGCTTATGTGATCTCATCTTCAACATTCCCTTCATGATACTCTGTTAGATCTGAAATGTTATATACTGGTGAAATATTCATCTCAGTCAACAATTCTATTTCATAAGCATTTTCTGAATCATGCTTCTTCAGTATCTTACATGGCCCAAACTTATTCATTTTCAACTTGTTATATGTACCAACTGCAAATTGATCCTTTCGTAAATGAACCATGACTTCATCTCCTACCTGAAATTCCTTATGCCTCTTTTTCTCAACTACCTTAGCCTTATACTGCACATTCATCTTAGTAATATGCTTCATCACCTCCTCATGGATTTCTTCAACTGTTCTACAAAATTGTCAGCTTCAACACTATTTATTTCTCCCTTATCTATCTTCCTCAACTCATATGCATTTTTGGGACTACTTCCATATACAATCTAGAATGGTGATTTACCAGTGCTTTTGTTGACAAAATTATTATATGCAAATTCTGCCTGTTGTAAAATCAAATCCCATTCCGTCGGCTTATCTCCAACCAAACATCTCAATAAATTCCCCAAATTCCTATTCACCACACCTATCTGTCCATCATTCTATGGATGATGTGATGAGCCGAACTTCAAATCTATCTTTAACATCTTCCACAATGTGTGCTAGAAATATCCAATGAACTTAGTATCTCAATCTGAAACTATACTCTTTGGAAGACCATGTAGTCTCACCACTTATTTGAAAAATAATTTTTCCACATGAACAACATCATTAATCTTCCTACAAGGAATGAAATGTGTCATCTTTGAAAATCTTTCAACTACAACAAAATTGAATCAAGTCCCTGTTGAGTCCTTGGTAATCCAAGAACAAAATCCATACTAATATCCTCCAAATAATTTTATGGTAGATGTAATGGATGATACAACCCTGTATTCTATTTTACTCTTTTTTTCATTTGACACACTCTGCAACTCTGTACAAACTTCTTAACATCTTGACAACTATGGACAATAGTAATTCTCACTAACCAAAGAAAAGATTTTGTCATGACCAAAATGTCCAACCAATCCTCCGCTATGCTTCTCCTTGATGCGATTCTCCCTCATAGAACTTCTTGGAATGCACAACTAACTCCCTCTGAATAGCATATCATCTTGGATGATGAAATCCAACCATTTTGTTCTATCTAGAGTAACAGGTTCTTTACAAGCTTTCCAAGCTTCTCCAAAATTAGGATCCTCTAGATACAAACTCTTGAGTTCCTTGAACCCAACCACCTCAATCTGCATCTCTATTAGCAATATTTGCCTTCTGTTAAGTGCATCTGCAACCCTGTTAGACTTTTCACTCTTGTGTTTCAAAAGAAATGTGAAACTCAACCTATTTCAAATGCCTTTGATTCAACTTTCCTTGAATATTCAAATATTACAAAGCTTGATGATCAGTATATAAAACAGACTCTTTAAGAAGCATATAATGTCTCCACTTCTTCAATGCCTGAACCATAGCATAAAATTTTTGATCATAAACAAAATATTTCATCTTGGCATCATTCAACTTCTGACTGAAATAAGCAACATGTTTACCTTCTTGGCTCATAATAGCTATTTTACAGTACCACTAGCATCACAGTCTACTTGAAACACGTTATTAAAATCTAGAAGTGCTAAAATAGGTTGTTTTTTAACTTTCTATATCAACAGTTTAAAACTCTTATCTGCCCCAGTAGTCCATTTAAACTCTTTTCTATCGCCTCTCATTGTTTCAGTCAAGGATCTACGAATACTGCTAAAACTTCTGATAAGTTTTCTGTAAAAGATAACCAAACCATGAAAATATCTTACCTTAGTAGCTCACTCCTTGGAGTAGGCCATTCAAGGATAGCCTGTACTTTTTTGGGGTCCATTTTTAGACCTTCCGCTGAAACTAAAAATGCTAGATACACTAACTCTTTCTCCACAAAACTCAACTTCTTCAACTTTATCAACAATTTCTCTTCTCTCAACTTCTCAAATACCATACAAATATGCATCATATACTCCTCCAATGTCTCACTAAAGATCAAAATATCATCTAGGTAAACAATGAAAAACCTACCCATAAATTCTTTCAGAACCTCATTCATGAGTTGCATGAAAGTGCTTGGTGCATTGGTTAGGCCAAAAGGCATGACCAACCTCTCATATAGTCCTTGCTTTGTCTTGAAAGAAGTATTTCATTCATCTCCTTCTCTGATCCGAATTTGGTGATACCCAATCTTTAGATCTATATTTGAGAAATATGCATCTCCACTCAAACAATCTATAATATCATCCATTCATGGCAATGGAAGCCTATACTTTATTGTGATCTTGTTTATAGCCATAGAATCTATACCCATTTTCCATTCCCTGTTCTTCTTCGGTGATAATATTGCAGGCACAACACAAGGACTTAGACTCTCTTGAATCAAACCCTTCTGTAATAACACATGTACTTGTCTGTTCAGCTCTTCACTTTCTACTAGTGTCATTCTGTGCACTGCCTTATTTGGAAAACTAGCTCCTGGAATCAAGTCCATCTAATTAATGATCTATCTTGCTGGTGGTAATCCATCAGGAACATTATTAGATACAATATCTTGAAACTCATTCAATAAATATGCAACTTCTATAGGTACATCTTCTACTTCCTCTTTACCAACTTTTGGAATTAAACAAAAAGACATATGCTCATGCCTCATACCATCTAGGAACTTTCTTCCATCAACAAAAGTTATTTGTGCATTACCATATACCTTTTCTTCTGTGTCCTTCAATGGCTTTAGCTTATGTCACACTCCATCCTCCTTCAGGGAATAGGTATTCGTATGGCCATCATGTACAACACGTATGTCAAATTGTCATGGTCTACACAACAATAAATGACATGCATCCATATATATTGTTAGGCCAATTTTCTGTCATTGCAAAATCTTATGAAATTGGCCTCTCCCCTGCAAGTGTTTGTTAAATGTCCTGTCTCGTGCTCTTTATTGTTATCACCTTGTTTCAGTCCAAACTGCATCTCCTAAATCGTCAATCCCAGAAAGATATTCAAATTCTAAAGCCTGCTCGAAATATTTCAAAATCTGCCTAAGTGTCGAAAAACCACAGTGTTTTTGAAAGTCCATGTTGTTTTCGGTCTATGTGTTTTTGGCCTTCGTTATTTTTGACCCTGTGCTTCCTGATTTTGTGCGCTTATCCTTTGGTGTCAAAAACTCTGTGTGTTTTTGGTCTTCCACTATGTCGAAAACTATGTGTTTTTGACCTCCCAGTTCCCTATCTGTCGGCTTTCCTTAAGTGTGCAAGTGCGATGACAGGTGGGCTCGGGCCTTCAAAAGCTCCTCTTGATTGGCTATCACATGGCCGCATGTCAAACTTCTCTGACATGCGATCATGCGACCGCTTGCCACCTATCTGTGTGGGTCCCATTTCTTCCTGATGTTCTACTTGGCGGGCAGTTAAGCTTTCATTCTACGACTTGGTGACTTACGGTTATCACTTGGTCTCCTGATTTTGGTGGTTAATCCCTAAGCATTTAGTGATCTGGCGACTGTGTTGTCACGTAATCTCTTCATTCCTGGCGGTTAGTGGCTAACATCTCACGACTTGGCGAATGGTTAGTCACGTAGTCGCTGAATACTAGGCAGTTAGTTGGTGGGGCTAGTGTTTCTGGTGACATGGGCATTCCTGATTGGCCAGCGAGTGGTGATGTGGTGTCTTCCAGCTAGTCCAAGGTGGTGACTTGGCTTTTGTCAGTGGGTCCGTTGTCAGGGTGGAGTGAGTTGGCATCTTCTGATTGGTTGGCAGAGTGACAAGTTGGATAGCATCAGTGGGTCCACAGTCTTCTGAGGAGGTTAAAGCATGGATAGATCTAGTGGTTTTCATTATACCACTGAGCAGAGGTGCTCACTTTTTAATATCATGGTATAGCGATAGTCGTCGATTCTGGTTTATGAGGAGACTGCCTGGTGGACCCATTTGCAGCAAGGTGGTCATGTGGTGGCCTTTGGTTGGCTATCGCATGATTGCATAGCCCATTCTTTAGCTATGTGATCATGCGGCCGGTTGACACGTGTCCTTGTTCCCACTGGCAGAGGTGGTAGTATGGCATACATGGGGGTGACATGGCAGATTCTATGGTTGGCACATGATCTCATGGGAGGTTTCAAGCCCATGCGATCATGCGTCCACCTTTCATTTCTGGGCTTGTTTGCGGATGGGTCAGCGGTCCCTGTGCAGTGTTCTGATTGGTTGCCAGTGTGCCAGGTGGCAGGGGGTTTGCGGTGACCGAGCATGGTTTCTTCGGTGGTGAGTGCTAATAGTTAGTCGCATGTTCGCATATCCTTTTTCAAGGCTATGCGATCATGCGACTGATGTTTGCATTAGGACTTAGCAGTGGCGGTTGTGGCGAGGTTAAAGTCTATGGGTTGTCACATGTTCGCATAGCCCATCCCTCGGGCTATGTGATCATGCGACTGACCGTCTGTGGTCGCGGTTGCAAAGTTGTGGTGGTAACATTGCCAGGGACTTTTCCTGCGGGGTCTCTGACTGTTGACTGTGGCTTCGAGACCGCGGTCGCATGATCATAGGGGTTAGTTTGGTGCCTTGCGATCATGCGACCAAGTATAATTTGTTGACCAGTTTTTTGTGGCGGTGAGGTTTGTGACCGCGTGACTGGGCCACTGAAGAAATTGTTAGAGTTGCGAAGCCCGGGAAAGATAATGATCTAATGGCAGGGATATAAAGTTGATCTCCATTTGAATCATGACCACTGATGAGCTAGGTGCCAAAGATGTAGCCGTTTGATTTCAAATTCAATTTTTCTGAGGGTTTCCTGTGACCAAAGGACTGGTTTTCAATGCTTTCTCGGTAGTTTTTGATCTGGTTGGTGGCACCGGTTGTTGCGAAGTGGTCCAGGGGCTCTGTGGTCATTTGTAGAGGTGATTTTGTATATGGTTCCGTGTGGTTTTGAGCTCAAGGAACTATTTGCAGGAAATGATTAGACTAATTTTAATGGCATTCCTAGTGTACTATGCTGAGCTCACAGATTTTTAGGATTTTTGATCTACTAGAGATTTGTTTTCTCCAGGCTGCTTATGTTTCCTACCCCTATAGTAAATTTGGTGACTGTTTGAGTTGGTTGGGTGGTTGAGACCCTGACCCTAGTTGTCTGAAGGTTGTTGCATCCGATCTTGAGGATCCCAAGGTAGCTAGTGGTATAAGTTGCAGAATCTTTGATTTTGCAAGGGTTCCAAAATCTTGTTGCTTTTGGTCCCTGGTTTTTGACTGTAATATGTTGATAGAGGTTTGATTTGGTGTCTTTTTCTCAGCTTCGTGTCATGCTAATTATATGCTGATCCTGATTGTGTTAAGGAAAATATTCTTGAATCCCAATCTTGTATCTTGTGTATGTCTTCTTGCTTGTCTCTGAGCTCATATATGTTAATATCACAAAGTGTGTTAATGTATGGTCAAAAAAGAGTCTTTTGAATTCATCTCTGAGTTTCTAACAAAGTTAGGATTAAAGCCTTTTAGGTGAATTCAATGAGTTTGCAGCCAGGTGTAGAATTTGATGTCCTTGTGCTTGAGGGAAAGGGGTAATAGGCAAAGCACTTACCCTGGGTTCCATTGTGTTTGACTTAAGGTATTTAGTAGAGGTATACAATTGGGTGACTCTTAGCCCTGGGATAAGGCACTGGTCTTTTCTTTTGAAGTCATGGTTAACAACCACACAAACATAAACATTCATTTGATAAACATTTATAGACTTGTGCTGAGCATTGTGTGCATCATTTTGAGACTCCTTTGAAGAAGTGAGTCAAGGGTACACCCACCTGAGCATTGAAACTCAAAGAGTAGAAGGATCCTTTGATCCTTGTTAGTTGGCCCTCTTCCTTGTGGACTTTGGAGTGGTGATAGAGTTAGAGTTTCATTTACATTGTCCATCAAAGTGTAAATCTGCAAGTTGAAGATCAAAGGGAATAATCCACAACCAACATATATGATATCACATAATACCTCATTATGGTATTCACCAATCTTGAACTTCACTAGGCACTATTCATTGACCATGACCTTGTGGTCATCCTGCATCCAAGAGATCTAGTATGGCTATGGGTGTTTCTATCTCTTGAGCCTCAACTTTGTGACCATCTCTTCTGACACCAAATTTTTAGTGATTCCACTAGCGATAATCACATCACAACAATTAGTCTCACACTTTCACCTAGTGTGAAATAGGCTCCTTTTTTTCTCAGGTTCATTCTCACCACTCAACAGGACTAGATTCTATTAATTAGTGTTTCTCCTCTTTTAACATCTTTAAAATGATCTGGCATCTTCATTGACATGTGCAACCCTAGCCTAGCCTTTAGTTCTCCTATATGTCCTTCCTTGGCCTTGAGGACATTCATATGCCCTGTGACCTTCTTCTCCATAGTGAAAACATGTTCCATGAAAGCCTCCCCTTCTGGATCCTTGTCCTCTTCCTCTTCCTCTCTGATCTCTATTATTCTAATCATGGAAATGATTAAAATTTTTTCCTCTATGATTTTGACTTCTACTGGCTTTGTCCATCTTTTTTAGATCTTCATGTCAGCCTCCATATGACTGTCCACCAAATCGTCCACCATGACCTCTTTTGCTTTGTCTACTCTCAAACTTCTTGTTCAGATTTGCCTCTACCTTTAAGGAAAATTGGTATGCTTCTTCAATACTATTCATTCAAACCAAATTCAACTCCTCCTGAATGCTCGGCCTCAACCCATTAAGGTAACGGACAACTTTCTCCTTGTCAACTTCTACATGGCCTATTCCGATGAGGATTCGATAGAACTCCTCTATATAGTCCTGAACAGATCTTCCTTCTTGCTTCAAAGTTTGCATTTTCTTCAGTAGGTCAAGCTCATAATCAATAGAAATAAATTGTCACTTCAATTTATCCACCATCCAATCCCATTTTGTGATTTTATCCTTTCCTCTGCTATTTCACTCTAATTGAATCTCTTGCCACCAGATCTTTGCATGACCCTTCAGTCTAGCCTTCACAAACTTGTTCTGAGCAGGATCCTCGATATCTTCATACTCAAAATATTCTTCTAATTCATTGATCTAGTCGATCAACTCTTCTGGGTTAAGATTTCCTGAAAATGTAGGAACCTCAATCTAAGGTATTTTTCTAATCTTTGAAATGGCCCAAAAAAGCTTTTCTTCCTCTTGGTTTAGAATTTTTCCTTCTCCTTCCTAATCAAAATTTTCTTCTTTGGCTTCATCCTCGCTTTCGTCTTGTACATTAAGAATCATTTCTTTGTGAATATATTCTTACAATGCTCGCACTTGTCTCTATAGTTCTCTAACCTTAGGTGTTACAACACATGCTCTTCCACCACATTGCTTTCATGGAGGCATTTTCATGCTTATCACTGAAACCCTACACCATGGTCTTGGTGCAAACTGCCTCATAGTCGGTGATCAGTCTACACAATCAGGAACTCCTTTTTTGATACCACTTGATGAAGGGTGCTCCCCTTAATGCCACAAATATATAAGAGAAATAAAAAAACAACAACAATTTGCAAGAACAGAAAATAGGCTTCTTATTATCTCCACAAATGTGGACTTAAAAATTTTAGAATTACAATATGCAAAGCCACATGGGAATTTCCCTTACAATATTTTGTAGGACAAAGCCTCAAATTATTACCCAGAACTAATCTAAACTGCTCTGAATTTCCCTAGACAACACTACATGCCTTCCTTATATAGGTAATTTTCCACCACCTGGGAAGGTTCTAGAAATTTAGCCATTAAGGCTGATCAACCTTAGAATTATTTTATTTTTCAATTTATTACATCAAAGTTAGCTGAAAACAAATTTTGAAACCCAAACAAAAATTTTGAAGGAAATTTATTTTCCGCCATTTTAGGTGGCCCAACTTTTGGAGACCATAAGTCAATCACCTGTTGACCCGATTGTTAGGATTGGGAACACTAAGAGGGGGGGTGAATCAATGTTCACTATATTTGATCTTTCTCTTTACTCTTTAAATTTAACTTGAATTCTTGATTACTAAAATGAACATCAGCATAAACAAGATACATAAACACAACACATAACACCAATATGGTTATGGGGAAATCCAAATAGGTAAACACCCCGGTGGGAATTGACAGCCACTAAGAACTGCACTAGTGTCTTATGATCCTTGTTAGAAGATCTACAACCCTGTTAGGAGTTGTTCTTTACAATGCTTTTAATACAGTGACCTTGTTAAGGGTCGGACCCTGTTAGGAGTCTTTTACAATAACCCTGTTAGGGGTGGGGACACAATTTCCTAGAGCTCACTGCTCATGTGGTGAAGGCTACAACCTTCTGATCTCAAATACACACTATATCTACTGGATGAACTAGTGCTATGACATTGCTTTTTAGATCAGTTCCTTTGATGTACTAATGCTTTGACCTCTTGCAAATCTCTAACACATTCTTACTACTCTTCGCACACTTCTGCTCTACTTATCTTGTCTCTATTTCCACTTGCATACTTAGTACAAAGGGTGCATCTCATATTTATATGCGCTCATCAAAATAATTAACTAGGTCGGTCTATAACCAATTACATACAATGCTTCCAAGTGAATTGTCTCAAGTGTGTTTACAAACAAACATAATTACATGTCTACAACTTAATTAAAGTAGGCACATAGCCTTTACAAAACAATATTATAACCACTAAACAAAATACTACCAGTTGGCTGCTTACTGTGTATTGTTCTGGCATTCACTATTTGTGTAACTTCAACTATTTGTATATTTGTCATATTATATCTTCTCATCATGCACTCTTAGACTTAGCATAAATATACTCTTACCATCTTATCTTCAAGGGCGCATACCATAACATGGTCATACACATGTGTGTTGATGCTCTGACCTTTTGGTACTTTGCTAACTGTATAGTCTTCTGTACTTAGTCAAATTCTGATCAATTGATAATGTGCGCTAACTCCAAAACACTATATGACTTTGTCGCCATAATGACAACACTATATTTAGTCATATACAATACTATAGTCAACTTTCCAATACCGATTGACTATTATGACCCCATTTTAGAAAGGGAACAAGGTGCTCTACGATGCCTGACTTGCACAAGCTCCAATCATCTGAAGTTTCAACCTTAATTGGGGCCTCTAATGCCTTCAAAACTGAGTTCAAAGTTTTTGTACCGTAGTGCCAATACCAAAAAATTTCAATATCTTCAAAACTAAACTTGATCTGGCAATGAAACTTTATTGGAAGTCTGATATGACCAAAATGAACCTCCAGAGAAGAAAATAGATGATTCTAAGGTTGAATGGAAAACTTACTAAAAATAGTAGATTTCCAAAAATAACAGCTCTACACAAGATAACTCTTATTGAAAAGAAACCAAAAATATTTTTGGGTGATGCAAGATTTCTCTTACACCTAGGATGCTCCTGCATCAATTTATTTATCATGTCACAGGGTAAAAGCACAATAAGCTATCACCCTTTTACAAAGGAAGAGGCTAACAACACAAAAATTGAAACACTTCAAGGGCATAAAAGTCACATTTCTGTTGAGAATTTGAAGATGATGTAAACTGATGAAATGTGTAAAATAGGATGAATTTTATGCCTATAATTTTTAAAAATTAATTTGAGAAAAAATTAATATGTTTTTTAAAATTTTTAGGTCTATTTTTCATATCCTGAAAATACTACAAATAATGGAGTTCAAATCCCGTCAAATCATTATAAGTAAAACAATTTTTTTCCCTCCAATTTCAGAATATGTTTTAAATGACATGTATATCTAGTGCAGGAAAAAAGAAAGAAGTTTTTTCGATCTATAGTTTACCCGTTATAAGTATTGAAAGTTGACCTTACTTGAAATCAATAGTTTTTGTTTCCCGACACTTTTACCCTATCAAAACTATACCAAAAACCAAATAAATAATATATTCTTGAAGAGGACTCTCTCCTCTAGTGCCGTATATAATTTCAAAAATTTTCTGAATTGATTTAGTATTTTTCTATATTTTCCGAATCAACATCTTCTCAAAGTTTAATATACCTACATGTAGTTTTTAGCAAATTTGTTTAACATTTTGTAGATGAAACAATATAAAATTTATATGTCTAGAATCGTACTTCCGAGATCTAGAAAAGGGTAGTTTTATTTTTTTAACATTTTCTATTTTGATCTAAGAAAGGAACAATAGAAGTGCAAAATTCTATTTTTTTGTGTTTTTGGTAGTTTGGCTGCCAACATGGCATGCCACCTAAGTAGACTGGACTGAGTCTGACTCGGTCGAGTCCCCCCAGGGGTCGGCCCCACTCAAATAGCCTAATAGTGTGCAAATGAGTGGTTTGTGATGTTTTTTTTATATTAAAAATATTATTTAGACTCGGCGGAGTCCTACTCGGCCGAGTACCACTCGGCCCAGTCCAATGGGCCACGTAGATGCCATTTGGTGCCATGTGGTGCCTACATGTACTCGGTAGTGTTAGACTTGGCCGATTCTAACTCAGTCGAGTTTAACTGGGCCGAGTGAATTGAGTTAGCCCAAAAGGTGACACTCGATTGTTCTTTTACCCGACAGGTTTCCTTGGAATTGGAAATCCCCAAAAGCTGGTTCATGTTGAGATTGCTCATCGCAATTATTTAAAGATGATGTTCATGTTGTGCAATATATTGATGTATATTAGAGTTTTCTGAGTCTCAATGAGTTTGTTTAATTGAATCAACTGCTAAACATATGCTCTTTTGAAGGTGAAGGAGATGTTCCTTATTTAGAGATTTAGAATGATGAGTTCTCTTCTACTCAGAATGATAAATTTATTTTCTACATAGAGACCCAATACTGTGGATGCATCGGGGACCACCCCTCTCAGTGCTAGTGAAAAAACACATTTTTTTGTTGATCATCATCCTAACACAAAGGATGGTCGGGACTAGTCCACTTTTTCTTTCTATATTTTGGAATGATGGTTAAAATTTTGTACTTTGCAAATAATATCATAATTGTATAGTAATTTCTACATGAAAAAGATACTATGGTTCAGTTTATTTATAACTCCTTACTCCCCTATT
Source organism: Chamaecyparis obtusa (assembly GCA_027943335.1). Classification (NCBI taxonomy): domain Eukaryota; kingdom Viridiplantae; phylum Streptophyta; class Pinopsida; order Cupressales; family Cupressaceae; genus Chamaecyparis; species Chamaecyparis obtusa. The sequence goes on from BSBK01007850.1 coordinate 120,064, forward strand.
TTGTAACATTAATTTCCACATGGGGTTGTTAACTGATATACCCTATAGAATTGGCTATTTTTCCTCTCAGACACTGATGCCATAGTTGGTTGTCTTATGCTTTGATGTAATCTTTACTAAACTATCTTAATTAAAAAAAAAAAAAATTATAGAGAAAATGATTAAACACGTATTTTGACAAATTTGATTAGGTTTTTTAAAGAGAAAATAATTGAAGTATGTTTTGACATATTTGATTAGGGTATTAAAATGGGAAGAAACTTTTTGACAAATTTGATTAGGATATTTTAAAGAGAAAATGGTAAAATGCTAATTTTGACAAATTTGATTATGATATGATTTTAAAGAGCTAATTAAAGATACATTTTTAACGGTTTCTTTCATTTTATATAAAAAAGGTGAAAATGTATTTTTTTTGTCTAATGAGAGGACTTCATTATGTGATAAATTATTATGAGGATTCAGTTATGTAGTTTTCAACTCAAACTCATTGACCCATGTTTCATGAGTAGTGGTTCACAAGACCCCATCACTTATGAGAATAAACAGAACACTTTGTACTTAGTGCATCTAGGGGATGCTCATAGAGGTGAAGGTAGAAACATCTTTTAAGAATTAAAATACAAGCCTTAGTCTAACTTAAATATTAAATACTATATTTTTAATATTCATATCATAAAGATGATTTTTTCTCAAATGAAATTCAACTTAAATCATTTCATATAAAAATGATTCACAACAATCACTTCAAGAATATTCCCCACTTCAATTTTTTTATTTTAAGGTCTAAATAATTACTGAAAGATAGTTGTTATTTAATTTTTCTTCAATTAAAAATATATTTAAAAAGTTATAATTGAAGAGTCTTTATACAATTTTAATAAAAAATGTATAAAAATATTTCTTTTTCATAAGTGTGTTCTTGTATTTGAAAGTCAATGTGCATTTCTTCCAACTTTTTTTCTTCCCTCAAATATATTACACAAAACATATTTTACTATCGACTTAACCATTGCACCTTGTTGGTGCAAGTGCTAGTTTAGTTTGTTCTAGAAATAAAATTATTTACCTTTACATATGTATATTTAATAATTATAGATACATTATTAAAATAACTAATCACAAAGTGTACCTAGAGAAAAATGTTTAAATTATTATTATAATATATCACTAAACAAAATATTGTTATAATCATGAAATAACACAATATTTCTTTACCAATAAAGACTAAAATTAATTTAATTTCATTAAAGACATAATATTAACAAAAATAAAAGATAATAGTTAAGTATAATGAATAATTTATTGATTTATTTCTTTCACCAAAGATTGTGTGTTGACAGTGAAAGGTCTTAAGCATGGAGCCGACCTCCACTTTAAAAATGAAGAAGCAGTAGAAGGTGCTCTTCAGATCAGTTGTAGATCAGTGGTTGAAATGGTTATTGAAGTGCCCTGTTCTTGGAGTGATAAGAGTCATGCAACAAACACTGCCCAGTCTTTATTTCAGGAGGCCCAACACCATTGGAAGGTGAATGCAGATATTGCTGCAATGATTGTGGCTTGGGCGTTGGAGTTGAATGATAGTGAGGAAATGGTAATATGGGTGATGGAATCTCTTTTTCCAAAAGGCTTGGTGGTGGGTTTAGACTCACTATTAGAGTGGGCGTTTACTAGTTTTGGCTTTAATTAAAGTGATTTCTTTGAGGATGAGGTAGAAGGGTGGAATAAGAGTTTCTTTTCCTTTTTATGGTGGTCATCTCATGTAGAAAAAGAGGCTTATAAGGCACAAATTGCAGTGGAGTGGACAAACATAAAGAAGGAAATTCATGAATTTGAGTAGTCAAGTGCACGACGAGTAATGGGTTTCATGCTCGCGCATGCACGAAGGAGACATTCTGTTGTTCCGAGGTGCCGAGGATGAGTGGTGAGGATTGTGGGGACTTAATATGCAATGTGGTTGTTTTGACTATTTTTGGAACACTAAGGGGTGAGTCTGTAAAGTAAATGGGCATCAATGATGATAAATTTATGTCTTTGGTCATAGTGTTAACAGTCATAGTTTGTTTGGGGTCTTAAAGATGGTTATGTTGATGTTTCAGAGATATGTCACTCCTAATATGGATAAGATTTTAACAGCAGTCAAGTACTGCTATGGTGTTTTTTATAGGGTGGAGAAGGTTTTTTGTTGGTAGTTATGGTTGTGATATGCTAGTCAAGGCTAAAGAATGGCTCTATGTAAATTTCTTAAACTTTTAATAGATATATACTACTTATTACTGATCGATTTTTATTTTTTATTGATTTATATTAGGTGAGAAAATTTTAATATTATTATCTCTTTTTCTCCTTTCCACTATCCTATATTCTAGTCCTTCCTAGAGAGTGTTGAAGGAGGTAGAAATTTTATCCATCATCTATTTTCTAAAATTGACTAGTTCCAAAGCTTTTTATTCACCTAATTTTGGTTTGTTTGACATTGGACAAAGCCCTAGGAATTTCCTATTTTTATTCATTAAAATGAATCAAGGCCCTTAGTTCATAAAGTTGTTTTTCAATAGTGGCCATGCTATCCAGTTTTATTTTTAATTCATTAGCCTCTTCCCACACATGGTTGTACATAATGGTTTGAGACCAAGGCCAAAATTTACCCTTTTCCTTCATGATTGCTTCTAATCTGTTAATATTTTTCTTTGTCATGTCGACCTAAGCAATAAGCCATTTGATTATTACATTTTGATGATTGTGGGAGTAGGGGAAAATATTTTGAGTGACCTCTAGGTTGCCTTTAGGGGAATGAGGGGGTGAAACAAGGGAAGAGGGATTAGAGGCTTGACTAGAATTCTTTGAACCAATGGACCAAGACAACGAAGAGTCCTTAGAGAAAATGACATGTTTAATGTGCTCATTATCTTTATTTAAAGCTTTAAGCTTGGATTTTCTCTATGGGTTAAACCTAGTAAGGTAGGGGGATGAGAAAATATAATAAAAGGGGATACCCTTTTTCTTTCATGTTGGTTGTTAGTCTTAATGAATAAAGGGGGTTTTTTGGGCCAACCTCTATGGTAAGAGCCAGATGAAAATTCTAGAAGTAGAGGATAAGGCCTTGATGTAAGGGAGGCCCCTATGGGCTTTGTAAACTTTAGTGGTGGTGGAAAATTTGTGCGAACTCATTAACCTTTTTTACATAAATTCAATAACCTTTTAGGGGGAATTCTCTTGCTAGATAAATCATTTTTATGTTCAATAGTGAGGAGAATAAGGTCCTAATGAAAGAAAATCATGGAGGGGTCTTTACAATGGATTTTAAGTCATTAAAAAGAGATGAGAAAAGGTAAAAGGGTAGAGAGATACAAATGTCATGGCAGAAAAAGGTTCAAAACCACAAAGTGACAACTAAAGAGACTAGTAAAGAAACCATGAAATGGAAGATAAAAAATAATTAACTCTTCCTTTATGGCCCAAAGTATTTTGATGGTACCCCATTCATAAGCTCCATCATTCATTCTCTTTACCTTTTTCCATTCACCTAAAAAAGGTCCCAGCTTCATATGAGGATTTTTTTATCTCTAAAGAAATTACCATGCTCCACTAATAAGAAATGAGCTCCTCTTTCACCAGGTGGTGATTTCAATCCCATACAAATTCAATATAGTTTCATCCCAACCATCCAAAAGGGCTCTATTAATTTGCAGGTTGAACCCGTGAATTTTTTCTACATATGTTGTTAAGCCACTGGTTGATAATCCATTCCAAATCAAGGGATTTCTTTTCATTTTTGATAAAAGATGGGTTCAATATATTCATATTTCTACCTATGTTGCAGAGAGGCTTATAAGAATGAGTAGCCAAAATCACAAAGATGACATTTAACTAGCCCAATAAACCATACTAATGGCTTTTTACAAAGAAACTCTAACTTTAAATGCCATTATGGGGAGAGGATGGGTAATTAATTATATTCACATGAATGGAGAGTGTAGGGACATCATTTCTAATAATTCCCTTAGATTAGAAAGATTCACAATCAACATCGGTCAATATTTTTATCTCCATGGGGATAAAGTCATTAGCCACCCACTATATTTCATTAGGTTTCCTAGTACCCAAGTTTGCAAGCCAATCAGAAATCATGTTTCCCTCCTAGAATACATGAGATATTCTACAATTGTAAAACAAATTGAGTATATGTATACTATTCAAAATCAAACATTTTATAGTTTAGCTAAGGGTCTGAATAACCTTTAGGCAATTGATGATTTTTAATGAGTCATATTCAAGCCAAAACTTACTAAAGAAATTAGAAACAACCATTTTAAGACCAATGTAGGCCACATATTCCTTCTAAAAGTGGTTAGTGAAATTTCCCAAAGGGAGGACTATTGCTGAGAAAAACCTACCATTATGATCACAAGCCACTCTCCCACAACTAGAAGATGACTATTTTCTATTCATAAAAAAGCTCATGGGATTTCCAAGAGGAATAAAAATATATAAATTAAGGATTTGTCTAGTTTTTTCAAGATCCAAATTTGTGTGGATAATCTAGATTAGAGTGGATCAATTAAAGTTGAGTCCTTCAATACCAACTTAAGTAGAAAATCTTGTGCTCAACCTTTTAAATTTGTAAAGCTTGATTAGTTAATATCTTGTTATTGATAAAGTTGTATTTTATTTTAATGAGAAATTGAAGGCAATTTATTTCTTACAAATTTCATGAGCTATTCTCTTTTTTATATTTTATATGAATATATGGTGGAGTAATATTTATATAACGAAGTAAACCATGTGGTTGTGTATATAGAGTTAGTCTCCTACAACATTATATTAGAGTAGTGCCAAGTGAAATAGCCCTAAATTAAAAAATAGATTTGAGTTCTCTATATCATCATAACATTATCAAATCCTTAAACATACACCTAGCCAATTCTTACATCTTTTTATTCTTTTGAGAATATAATTTATAATGGAGGAATTTTTTGTATTAACATTGCCCTTATGATAAATTAGTAGAAACAAAGTTCTAATAAAATTCCTCACCATGTGAATAATTAACATTGGATTAATTTTGGATATATTTTTAAAATAAAAATTACTAACTTAACTAAAAGAAGTAGAAATTCTATAGGGATAAAAATGCATTACTTAGGTGATAGAGACGTTCTTCCCATTGAAAGAAAGGGATAAGGTGTGAAAGAATATAGATGGTGGTTGGGAGATAACTTCACTTTAAAAGCCATGGAAACATGTTACTAAGGTCATTATACACTAACTTACCTTGGATGGTAAATTTTCTAGTGTCTTTAGCTAGCAATTTTTTATTTTAAAACACTTTCAGCATAGAAAATGTATCTCTTTGCCTACTTATCTGGTGTCTTCTTTGAATAATAGTATCATATCCCATAGAAAAAGTGTGGCCTCCCCTATTGTCCATGAGGGATTGATGCTCTTGATTATAGAATTTTCTAAGGCTTTACATGTTGAGAGCAACTATGTGGCCAAAAATGGCATTGAATTTAAGAAAAATGTTTGTGTTTATTATGGAGATACCTCTTTTGATGATGAGGTAGACTTTGATGGTGACGAGGTATTCCACGTTTTCAACAAAAGGGCCCTTTGTTAGCCAAGCCTAAAATCCCCAACCCTATTCCCATAGGTAAAAAGAGAATTGTTTTATCTAATAAGGATGATGGCCTGAAATATGTGCTAGATTCTATAGACCCTACCAGTGATGTGAAAGGAAAAGGTGTGGCTAGGTTTTCTATGTCAAGTACCAAGGTAAAAACTAAGATTTTTGGGCCCACTTCTATCAATGCAAATTATAGGAAAACTATGCAAAAGAAGAATATTCTCATAATGATATTGGAGGGTCTATGGAGGATATGAGTGTTAATGGGTTTAGTCCTAAGGATAGTGGTAGGGTTATCCCTAAGGAGATGGGTTCCTTGGTCATAGAGAATTTGATTACTAGTGCTACTTTAAAAAAATTGTTGAGAAATCAAAGTTTTCTATATTTAAGGATTATACAAGGGATCAATAATTTGAATGATAAGGTTGACCCATATAATGAGAGCCTAGAAAATATCCTTGCCAAGACACATTCCATGGCCAATGGGATAAAAAATTTGAAAGAGGGGCATGAAAGAAAATCAAGGCCATGGAGGAAGACATTAATAAGGTCTAAGAGAGTTAGAGAGTGGTGGTGGTAGTGAGTGAAATGGAAATGGACAATACTAGTGAGGGTCTCTATAGCCTTAATGAGAAGGTTGAAGTTCTCCAAGCTATTTCCAAGGGTATTTCCCCCATTTTTAATACTAACTCGGTTAAGAAGGCTAAGTTTATGGATGCATACACTCAGAAGAGATACATGGATCCTTCAAATGATGTGGATGCTTACATGGAAGATAAAGAGAATCCCCAACTTGGTCTGGCTATGAAGCTCCACAACAAGAATACGAGTATGACCCCTGTTGACAATGTTATTAGGAAAGTTAAGAGAATTAATGAGGATATCATTGAGAATAATGATAAGCTGGTTAAAATTTTCTAGCTTTGCTATTAGGTGTTCTTTTTTGTAATGGTTACTATTTCGTAGGTTATTTTGCACAATATCTTTTGTTGGATTTTTGGTGTCTAGTTTGTTGGAGGGTCCCAATTGGTTTTTGTTTAAGTCTATTTTTTATACGTTGTTGTTAACTTTGGGTTCTGTAGACCTTTCAATGTGACTTTAATAAGTAATGACTATTGTCTCTAAAAATAAAACTTACCCTAGATATTCTAGGAAAGCCCTTTGATGTTCCATCAACGTTGATCTTGAAACATTGAATAAGAGAAATATTACACCTTATTACTTTACTTTGATTTGAAAGTGAAAAGGTTGGACTATGGATTATTTTATTATATCTTGTAATTTATTTGTTGAGAGCCCATGTGTGTTGCTAAAAAATATTTTTCTCTACATTAGTTTGAAAGAATAAGCTCTATCTCAACCTTTTGAAGATCCACTCAATATAGGATAAAACCAGAGAGGTCTATAGTTCACCTGATTTAATGTGGACTTTTTTCTTGATTACTACCACTATTGAGACAAGAGAAACGGAGATGGATGATAAAGAGTCTTAAATATGGGTCATGCATGATGAGGCTACTTTCTTTAAAGAAAAAATGACATTTGGGATAATTTTAATTACTAAAGGGTACTAACTCTATTGATTGCAAATGGATTTTCAAGAAGAATTTTTGTTCAAAAGCCACTATTGAAAAGTATAAGACTAGATTGATTATGAAGAGATATTTCTAAGTTAAGAGAATTGATTATGATATAAGATTATTATTTTTTAGTTGCCAAGCTAACATCTATTTTTTTATTCTTATAGCCTTTGTGCCAGATTTTTTATCTCAATATTAATCAAACATATATGAAGATAGTTTTGTACACAATGATTTTGAAGAGGAAATGTGCATTGTAACTTCAACACTATTTCTAAAAGTTAAGAAAAGACTAGCTTGTAGATTGAATAAGCTCTATATAGTCTCTAATTATCTTCAAAATTGTTATCAAAAGTTTAAATCATATGTTTTGAAGCTGAGATTTTTAAGATCCAAATCTAATCATTTTGTATAGTTGAATAAGACTAGTGTTCATTATATTGATATCACTTTGTATGTAGATAATATAACGATATTATGGTAATAAAAAGTAGACGATGTATGATATTAAATCTTAAGATTATGAAAATATTAACATCTGTTTAATAACTCACAAATAAAACGTATGTTAGAATCAGGACATGTCGGCTTATATGCTTTGTGTGGAAAATATAAGTTGCATTCTAAACTGTACATGATGATAATACACCTTCTCTAAAAACAGAATATAATGTTTTTTTATTATATACAGCCGAAAAAAATATTTAAAAAGAATCAAGTCAGCTGGAGTAGCTCAGTTGGTTAGAGCGTGTGGCTGTTAACCACAAGGTCAGAGGAAAGCCCTCCCTCTAGCGCTCTTCCTATAAATTAGACATTCGTAATTTAATCTATAAAAGCTTGACTTTTCCTTCTCAAGAAAGCTTTTAAAAATAGTTACAATTTTGTGCTGATTGCAGAAGAAACAATTACAATTGCCTTTTGATGGGAAACTTATGTAAATATTAATTAACGCTTTCTAGATTAGACCTTGTATACCACAATACCGATTAAATTCTGCTCAGATACAATAAGAGAACCGCAATTTGTAGCAGACATAGCTATTCTCTATCCAGAAATGTACACAAGTCTTACAGAAGTCTTAAAGAAGATCAAATGAAACATTAAGTTAGTATCAAATGCAAGAGAGCACAATTGATGCAGAGAATGAGTAGAAAAGTGAGAACAATATTGATCATGAAATATAAGAGAGAATTGCATTAAGAGAATAAATTAAGATTCTAATGTGTGAATTCAAACTGTTCAAAATGTGTATGAAAGATCGTATCAAAACCGAGAGCTTTTGTTTCATGACAAATCTAGACTTCAGTTAAACTTTCTTTTGATGCAAATTGCATGTATTTATCTATTTAGGGGTAAATAAAATTAAGTTATTCTGGGGGTTAAATAAATTTATTGAAAATTTTCAATATGAGGCTCTGCTCTGCAAGCAAATTTTTTCAGCAATTTTTGGCGGCGGTCTGTGCTGGCATTTGCTATGTCCTTCATGCTCGGATGTGACGTGTGCTCCTGAGGACGTGGTGATAGCGTGTGGAGGAGAACGCTCCTTCACTTCGGTTTGCTTTCTCTGGACCTTAACTCCTTTATTGTGCTTTGACTTGCATTTACTCCTTGTGCTATGGAAACGGGTTCCGATGGCTTCATTAAACCTGCATCCAACTTGGCTTCTCATTTGCCCTCCAATGTGTCTTCGGCTCCTAGATCTTCCTTGCCCTCTGATTCGGAATCTGCACCCTCAGCCGTTAAAGCTAGCCCTAGCCCTTCACCCTTACCTCATAAGAAATTGTTCGCTGAAACGGTGGCTCCCAGCAATCATGGGGTCTCCATTGATGCGAGATTTGTGCAGGTGGTTGGAGGCAAGAGATCGCTCGAAGAAGGTAAGGAATCTCCTAACATATTGAATGAATTTGTTGTCTCACCCAATGACGTTATGCTCAAAGAAATTTCTCTGGAGAAGTCTAGGCTCTGTGACACCGCAATTTTCTTTGCATGCGTTGATATTGAGAAATGCCCTCCTAGGAAATTCTTGGACGACTGGTTTCATAACTTATGGAATTTAAAATTAGGGCTTAAAATCTCTTTCTGTAGATAGATTCAAAAAGGGCTTTTCATTATTTTCTTTAATAATCATGAGGCTCAAGTAGAAGCCCTAAAACGACAATACTGGAATGTTGGTAAAACTTCATTTAGGGCTCTGGCTTGGTCGCATGATGCTATTTGTGAAGAAGTTCTCACCCTATCTTCACCCAGATGGCTTATCTTAAAAGAAGTTCCCCCTTTCCTATGGAAATTCCTTACACATTTGCTTGCTCCATTTGGCTCTATCATTAGAATTGATGAAACTTCCAGACTTGTGTCCAATCTTGATGCTAGGGTTTTGGTTTCTCTTAAACCCGGGGTTGATATTCCCCTAAAACTTACCTTGAAAATCCATGGTGAAACCATCTCCTGCCCGATTGAAATCCTCGGGGGTCTAAACGCATGTTTTTTGTGCAGAAAGGAAGGGCATATTCGAAAGAATTGCCCCATCATTAATAAGAAAAATAATGAACCGTCCCAAAGAAACTTTGCGGATGGTAATTTCGGTAGCAGGGAATTGGCCACTATCCCTGATACTTCGATCCCTAATCGATCCTTCTCTGATTCACACTCTGGAAAATGGCCTGATAAATCTAGTTTTATTAACCCTATAGCTCAACAACCTATCGTTTCGGACCAAAGAAACAGTTTGAGAGATAATGAGGGTTTTCAAACTATGAAAAATAAGAAGCCTAGGAAAAAGAGTGCGCAACAATTGGCTACTGACCAGATCCGTGCTACCTCCAAATCGAACCCCTTTGCTGCTTTGGCTTCCCCTACTCTATTAATTGAAAATGGACCATCTATGGATAGTAAGATTTCTGATATTAATTTGCCAGAAGGACAGAACTCATAGGATGGTAGGTCAAGTGATGTTACCATGAGTGAGGTCCCTACAGACATGGTTAGCAGTAAAACTTGCCCTAACTTGAATGTTGTTCCCCCTTCTGATGATAGCAACATCAGCCCCCCCATCTCTGGTCTTAATGAATTAAATGATGATTTTTTTTATTGAAGTTATACTTGCTAATAAAGGCTCTGATAATGCTAGAATACAGAACCCAGTTGCACATAACATTAATGGGAATATAGGGAATCCTGATTTCAATATGATTGGCCCCCACTCCAATTTCTCTCAACTGAATAATGGTGAGGATGAGGAGGACCCTCCTTGGGGTTCCTCGGCTTCTAGAAAGAAGGGAAGGCCCTTAGGGTCAAAAAATAAAAAGAAAAACGGGGAGACTCTGGCTCCTCTTACTGGCTCTCTATTGAATTCATCATCATGAAGTGCATATCCTGGAATATTAGAGGCCTAGAGTCTTCGGATAGGAAGTCGATTATTAAGTGGTTTTTAATGGGTCACAAAAACTTAGATTTTTTTATGATGCAAGAGCTTAAGGCTATTAATTTTCTTCTTAATTCTTCTCTAGATTTTATTTGGAGGGATGCTATCAAAATCTGTACTAATCATCCTAAAGGGAAAGGTGCTGCTGCTTTGCTTATTAATCCTTACTGGGATAAATATATTATGTCTGTTGGTTGCTCCCCCTGCAACTGTGTGGCATGGGCTGTTATTGAGGTTAACGACTCATCATTTGGCGTTTGCTCCATTTACGCCCCCAATGAGGTTAAAGATAGGATCACTCTTTGGGACTGGCTTTATAACCTTCCCAACATTCCCTGGATTTTTGCTGGGGACTTTAACATGGTCGAGAACCAAGATGATAAACTCGGGGGTCTCCCTTTTACTTGGAAACATCATGAGAAGGTCTTTTGGGATCGCTGTAAACAAAAATTTAATTTATTTGATCCTATGGAAGGGTATAGAAGAGATACTTCTAGCCTCTGGTACACTTGGTGTAATTTTCAACAGGGGGCTAAGAGGATTTATCCCAGGCTTGATAGATTTTATGTGAATTCTGATTTTTTCTCCTTCTCACCTATCCAACAGCATGCCCCTATTATTGCTTCTGCCTCTACCCTTTCTGATCACCTCCCTATCATTGCTCTTATTAACATTAGAAACGCTCTTGCCCCTTCTGCTCATCGTAATGATAAATTTATCCTTAACACCTCGCTACTTAATGATCAGGATACTAACATTGTTGTTAAGATGGTTAGGAATTTTAACCGTATTAATAACTATTTTACTCATATTGATAGATGGAATAGCAATGTTACTTCGTGGAGGAAAATATTTCAAACCTTAGAGCAAAGGAAGGCTAAGAATTATAGAAGAGTGGACAATGCTTTGAACGAACAATTGCAATCAGCTGAAGTTGAGGCTCAAGCTAATCCCACGTCTATTTCACATGTTGAACGTGTCTTTGCTGCCAGGGATACTCTGAGGAAGCATCAACATATTAAAACCATTGGGGCCTCTGTCAGAAGCCGCCAACAATGGTTGAAATATGGTGATAAGGGCTCCAAATTCTTCTTTAATCATCTTAAACATAAGCAGAATAAAGAGAAAATTGATAGAATTGTCGTGGATAATCAAGAGCTTACTGATATCAATGACATTGTTGCTACCTTCGAGAAGTTTTATAAGGTTCTATTCAGTTCTGAAGACAACAACAATGCCAAGGATCTTAGGAATAGATGTAAGGATCTTATCCCCAAGAAAATTGATGAGGGGGATGCCTCCATACTCAGGGATAAGGTATCAATACAAGAAATATCTGATGCTATATTTTCTCTTAAGAAGGATAAAGCACCTGGGTCGGATGGCCTTCCTGCTGAATTCTACCAATCCAATGTTGATTAGATTGCCAAGGATTTATTTGATCTTTATTCAAAAGCTTATGACCGTGGCACTCTTGGTAATTTTATCAATATGGGGATTATTAAACTTATCCCTAAGGATGGAGACAAGTCCCTCATCAAGAACTAGCGGCCAATTACTCTGCTTAATGTTTCATACAAAATTCTGGCCAAAGCCTTGGCCTCCAGACTTGTTAATATTTTGCCTAACTTTATCTGCCCTACCCAGACTGGGTTCGTCAAAGGATGATATATCCTGGAAAACCTTATTACCAACTGGGAATCTATGGATTGGGCCAAAAATTTGAATCAGTGCTCTGCTATGTTTCTTTTAGATTTTGAGAAAGCTTATGACCATGTTGAATGGGATTTCATCCTTTCTATTCTTTAGGCCTTTGGCTTCCCTGATGAATTTGTCAGATACAATCAAGTCCTGCTTAAAGATTCCTCTGCTAGAATTGATCTCAATGGTTTTTTATCTAATCCTATCCCCCTGTCCCGATCTATTCATCAAGGATGCCCCCTTGCTCCTGCTCTTTTTGTCATAGCTTCTGATGCCTTGTATTATATCCTTAGAGACAATACTATCTCTCCCAAAGTTAAGGGCATTTCTCTCCTTGATAGCTCAGAGCTCCTTAATATCCAATTTGCGGATGATACCTCACTTTTCATTGAATTATCTTGTCTTAATATCCAACATCTCAATTTGAAGTTCATCTTGTTTGAAACCATCTCAGGTGCTCGCATCTCTAAATCCAAATCTATCATGCTTGGTTGGAATGAGGAACCTCCAGATTGGTTTCCCCAATTTGGATCCTCTTGGGGCGGACCTAATAAAATTGTGAGATACTTGGGGGTTCCTTTTTCCATCTCCCCTTCTCTCAAAGACATGTGGATCTGGGTTAAGGATAGAATTATCAAGAAGCTTTTCAAGTGGGATAATAGGGCACTGTCTCTTGCTGGTAGAGTGCAGGTTTGCCAGAAAATTTTGTCTTCTTATAGTATATATTATTCCTCTATTTGGATGTTCAGAAACTACCAATTGTTTGAAATTCAGAAGGCTATCAGAAGATTCCTTTGGTCTGACGGCCAAGGTAACAAAAAGAAACACATTGTTAAATGGAGTTGGTGCCACATTGATAAGAAAGCTAGTGGCTTAGGCCTTAAAGACCTTAGGATCCAAGGTATTTCCCTTGCTACTAAGTGGATTTTTCGGGCTCTTGATGGTCAGGAGCCTTGGAAGATTCTCCTTAGATATAATATTCAATCTGGTCACCCTAAGCAAGCCAAGTATTGGAAGAATCTTCCTTTTGTTGACCTTGTTGCTAGAACGTTCCTTGTCTCCATCCATGGTTCTCTAGTTTTTAAGTCTATCTGGAAGGCTTGGGAACTTGTGAGGGGCTTTATTGATAATTCTAGCATTGTTAACAATAATTCTATTCATGGTGAGCGATCTATATGATGGAATTTGCAACATAATGGTAAGCCTCTTGCTATGACTCAAGGATATTCTGCAAAACTCTGGAACAACCTGGGTGTTAAATGCCTCGTTGATATCTTGGAGAATGACAACCTTGCCAGCTGGTAGGATATCAGAACTAAATTCAATCTCCCTGTCTCTCACAAGTGTACTTATAATATGATTGCCAATCCCTGTCGTAACCTTAATCTCCCTCGCAGATGTGATGTGGATTCCCATAGATTTCTATCTTTTCATTGGGATGATGGATCACTCTTGCATAATATCAAAGCTAAAGACATATATAAGGTGCTTAACAAAGACCACTCTGTTATTTCACACTTGAATATCATTTGGTATGTGAACCTGGACTCTATTGAATGGCAAATGATTCTTGACAGATTTTGGAAGTCTCATGTTCCTCCCAAGTTATTGCATTTTAAATGGCAAATTCTTCTTGATAGGCTGCCTGTTAAAAATCAGATTGGTGGTACTAACTCTTGTTCTATTTGCAGGACTCCTGAAAGTTTAAGACATATTTTCTTTACTTGCCAATTTGCTAGATCTATATGGAATTTCTTTGGAATTTCTATAGCTGATCATGTCACTGTTCTTGATGTTGTTATTGGAAATATATCTGGTCTTAAGAGGGATGCTAATCTGTTTTGGAATATTCTTTCTTCCCATATCCTTTGGTTTATTTGGAAATGTAGAAATGAGGACAAATTCCAAGATGTTAGCAGATCCCTTACTTTGTTTCAATTGAAACTTATACGTTTTAAGATTGTCTCGCAGGTTTGTTGCATCATGAAGCTTGAAAATGACAAGTTGAAAAGATTTCTCCATGATGGGCTCGCTACGATGTTCATATACGAGATGAAACATGGGCTTGAATGGGCCAGCATTATTGACAATCAGGTTGCTTTTGAGGAAGCCCTCAAGGAGCTACTCAAAGAGATGCGGGATACTAGAGGCCCCTTTTCAGATAGACTTGAGTTCTTTTCTCAAGTCCTTGAGAAGAAGATGATGGTTTGGATGGAAGGAGAGTTGGGTTGGACAGCTTGGATTGATGATCAAGATGTTATTTTGGAGTAGCTTCTATTTTGCTCTCTTTTGTAGTCTTATTAAATTGTTACTTATTGTGCTTGTTGACTGAGTATGGTTTTCAGCTGAACTTGGTGGTTGAGGCTCACCTCCCCCTTTTTTGTGTTGTACCTTCCTTTTTGATCTATCGATTATTTAATTTAAAAAAGTTATTCTGGGGGCGAATAAAATTAGGCTATAATCGGGGTAACTAATTTATCTATTAGGGGCACTTTTTTTAAAAAAAAATGTTAAACTTATTGTTTATTAGTTCTTGCGGATAGGATAGAAAGTACTATTGTATCACTTTTTGGATTTCTAGTGATTAAAACCAATTCTTTGCACCAATTATAATTTAGTATTTTCTTATTTTGTTAAAAATAACACATATTTTATAGTCTAAATGTAAATTTTTTAAGTTTACAATTTGTAAAAATTATTTTTTGATGATTTTGAGGTGCCACCATTTTAGGAATAAGAGCATGAATAGCTTTTTATTTATTATTTTTTAATTATTGAATATTTTAAAGTTTTTGAAAATTTTAATTGATTTTGTTTAATTTTTTTTACAATTTTTTTTAACAACAGTCTAATGTGTAATTTGTATCATATTATATTAAAATAATATTGACTATTTTTTTTATATTATTAAATATTGAATATTTTTTGAATTTATTTTAATATATATTATATAAATATAGATTTAATATAGTAACATGATAATATTGCCGAAAAATAGTTATTTGGCCTCAATATTTAATATTAAAATTAATTATAAGTAGAACTATTTTATAATTTAAATTAATTACAATTTATATTTTATAATTATTTATAATTAAATAATTACTTTACATATAAATTAAAATTAAAATTAAACCTAGTAATAAATTATTATAATATAAAATTTACTATACATATAAATCAAAATTAAAATTAAATTTATTTATAAAACTAAAGGCAAGTACTTGGCCACTATGTGGCACTTGTTTAAAATTGCAACCATTTATTTATCTTGGAGAAAAATAAAATTTGGAAATATATCTTTTTAGTTAAACAATACTGCAACCATTTATCGTTAAAAATAAAATTTTGAAATATTTTTTAGTTAAACTATTGATAAAAAAATTGCAAAATTTTGAATTATTATTTTTAATTTTGTAAGGGTGTAAATATTAATAAATATATTTTTCTATTAAGAATTTAGGAGGTGAATAAGTTAAATTTTGAAATTTTCATTTTAGTTAAACATACTTGATAACTTCATGTATATATCTATTAGTGAGTAAATAAATAAATATATTTATCTTTTAGAATGTATTTATATATTAAGAATTTAAGAGGTAGTTAAATAAAATTATATATTATGCTTTTAGTTAAACCTACTTTTTAATTGTATTTATTTATTAGTGGACATAAAATTGTCAAATATCTTTTTAGTTAAACTTATGATAAAAATTTCCATGTATTTATCTATTTAGGAGCATGAATGAAATTCTTAATGTTATTGTTTGTAATATTGCAATATGGATTTTAACTCTAACTTTATTCTTTTTTTAAGTTGAAGTGAAGGACCTATATTTCACAAATAGTGGTTCTCAAGTTAAGTGGAACTCATTGACCCATGTGTTTTAGTGGAACTCATCAACCCATCTTTCAATATGTCTTATCCTTGAATATTATAGCAATTAGATCTTTCAAAAATATAAGTTATTAGCAATAATACACCTCATGTCATAGTCAATAACAAAATTGGAAAAATTATTTGCACAAGATTTAATGTCAGATATAAAAATATTTGAATGAGAATTCATCTAATTCCCCTTGCAACTTACTATAGATATTCCAAATTTTTTTTTCCCCTATTCCTTATTTAATTGACAATGATTAGAAATAATTTCTTTTAGCATGCACCCCTATAGCCTATTAAGATAGATACATCCTTGCCAACCTAAAAGAAGTACAAGACCATTAACTTCATCATTTATTGCATTCCTTTGACCTTTCAATGTGACTTTAATAATTCAAGACTATTGTCTCTAAAAATACAACTTACCCTAGATATTCTAGGAAAGCCCTTTGATGTTTCAAAAAAGCTAATCATGAAACATTGAATAAGAGGATTGTTACACCTTATTACTTTACTTAGATTTGAAAGTAAAAAGAGTTTTCTATGGAATATTTTATTATATCTTGTAATTTCTTTGTTGAGAATTTGTGTTTGTTGCTAACACGAATTTTTCTCTATATTAGTTTGAAATAATAAGCTCCATCTCATCCTTTCAAAGCTCCACTCAATATAGGATGAAACCTAAAGAGGTCTATAGTTCACCTAATTTAATGTATACTCTTTTCTTAATTACTACCAATATTGAGCCAAGAGTGATGGAGATTGATGATAAGGAGTCTTAAATATAGTTCATGCATGATGAGGCTACTTTCTTTAAAGAAAAAAATGACAATTGAGGTAATTTTAATTACTAAAGGATACTAACTCTATTGATTGCAAATGAGTTTTCAAGAAGCATTTTTTTCCCAAGTTAAAGGAATTGATTATGATATAAGATTATCTATTTTTTAGTTGCCAAGATAATATCTATTTTTTTCTTCTTATAACATTTGTGCCAGTTTTTTATCTCAAGATTAATCAAACATATATGAAGATAGCTTTCCTACATAGTGATTTTGAAAAAGAAATCTATGTCATAGCATCAACACTATTTGTAAAAGTTAAAAAATGACTAGCTTATAGATTGAATAAGCTTTATAGTATCTAATTGTCTTCAAATTTGTTCTCAAATTTTTAATTCATATATTTTGAAGCTGAAATTTTTAAGATCCAAATCTAATCAGTTTGTATACTTTAATAAAATTAGTGTTCATTATATTGTTATCACTTTCTATGTAGATAATAAATTGATATTGTGGTAATAAAAAATAGATGATATATAATATTCAATCTTAATATTCATTGTAATTTGATATGAAAATATTAACATCTGTTTAATAATTGACCAAAAAAAAATGTATGTTAAAATCAACACATGATGACTTCTATGCTTTTTGTGGAAAATATATGTTGCTTCTAAACTGTACGTGGTCATAATACGCCACCTCTAAAAATAGAAGACAATCTTTTTTAGTTCCTGTAGAGGCAGGAAACTATTGGAGAAAAATAACACCACTGGCACTCTTCCTATCACCTATGTAAGTACTGTGTATACTAGATTTCTCTGAGTCAAAAACTCATCTAGTCGGAATAAGCGTGAATAACATGTGATGTTTCACTATCGATCAAGATAACAAGCTTTTATATAAATATTCTTTCATTTAGAAATTAGAGGACAACATTCTAGGGGATATACAAGCTTAAGTATACCTAAGAGTCTTCAGGACGTCCATGTGTGTACCTTGTTCAACTGTTGTCTTTGGATACTCTATGGAACATAAGATACTTTATTTGTTGTTCTTTCTGACATTTTCCCTTAAGTAGAATAAGGTACCACATTATGCCAGCTTTAGTTTGTGCTTGAAGGCCATCTGGTGGCTACTAGATTTTGTCTTGTGAATAGTGTACTCAATGCTTGACTCAATTACATGCAAGATTCTGTCTTGTGAATAGTGTACTCAATGCTTGACTAATTTAATTTTGAAAATTTCCCCACACGGATTGTGTTAGCCATTGCACCACCTGTTTTGCATTTTGAGTGAACATTTCTAAAGTCTTGTCGACAAATTCATTCTGTGCATAATTCGTAAATCACAACAATTCATCAAATAAAATGTTGAGGCATTTTTTTATAGAAGACTAAAATTCAGTGCGATTTAGGTTGTAGTAAAAATAGTATATGGAAAAGTAAAATGATTTATTAAAACACAATGATAGATGTAGGAGAGACCTAAAATTTTAGCAAACTTAAATACTATGTAAATAGTCACCTATGTTTATTATTCTTCATGTTGTGCTCCTACATATTACATGAAGTTAGACAAGAATTTTTTTAATTTCTTTGATACCTCAAAAAATCACAAGGGATTTCATATGGTGGCCTAGTTTTGTTATCTCCCTTAATATTATAGGAGTATGTGGCTTTTATCCACTTATTAACAGTGTTTATCTCTTTGCACAAGTGTATTATCCTTGTCCTTTGAGGCGACGAAGTAGGCACAATTCTTGTACATTATTGCATTGCATATATTCTTCCTCTTGAATGGTTTTCTTGGAAGGAGATTTAATTTTATAAAATAATAACTCATATGTAATGGCACCTTTGGGGAAGGAAAAAGTACACTAACCTAGAGACTCATTAAAGTACACTAAGCTTTGAATTCATTGATCATACATCAAGGGTGTTTGATTTGTCTGCTTGTATTTCCTATGTGTTTGCAAGTGGAGTTGTCTTTGTAGAGATAACTGGTTCAGGGTTAGTGTTCATGTATGTATGGACTGAAATATCAAGGATATGTCATGCTTGTCTTCCAGTGGATGCTGGTAATTATATTGTCTGATTCATAGGTCTTTTCTAAGGGGAGGGTTAAAATCCTTTGAATGGATAATAACATGCTTGAATACACAGGTGGGTGTTAAGTTGAGGTTTGGCCATGGTGTGTGATTGATGTAAGGCATCAACACATTGAATATATTGTTTCCTTATTTCATAGTTGTCTCTTGCAGTAGGGTATTTGACTCTATGGCCCATTGGATAACGCACTGGTCTATTAGAGACTTAGGGTATCTCAGGGGTCCCTTCTATCCATTTTCAAATCATTTCCATTCAGTCACACCTTTTCCCTTTCTTGTTGATAGGTTAGGTCTCTAGTTTTCATACTCACTCCATTCAAGTTGGGCTATTGCATGAGATATTGGTTTCAGTTGAGGTACAGGATACATATAAGGGTTTGAAAATCATTCCACATTCAATTACCTGCAGGCCTGTAGTGTGACACAAATTGCATGAGTGTGCAGATGAGGTACACTCACCTGAGTGATGTGGAGCTCAAAGTGTAGAAGGATCTCTCTTTGATCCTTGTCAATTGGCCCTTTTTCCTGTCAGATTTGGAGTGTTGAGTGAATGTGACACTAGCCCTGTCAATCCTAATGCCAAGCTGACCTTTGGGGAAAAAGAACACCAGCGGGTTGAGCTTTCTTTTCAAGCCTTCCTATGAATCACTTATGCAAGCCTATCTAGTGAGTGGTGACTTATTAGACCTGATTCCTCCATTGATCTCATTCCTCTATACTAAGATCCAAATCCTATTTTTGGTGCATCACCTAGTAGGTAGTTTGCTTTCAGTCATTTCCCTTTCATGCACTCCTTCTAACCCTTTCCCTTCAAAGATTTACTTTCCTGTCTAAGAGC
Source organism: Chamaecyparis obtusa (assembly GCA_027943335.1). NCBI lineage: Eukaryota > Viridiplantae > Streptophyta > Pinopsida > Cupressales > Cupressaceae > Chamaecyparis > Chamaecyparis obtusa. Next base: position 140,008 of record BSBK01007850.1, read on the forward strand.
AAGCTAAGGTGATAATCTAAGAGGAACCAGCCTAGAACCTAGAGGTTTCATCTCGGTTAGCAAAAGGTCCCACAACCTTGAGATGATTCCCATGTTATACTGAGTTATCAAGACCAAGAGAGCTTGAAACAGAGGTGCAAAACTCAGTGTATAACAATTTTGGCATGCTCAGATTCATGTTCAAGATATGGTATCTCTGATATGCTGGTAACATATTACAGACCTAGAAGAGGTCATTTTTCTGCATATCTGGCGAATCTGGAAGGTCTACTATTTTCAAAGATCAAGTGCTGGTATGTTTTCAAATATTTCATTTTTAAATTCCAACTAATTGCATGAGTAGACATGTCACTTTCTATGGACAGTTAGGTTACTCACCATCCTATTATGAGAGTATTGCTCAATGGGCTAGTTCCTAGCCTTATCAAGGCCACCCAAAGCCTCCTTTTACCCCAAGCTATTATACTTCTCAAGGGTATCAATATATCCTTCACCAAATAGGGTCATTTCTGCATTGAATTCCATAAAAATGGTACCCTCTATCGCTGGAAACTCTCAAAAATTCAAACCTGAATCTCAACGGTTATCATGCATTTTGCGGGCTTCATGTTCCTTAACCATTTGCCCTCAGTTGTGCAATCATGCAATCACAACTTGACTGCCACAGGAAAATAGGTTTCATCTTATGCCTGGTCACATGATCGCATAGCACGGAGATGGGCTATCCAAACATGCAACCACCCACACCCCTTTATCTTGCTGCAATCGCCACCATGACAATAGTTGTTGCATGATTGCATAGCTAGGAGACGGGCTATGTGAACATGCGACAACCCGCGAACCATCACCCTACCGGTTGGTACATCGTTGCTGAATGTCAAACACGCTTGGGCACTAAAGACACGGGCCTTGCTAAGAAAAACCACATCACCGATGCAGCCAACCAATAAGTAAAAGGCATGCCAATAAGACTGACATTGTGGGCCCACCTTAGAACTCCACAACCGTGACGTCTGAAAGTTAGTCACATGATCGCATAGCCTAGAGATGGGCTATGAGAACATGTGACAACCTAAAAACTGTAACCACCAGCATAACCGCCGCCACTACCAGCACAAAATGTTAGTCGCATGATCACATAGCCTTGAAAAAGGCTATGCAAACATACAACTAACCACTACTTACCATGCCTCGGCCCTGCCAACAACCACCACGCCTCAGATCTAGGCTCACCTAATGCCACATGTCACGCCACCATTCACTGCATCCAATAGAACACTGCCACCTCAACAACTGGAAGATGCCCCATCACCACCTACCACCAGGCTACAGGGACACGTGTCAACCGGTTGCATGATCACAAGGCTAAAAGACTAGGCTATGCGATCATGTGACAGCCAACCATAGGCTACCACATCACCGCCAGCGGGACCACCAAACTACAACCACCGTCGGGCCCCATGTGCAAGGAAGGAACCGGTCGCATGGTCGCATGTCAAAAATTCTTGACATGCAATCGTGCGACAACCAATAAGAACATGCACCCCCACCTCCCTTCTGACACTAGGCCCACAAGACAAATCTATCAGCATCCAATCGGATGGTGGGCGCATGATCGCATGGGGTTAGAATATTCCATGCGATCACACGCTGACCGTAGATCTCAAATCTCTGACATCGGGCCTGGCTGACATGAAATCCAACTCATCACCACATGGACCAATCAAAAATGAGCACCTCAGCACTGTCTGACATGCTGACCCACCTGGACCCATGGCACGCCCACATAGGAAAATCTGATGGCTGTTGCAAAAGTGTATAGGTTAAACACCGTGCATCTTCACCATGCAAACAAGCGACAACCGTCGATTCTGTCTGAACTTTAACCACACTGGGCAATGAGAAGAACTGGGACCCACCATTGAATCGCACCTACACAGTTAGGACTGAAGTCCAAAACACACAAAGATTTCAGCACCAAAAGACAAGTGCACAAAAGCTAGAAGGCAAAGGTCGAAAACAACAAGGGTTTTCAGTAAAAGATTGAAAAAAAATAGGATTATCGATAGATCGAAAGGTAGCAGGGAATTCGAAAACATCACGGGTTTTCGAAAACATTGTGGGTTTTCGACACTGTGGAAGATTTTAAAGTTTGTTTCTCGTGGACCTTAGGACTTGAATAATTCCCTGGGCTTTGCGAATTAGCTTATGCGATCTGGACTGGAGAAAGGTGACAACATGAAGAACATAGGGCAGGAGCGCACACCAAGAAACACTAAGGATTCTCATCGCAAGTCAAGACTGTGATTGCAGGTATGGCAGGACAGAAAAACAAAGACTGCAGAGAATAGGCCATTTTCATAAGATTTTGCAATGACTAGAAAATGGACTAACACACCTAATTTCTAATAGTGCACAAAGGTAGGAGATCAAATATGATGTGTGATTTAGAGAGTTGTAACTAATTTTAAGTGTTTGATGTAAATAGATTAGTAAATAAAAATTAAGAAAAATAATATGCTAAGATAATTGAAAATTTAAATCAATTAAATAAACTAATAGAAAAAACATTTAGACCATTAGAGGTCAAAGACTTATCTATGAAGAGCAAACACTAAACTTTGTGACCTTATTTCCTTGGGCATCTACGCAAGTCACGAATGATAGCCGATTTATAGGATGACAATGTGGTGTGGATATGTCCCATATGAATAAAGTACATGGACAATGACAAAGGAGTAGGAAATAAATTAGAAATAACAAAAATGAAAATCTGCTAATAGAAGAGAACAAAACAATAATGAAAAACTATGATTCTTATAAAAAAATATATCATTGATCTAAAATATACTATGATTCTTATAAACTCATATTTGTAATTATACTTGATCTAAAATATTTAATTAGTAATATGTAATTCTACGTCATGGAACCCTTGAGAATTTTTAAATGTACTTGAGTTATACTTATGAACTTGTTTGTATCTTATGCTTGTATTGCTTCCACATTGTTATCATTATTGTTTGTAAACTCTTGAGAAAAAATTATTGAACTGTAAACATAGTAACATGTTTTAGGTTAAATTCTCTTGGGTTCCCTGGCGAGGCATTACACTACGAACTTGCACGTCCACAAACCTACACACATATAAATGGAGGAAACATATTAGGTGGCTATTTGGAGACCTCTACAATAGCCAAATAGAGATAATAACACTATGATAAATCACTATATTAAAGAAGTAAGTAATGAGAACACAAATAAAAATAGATGAAGAGACACCATATGCTATCAAATACATAATGTGAGAAGTGTAGACAATACCCCTTCAATAGAATGAATTCGAGATCCACAAGATGAAGGAAATAATCTATTACTCCTAATTACATTCAGAGTTATCATTAGTGTCACACATATAGTTGGTAAACAAAGCAAATAGTTCAGTCGGTCATAACTACAAGTATAGTAACTGAGCACCGACTTGACTGAGCACCTACACTGAGTATAGTATTTATCGAGTATACAGGATTACCAAACACCAATATTATATCAAGGTAGAGACACAACATTTACCAAGTAATCCAGAGTTGACATAAAAGTTTGAAATGACATAGAAATCAAGGTGAACAATATTTACCTAGCAAAAATGGTTTACATAAATTTAGGTAAAGATTTATTGGGTATGACACATTGATTGGTTTTGATCCCTATGATATTTTGAATTAGGTTATTCATTTGGATCATTAGTCAAGGTTTTACAAGATGGTTACACAATGCTAATTAGGTCAAATCATTATGATTTAAAGCATCGTCAAGATGTTATATATATATATATATATATATATATATATATATATATATATATATATATATATATATATATATATATATATATATATATATATATATATATATATATATATATATATATATATATATATATATATATATATATATATATATATATATATATATATATATATATATATATATATATATATATATATATATATATATATATATATATGAATTAGCCGCCATTGGGAGACATTCATCACAACAAAGTGATTTCATATTTGCACTTAAAGGATATGATATTCAACAAAGTAATTTTCTTCAACAAGATCAATTTCACTATTACTTTCTAACAATTATGATAGAAAAAATCTCCTAATAGAGTAGACTTAATATTTTTTTGTAAATCTCTTAACTGAGTGCACATTTTAAGAGTGTTGCTAAAATCCTCTAACAAGGTAGATCTTATAAGATCTTTTATGTTACTCCTCACAAGGTAAGATCACCAGAAGTGATCAAATATTGTAACCTGAACTGAAAACTTTATTTACTGCAGTAGTGAAGCTTTGTGGGTTCCATCCCCACCACAAAATTTACCTTCTAACAAGGGTTTATGTGATACCAAAATCATAGTGTTATGCGTATGAATTTTCATGTATGCTTATTTGATTATATTTGAAGTATTTACATTTTAGTTATGTTAATGAAAGTATAAAAATAGTAAATACTACATTTAGTTAACAAATGAACTTATCTTAAAGTTTGAAGGGAAAACCATTTTTAGGGTTATTGATTCACCGCTCCCGTCTCAGTAACTCACCTTTCCATAATCCAAACAAAATCAAGTGTGTTAAAAAGATGAGAGTATGCAAGATTAAACCTGAAAAGAAAACTCTCCAAAAATGTGTACGAAAGTGAAGAGTGGAATCTAAACTACACAAGAAGATTAAATGATAGAAAAGTATGGTCATATATGGAAACAAGGTCGAGTCTCATATTGATAGGTCATTGAAATAGAAGTTACAATTATAGGGTGATATTTAATAATACCTTAATTTAATTTTAAATGTTTACAAATTTGCAAATGAGTGCACACTATGTGGATGTGTCTACGGTATGCACACATCCTGTGTCTGAAAGGTTAGGTGGCCGAGATTCAAAGTGGGTGGTGAAAAGCATGGTGAATGAGTATGGGTGGATGATGTGAATTTTGAGTCTTAGAATAAGGTAGAGGCAATTATTAATGGTGATTAGGACCAAGGTGAAAATTTATACCCTTATAATTTTTGCTCACTTTAGTGAGTATATTATATCAAAAAGAGAGATGTGAACTAAAGTTAAAGACAAATTGCTTGACTTAGCTATAGCAATTCTATCATATGGGGTTGTCTCCAATTATGAAATATCTAAATTTATATTAAGTTGTACATAGCATACAAGCTATAGACAAGTGTGCTAGAGGATAAGGATAACTTGTAGACCCAAGATCGTCAATGGTACATTGATATGGGTCATAATTTATGTTATGCCAAATAGCCATATGATAGGGGAATTTATGATATTTTTATGACATGAATAGTGAACACTAGGTATGTATGTGATAAGGATGCTTTATATGGTGCACCGATATGCATAGATAATTATTAATAGGCATGTGATAGGATGACTTTAAATTATGTTGATACATGCTTCATAAGCTTAATAGGTATACGATAGGATAAGATTGATATGCTAAAATAGTGGATAAGGACCCACAAAGGAAGACACTGAGATGGTGGATTGGCCTTGATAAAAGAATACACTAAGTTTAAAATTTGAAAAGTTTGCAAGAATAACTTTTGATGTGGAAGATAATATGATCGTTAGATAAAAGCCAAATCAGACACAGATAAAACAACTCCCTTGGAATGGACTATGCTTCTCATAGGAAAGTATAAGATTTTTTGAGGAGAGAATGAATATTATGACATGACAATATATGAGATGTTGGTATGAAATGTCACTTTTTGATGGGTAAGTCATGATTTTCACAACATCTATATAGAGACAAGGGATTCACTAGATTGCATCAAAACCCAGAAGAGAAATATATACATCATCTCAGGGGATTTTTCATTATTGCACACTATGGCATGGATCTCAAGAATAACAAATGATGACAAACAAAAATTTTTTTGTCAAAATGGAAGGGGTTCCTAGAAATTCCCTAAATAATTTGATTTGTCCCCAAATATAAAAAAAAATAAAGACATGAAAAATAGAAGAAATAAGATAACACAAAGAGGTCACCAAAAAAAAACCTCCTATTTCTAGGTACCAATGAAGTATAAGGGTCCTCTAAGAGGGAAAAAATTGAAATAAAAGTATTGGGGAACACTAGTAAAAGCATTCTAATCTAAAGATCTAGATGTAGGCATTACCCTCATAGGTATCCATCAACATATCATCATCCTTCCAATATTGATTGCATGGAGAGAGAGGTCGAGATTGTAATGGCACAACCAGGTGTTCTCCAAATATAAAGAGCCAAGGATGAACTAACCTCAACATAATCATCCAGTAGCTCAAATGTGGCAAGTGAGAGGGATTATTTGAGATTATTGTCAACACTAGAATTTATTCTAATGAATAAAAAATGAAAACTTCACATAGCTTGTAAGGGACTCATAAGGAGTTGTAGATGAAGAATCTTTGTTTGTCTTGTAAACGTGGTAGAGATGAACTCTAGAGAAGTTAGATATTTCACTACCGCAAGGAAAAAAATGAAGAGGGGATCTATAATAGAAGATTTATAGTGCTCAAACTCTAGGATAGGACCCTAATTAAACAGTATCTTAAAGTATGGATGAGAATGCCTTTGATTCACTATAGAAATTATTAGGATATTAGGTAAGTTGGCGTTGCAATCTTGAGATGGGGAAAGCATACGCTTGGTGGACATCACTACACTAAATATTACTTAGGTGTGCAATACATTCACTATCTCAAGGAATGGCTAAATATATAGTAGTGTGATGATCAAAGGTGGCTCATGTGAAGGAGAGATGATCACTTGGACATGCTTGGAACAAGGCTCAATAGTTACTCCTAGTGTAGGGGGAATCGTGAAAAAGAGGTCATAGGGTAGGGTGCTAGTGTATCTGCAATAGAAGTAGGAGTAGTGTTGGAGGTGCAGGTTGAAGTGGAAAAAAACAAAGGCTTGAATGAGACACTCTCCACCCTTGCAGCAGCCTCATATGAAAATTCCCTCTCTCATCGATAATTCTTATGCTTATACACATGTTAGTTTTGACATAGAGTCAGTCTCATGTACGCCTAATTTTAATTTTATTGACATACAAGCTCATATGATATTTTTTATATCTATGGAGTGAAATGGTTACTAGGGATAGTTCACTTGAGGGAAGTCCTTTAATTTCATGAGCTTTTGAAAAATAGTTAATAATACCATGTTTTATTTCAATTATCTTAAGTTCTCATAAGTTTTCATAACCACGGGATGCCTTGTTAAGCTGCGGTGAATTTACTCAATAGTAGTTGTAGGAGAAATAATTTTTTTTTCACTTTTTCTATTATTTATATACAATAATTTAAAACAGTTTCATATTTTTTAAATCATTTTGAGAGCATCAGTTTCACTAGAATATGAAAAGTTTATTTCTTTCTTTAAAAAGAGATAATTATAGAAACTGAAAGGCTTGATTCAAGATTCATTAAATATGTAATTAATAGATTATGGAACAAGTTGTTTTCTTTGATTTTATAAAGGATAATATTGAAATTTTTATGGAGGATAAACATGGTCTTCTATGTATAAAAATAAAATGGTTTTGGACTTTTAATTTCACTCAAGAAATAATAGAATTCTTTTGAAACCTTGCGTTCATTTGTATCTCTATTTTATTGTGTTTTTCTCTGTCACTTACAATATTTCTTGAGAGATTCATTGTGTTATATCAGATCATGGGTGTGTTTATTTCAAGAAAATTGGGTCAATAATATTCAGACAATCTATAAAGCACTGTCTTTATTTTCCTAATTCTTTTTTTTGGTTGTGGAATAGATGAATAATTCAGAGGAAGATCATTTTTTAAAAAGATATCCATCCAACTATTGGTTTTGTCTTTGATTTAGACATTTCTGAGTCATTTTTAAAGCCATTTTTAAAGGAAGAAATCTTAACTAACAACAGGTCGCCATGGTAATGAATATGTCAAAGAGAAAGGTTGAAGATCTACTAAGTTAGGGACATACCAGCATGCTTAAATGGGAAATATCCCATGGGTTTTCATGGACCCGATGGAATCAGGTTAAAATTCCCATTTGAAGTGGCTCTTCACAAATTCACTTGGGATATGAAACAGGAGAGATTGAGGAAGGCAAAACAAATGTCCAAATAGAATAATAATTATTCAATATACACTATGTGGTGGTAGAATCAAAACCCCAATAGCCTTTGACACATGATAATCTTGAGATGCCCTTTTCCATAATTAAATTCACCATTCATTATAGCACAACATGAAAAATTAGTGGCACATATAAACTTGTAATGAAATCATTAAATAATGTTGACTGGGAATAATTTTAGGGCCCTTGTTGCTAACTATAAAATCGACAGTTGATCGGAGCTATATGATAGGTTTATAATAATGTCGTATTATGATTTTCTATTGTAAGTAATTTTGATTAAAGGAAAGATTGTTTTCAAGGACCAAAACAATCATGTTCAAGATATAAAATATACACTAAACAAACATGATCTAGACACTTACAAATAGCTAAAAAAATAGAGGAAATAAACCCCTAAAATCTTACAGTTACTTGGCCAAATATTGATTCTTCCTAATTATATCAGCATTAATGTCTCTAACCTACTTAACAACACCATCCAAAGGATTAGAATCCTTTTTCTTTCTCATCAGGTGTATGGCAGGGCCCAAACTAGTCTTAGGATTACCAAGTGTCTTCAAATTGTCCACAACTTTGTCTAACAATTTGTTTGTCCTCCTCACCTAGATGTTGTTAGTATATTGTAAAAGATCCTTATAATTGGATGTAGGGGAGTTACCTTTTGAAAGATAGTGAATCACTTTAGGTTGCTTATTAATCTTCCTTAACCAATCACTAGTCTCCAAAAGAGCCAAATTCCCAATACTAAGAACTTTATTTAATGTAGATTGGACATCATTAAACCTATCTTACAAGTTCATAATTTTTCTCTCATGTTCATATTTAATATCATTAATTTTTTTTTATCTTGATTATGGGTATTGGAAAGAATATCTTCAAGATTATGATTAGTAGAGGACCCATTTTACATATCTCTTATCTCCAAAATGATCTAGTTGAATAATTATTCTTATTTGACAAGGAAATTACTCAAGAGTTTACCAAAAGAGGCCTCATCCTTAAAAGATTATCGATTTCCAAAAAGGGTTTCCTTCTCAACCTAAAGCGGGATGTCAATGTGACTTTTCATCTACTTATCATCCATAATAGGATCAATAAAAGTGTCTATATTGGAAGAAGGGGAACCAATATTTTTAGGTTGAGGTCTAAAAGTGACAAAAGGGGACCTATTGATGTGAATTTTATGACTCACCAAATAGTAGAAACAAATACTAAATTATCCTATCCTCTTCGGATGAAAGTACCATGTATGCTAAAATTACAAAAAGATCATACAGTTTACTCCAAGGTTCCTTTCGTGTAAGGTCTTAACCATGGATAAGCTCAATGGTTGATGTGATTTGATTTTAGTCATGAGGAGCCTTAAATTTACAAACTTTAAATTAATTTTAAATCATGCTGGATGTAGAAGGTATCAAAATATTTTTCAATCAAACACTTTCTTGTATTTTTACAAGATATACAAAAAGAACAACAAAAAGTGTTCAAAGATTATACTCTAGACCTAAAGATAATGATAGAAACAAATAGTAATTTTTATGTAGGGGCATTCTTAGTCCTTGGTGAATCTGCATGGTGGTTTGATGGTTGGCCAGTGTTACTCGGTTGCAACCTTAACCGATGGTCTCAGTTATTGTAGGAAGCTTGGTCACTGAAGGAACTCGGTGGAAGCTCTGGTGCTTAGTAATGCCTATGTTGCTCAGTGTTGCTTAGTGTGGTTGGTTATTTCACTATTGCTTGGTTGTTTCTCTGGTGCTCGGTACTTCTAGTTTACCAACTAGAGTTCTATGTGATTTGTTGGGCCAAATTAGTGCATTTATTGTTGGTAGCTGTTGTTACAAGTCGACATGTTGAATTAAATGTTTGTAAGGTGATTTATGAGTCGACTTGTATTGTATTTAGTATTTTTTAGGAGTTAATGGTTTCATCTAGCCGACTTGTGGCTGATGATTAGTATTTATAAGATGTTTAGGGTAGTTGTTTAGGCATTGGATTGGGGAAGTTCTAAGAGCTGATTTTGGAGAACCAGATTAGTGAAGTTGTGGAAAAGATCCTATGTAATCTTGCAGATCAAATTGTTATCTAATAGTTTTTAAAAGCAAAGCTAGTGGTTGAGGCTTGGAGACAAGGTGATTGCTTGGAGGCTTGCAATCTCAGGTTTAGATCTGCCTTAGGGTTTCCATTAGTTGTTGATAGTTTTAGGACTGGACTGGTTGGTGTTGTACTGAATCTTGTTGATCTGGCATATTACTTCTTGATTTTAATTGGCCCTAATCCGGAAGACCTTACAATTGGGCATGTTAATGAAAATATATTTTGAAACATCTTGTTGTTATGTATTTCCACTATATAATTTTGAAGCTGCAAGGACTGGACTATCCTTAATTGGATCCACCATCCCTTGACCCATGTCAGGTGGTATCAGAGCTGAGCTAATCTTGTTTGTGGAGTGAAGGTTGATATTGTGAGGGCCGATCCTGCAAATTAACCTTTTCGACGAAGAGATCGTATGATCTGGATTGCAGATTTGTGGCACTAAACTTGTGGAATCTTGCCCTAGTTGTTTTGAAAGGTTGCACATTGCGATTTGACTTGCATACAACTTGGAGATTGTCACAAGGTGGTCAGTGTAGTTGTAGAGGATTTTTCTTATCTTAAGGATGCCTCTGAGAAGATTAGACCCTAGAGTAATTGTAGATATTTGTGATACTATGGAATCTAGGATTACAGAGAAGGTGAAATCAGATTTCAGAGCTGAGATGGAACTGATGAAGAATGACATGGTCGCTGATATCATGAGAGATTTTGTTGGTGTACCTTAGAATATTAGTATTGAGGATGGTTATGAAGAAGCTGATGATAAATTTGAAGCTATTGGATCTAGTGGTGATGATCAGAGGGGCAGATCTGGTGAAGACAGAACTGCTCGGTTACATAGATCTGGAGCTCAATTAAGTAATAGTTACCAAATGGAAGTCTCTAATTTCTCTAGTACTTTGAAGCCTAAGAACTTGATTGATTGGATTGGTGAACTTGAAGATTTCTTTGAGCTGGAAGAAATTGAAGATCCTCTTTGGGTGAGATTGGCACAGACAAAGTTGAAAGGATATGCTGCTCTTTGGTGGAAAGAACTACAAAGAGATATAGAAGATGAAGGTGAAATGAAGATCAATCAATGGAGCTTGATGGTGACTAGATTGAAAGCTAAGTTCATACCTAATGACTATGAGCTTGACTTGTTTAAGAAGTTGCCGAATCTGAAGCAGAAGGATTTTTCTGCTGAAGATTATACCTAGGAGTTATACAAAATTACTATTCAGTTTGGACATAGAGAACTTGGTAAGGAAAAGGTAGCTCAGTATGTGAATGGTTTGAGATTCAATATTTAGGATGAGCTTGGTATGATGAATATTGATTCTATTGAAGATGCTTATCAATATGCTTTGAAGGTAGATGATAAGTTAAAGAGGAAACAACATGGTTACTCTCGAGGGAAGGAGAAGATTGATCACTTGGTGAAGGATAAACCGACTGATGCAAAAGATGAATAGACACCTGTAGAACTAAAGAAGAAGATAGGTAGAGTTATCTTTAAGGGTACTTTCTATAACTATGTTGAAGAAGGACATCATTCTTTTGAGTGTACACAAAAGAAGCTTGGTGACCGACGAACTACTATGGTGAATGAGAACATTCAGAATGAACCTGAATCTGAGAACTTGCTGATTTAGAAAACATTGCTTGATACAAAGGAGGAACCTTGTTACAGGAGTAACTTGTTTAGGACTCGATGGAAGTTTAGAGGTAAACTCTATGATGTTAATGTTGATAGTGGTAGTACTGATAACCTTGTTGCTGAGGACATGGTTCAAAAACTTGGTTTGAATAGAATGAGACATCCACATCCTTATAGGATTGGTTGGTTGCAAGATGATCATGCTCTTGGAGTAAGAGAACAATGCTTCATTGATGTTCAGATTGGCCGGTATAAGGATTTTGTGTTATGTGATATTGTGGAGATGAATAGTTGCCATATATTTCTCGGTAGACCTTGGAAATTTGATTGTAGAGCTATGTATGATTGTGTGAAGAATGTGTTTACTATTGAGAAGGATGACAAGAAGCTTTTCCTGATGCCTTTGCTAGATACAACACTCACTAGGAGAAGTCTGAGTATTGGTAGTCTAGTTGAGTTGGTGGATCCTGAGAAAATGAATGATCAGTTTGGAGAACTAGCTTATCTGTTGTCAAGAAAAGACTTGAAAGGATAGAGGAAGATGAAGTGGAAGAGTATGGAAAGTGAGAAGATGGAGGACTTGTATGTGAAGAACCAATTCAAGATTTATGTGTTGAATCCTGGAAGATGTTCTTCTCACATATGAACATATTTTTGAACCTGAGGTGTCTGATGTAGGGATACTTTTGGTCCTTGGTGAACCTGCATGGTGGTTTGTGTTATCTCTATTGAGAATTTGAGGTTGTCATTAGTGCCAAAGGTTTGTAAACATATCAGTTTGTCACTTACATTGAGAAAATCAATAACTAGAAGCAAGACAAACTAGTCAGTAAAGCATATACACCGAGCATCAGACAGTTTACTGAGCACCAGCAGACATTGAAACTGACAGACAGTAAACACTGAGCGTTGTAGTATACACTGAGCAGTTCATATAGTGTTTACCAAGGATCACAAAAAATGGCATAGTAATCTGAAATGGCACATACTTCTATGCAAATGGTTACAACAATTCATAAAATGTTTTACCAAGACTAATGAACATTTAATGTAATGATATTCATTAAATGCATGTATATCTTTTGTAATAGTTGATCTAGGATATTATTGTACACTGTAGATCTTAGGGTTATGACTATGTTGTGTAACCTAATTGTGTTCGCATCATTTTTGGTGTGAGCTAATATATGAATCACAGAGCACTTGAAGCTATTGCCTAACTTCAAGTCTATTAGTTAATAGAGCAGAACCGAGTACAGAGGAATTTAGATTGAGCAAAATTAGAAAAGGCTACCGAGTAGTTTAGAGTAGAGATTCATCACAAGTGAGGTGATGTTTTATTAAAGCTTATAGATCTGTATCAGACAATTGAGTTGTGAAATAGCAGATAATTACCTATTGCTTTCTGACCATTGTAATAGAGTTTTCAATAAAATCTCTTAGCAGAGTAGACTTAACATTCTTAAGTAAATCTCTTAGCAGAGTAGACTTAACAGTCATAAGTAAATCTCTTAACCGAGTGCACACTTCATTAGTGTTGTTAAAATTCTATAACTAAGTAGATCTAGCTGATCTAACATGTCACTCCTAATAGAGTGAGATCACTAGAAGTGATCAAAACTTGTAGCCCTAATAGGCAAACCTTTTCTATCTGCAGTAGTAAAGAATTTGTGGGTGTCATCCCCACCATAGTTTTTACCTTCTAACAAGGGTTTTTGCATTACCAAAATACTTATGTCATATGATTGTCATATTGATTTCATGTTGTTTACTTTCATAAATTAAATGAATGATTGATACATGCAGTTAGATTCAAGTTGTTTTGGTCAGTTAGTATTGTTTACAGTTATATATCTGAAAGGTTTACAAGTAAAGTTTTTGAAGGCATTGATTCACCCCTCCCCTCTTTGTACCTATCTCTCTTAATTCCAATAGTTTGTTGTTTGGCCAGTGTTACTTAGTTGCAACCTTAACCAATGGTCTCATTTATTGTAGGAAGCTCAGTCGCTAAAGGAACTCGGTGGAACCTCTGGTGCTTGATAGAACTAGTGCTCCGTAATGCATGTGTTTCTCAATGTTACTTAGCATGGTCAATTGTTTCACTACTGCTCGGTTGTTTCTTTAGCGCTCGATAGTTCTGGTTTATCGACTGGAGTTCTGTGTGATTTGTTGGGCCAACTTGGTGCATTTATTATTGGTAGCTATTGTTACAAGCTGACATGTTGAATTAAATGTTTTTAAGGTGATTTATGAGCCGAATTGTATTGCATCTAATATTTGTTAGGATGAGTTAATGGTTTCATCCGGCTGACTTGTGGTTGATGATTAGTATTTATAGGATGTTTGGGGTAGTTATTTAGGCATTAGATTCGGTAAGTTCTTAGAGAATGATTTGGGAGAGCCACATTAGTGAAGTTGTGGAAAAGATCCTGCGTGATCTTGCAGATCATATTTTTATCTGATAGTTTGTAAAAGCAGAGCTAGTGGTTGAGGCTTGGAGACAATGAGATTTCTTGGAGGCTTACGAGCTCAGCTTTAGATCTTCCTTAGGGTTTCCATCAGTTGGTGATAGTTTTAGGATTGGACTGGCTAGTGTTGTACTAGATCTTGTTGATCTGGAAGATTACTTCTTGATTGTAATTGGCCCTAACTCAGAAGGCCTTATAGCCGACCATGTTAATGAAAATATGTTTTGAAACATCTTATTGTTGTGTATTTCTGATGTGTAATTCAGAAGTTGGAAGGGTGGAACTATCCTTAATTGGATCCACCATCCCTTGACCTGCGTCAACTTTGATGGAGAAATTCCTAAATAATCAAGCTACGCTTCCCCATGTTAAACTACAACTATAGGTGAACTAGTGTAATCTTCAAGGATTAGCACAAATAATTTTCATAACACCACAAACACCAACATAATGGAAAATCCTTGTGAATGGCTAAAGTTAAGCATCCATACATTTGGGGTTCAAGATAATGTTTCCTAATCATTTACAATCAGTAAAATATAAAAGGTATGAACCAAAGGAATTCAAGAAAACACCATCATATTTTCTATTTTAATCATAACTAAATATAACAATCTAATCTAAATGAGGGAATTATGAAACCGATAAAGCTTCAAGACACACCAAGTAATAACAAAAATTCAATGAAAATTTTATTGTCTCATTATCCCTTAGCAATAATCTAAAAATTTGGTACCTTACAAATAAGAAGTGAGGCCTTTATATATGTCCCAAGTTCTGGAATGAGTGGTCTAGATTGAAATAATAATCAATGGCCTAGATTTTTCCACCTCAACCTAATTAGGGTTAGGACATATAAAAGAGAATCTACATTAATAATAACACCAAATTTGATGAATCAAAAGGAATCCACTACCTTAGTGGTAATAAATGTCCACTATCAAGCATGTTCATCCACCAAAAGAGGGGTACTGAAATGAATCCCCACTATGAATTAAATGCATTTTCTTTCCTTAATGGATTATTCTTGTCTCCCTTCCTTAAATGTGTGGAATTTGACTTGAATAACCTTGATTAGCTAGTGGAGATGGTTAGATGTCATGTCAGCATGTTGGGAACTCATGTAAGCTAGGGTATTTTTCTTTACTACATCATTTTGTAACCCAATTCTACATTTGAATTCTCCCTTGAAAACTATTTTCTTGATTATTTCCATATACTCATGTGCAAGATTTATATTTATCTTCTTAAAATGAATTAGAATTCTTTGTTGATGATTACGTTACTTTAGAATTTCCTCATATAGAAATTCCTTGGCCATTTTCTTGGATTTTTGGATTTGAACTTTGATATTTGAACATTAAACTCTTTGGACTAGATCACTTGATACTTGGATGTCTTCAATAGCAGGGCTAGAATTGTGAGACTTGAGTGTGTTCCTTGAATTTGTACAATAGAAACTCTTCATCTTGCAAAATAGAAATAGCCAACATGATAATCATGCAAGAAATTAAAAATACAACATATAAATGTCTGACATATCATTAGTCTTTAAAAATCCTTTCTATCTTTGTGCTTCAAAATTTCTCAAAAAATTGCCATTCTGAGCATTTATATCCTCATTGATGATTTTGTTCAGGTGCACACTCTTCCATGGGTTGCGAATGAAACATTTTTTGACATTTGAATCAAATATTAGATGTTAAATACTAAATACTCTCCAAAACAACACCAAAACCAATAGTGATGAACTTTTCCCTTTTTTAATTTTAAATATTTATTAGTTTCAAATCCTGAAAAGCCATTTGTTTTCCAATTTTAATTTTGATTAATTTTTCTGACATTTAGCCAATCTCTATTCTATCATACTTTATAAAATTTCTCATTCAACCTTTGATAATCTTAAATGTCTTTGTAACCCTATTTTGGGCATAAAGATTTCATTTCTTTTAATATATTCCTCTTCCAAGTGATTTTATTATGAAGAAGGATCTCATCCCCATCAATACAAGTGGTAAACATTGAAAGACTAAGATTTTCAAAATAATTTCTTTGCCCCATGAGAAATGTGTACATTCACTTACCCTATAGATTGTCATTTAAAAAAATTCTTCATCTTTAATGTCTTGCACTCTAGGAATATTTTAATAAAAATGAAGGATTTTCAATTTTTAATTCTTCCCTGACAACATGATATTCATGTTCAAAGCACTTTATGATCATGGTTATGATTTTTTTGGGGGTGAATTTTCATTCGAGTAAAAACTTGGAAAAAAATAAAACAAACTTTACACCCCACACAATACATTATCTTATGAGCCATTTTTTGTTAACTGAAAAAGAATTTTATATTTCAAATCTTCCTGTGAGAAAATTTGGAATGGAACAATGAGCATAAAAATCTAATTATTTCCTTCATTTACTATAGAATATGATGTGAGGGAAATTTTGGGGCTTAGGTGGATTATTTCATGTTTTCACATTTCAAGACCTAGTGGGATTTGCTTTGGGAGCACAATTTTGTTATTTTTGTGGACTCTAATTTTGGCATGGTCTCTCTATCATAATGAATTTGTAGTGAATACACATAGACAATTTTGTCATACTATCTAGCTTTTGGCCATTATTCCTTGACCTTGGTAGAGCTGCACTCTAAGTGTCAATAAAGACTACTGACAAATTATTTTCCTGTCACAAAATTACTTCACAATGTGAAAATCACACTTAGGGGCATCTAGGGATGCACGCTATAGTTTATTAACATTTTCTAAAATTCCTTAAGTATGGGCATTTGACATATGAGTACATTTTATAAGAGAGAAAATGTAGGATAAATTATGTTGGCCTTTAAACTTGTTCCCACACGGTGCTAGGTTTACACTATGATTGACAAACTAGTTAGTCTTCACTCCAAAGTTTGACAAGGGAACAAGTCCCAATTGATGAGGATAAAGAGCATCTTCCTTCTGCTTCAAGCTCCACATTCAATCAGGTGAGTATTGCCTCATCTGCACACTCATGACTCTTCCTGAGTTGATGGATAAAATGCCTGCAGATGCATTACTGTGAAATAGTTGCCAGACCCCTGTAGGTATCCTGTACCCCAATGAACCATGACCTCATGCAATAGCCTGATCTACATGCAATGAATCTAACAACTAGAGAGAAACCTCCTACAACTACTTCCAACATGAAAGGGAAAAGATTTCATTTCAATGATTGATGCTGGGTTGAATGGACTCCTGAAGTACCCCAAGTCTCTCATAGACCAGTGCCTTATCCAATGGGCAGTGAAGTCAAATACCTCACTACAATAGGGCTATGAAATAAGAAGACAACACACTCACCCTAACCAAATCATACATTACCAAACCACCTGTGCACCCAGATATGCTATCACCTATCCAAAGAGAAGACCTAGGAATAGGCAATACATTAACCAGCATCCACTGGAAGACAAGCATGATGCATCTTTGATACCTCAGCTCATACATATCTGAACACCAGTCCTAGACTCAGTTGCTTCTGCGAAAAAAAACTCTACTACAGACACTCACTGGAAATGCAAGTAGAAAAACTATAACACCCTTGATGCTACAATTAATAAGTCTAAAACCCAAATGGAGATAATCTAAGAGTAGAACAAATACACTGAAATCTTATACATAAGACACTTGTTACAATTTCAAAATATTCTCATAGCTAGAAAGGACAGAGGGAACACCCTGTATGCAAAGAAGAAGGAAAATACATGGCAGGAAGAACATTCACGGAACCAGTCCCCACAACTGTGGAAGAAAGAAACCCAGACAAAGTTAAAAAATTGACCCTTTATACCATTAGCTGCCTTGGAAACCCATGATAGGTTGCAACAAGCTATGGACAGCTAAGGCATAGTCTTCACCCACCACACCAAAAAATGGCTAGAAAACCAGTCATTTCTCACTGAACAGGGTCAATTCTGCATTCAATTCCATAAATTTGGTACCCCCTATCATTGGAAGTTCACAGAAATTCAAATTTAAATGCAACAGTCACATCCTCTCCTTGGCGCCTATAGAGAAACAACAGCCCGCATTCAAACCATGACCAACCTTATATCCCCGCCGTCAGATCATTAAAGTTCATGGGCTCAATAACTTAACATTCAACTTTAGTGGCACAGTCGTGTGGTCATAAATCTCACTTCCACAGAGAACCGGGCATCATGTTATGTCTGGTCGCATGATCGCAAGGTACCAAACTAACCCTTGCGATCATGCGATGACAGCTTCCTAGCCACGTGGTTACAAACACCTACCACCGCAAAGCTGTTGGCCATGTTACCTCCACAACCCCACAACCGCGACAACCCTCCAAACCTGAACCTTCGCAATGGCGATGAAATCACCATGGACATGTGGTGCCCTATCGCATGATCGCATAGCCCGGAGATGGACTATGCGAACATGCGGCAACCTGTAGACCGCTACCGCACGGAGATAACATCACCGCCCACCGGCCAAAACTGCCACCGCAATCACCACCGCAAGAGGTACTGCAACCGTCACCATACTACCATGGACATGTGTCATCTGATCACATGATCGCATAGCCAAAAAACTAGGCTATGTGATCATGCGACAGCCAACCCAAAGTTGCCACATGTCACACCACCAAATTGCAGCCAGCACCACATCCACCATCGGGCCCCACGAACACGTGGCAAGTGGTCGCATGATTGCATAGCCAAAAAATGGGCTATGTGACCATGCGGTAGCCAACCATAGGTTGCCACATGTACACCACCTCTGATGGCGGGCCCCACTGACAAGCTACCAAGAATTAAGTGACTACGTGACTAATCGTTCACCAAGTTATGAGATGTTAGTAGATAACTGCCAACCCTTTAGAGATCCCGTGACTAACAGTCACCGAGTCGCTGGATGCTAGCCGCTTAATCACTAGAATTGGGAGATCATTAGATAACTGCTAGTCGCCAGGTCGCCAAAAGGAAAGCTAACCGCTAGGCAGCCAAAAACTATGAAGAACCAGGACCACGCGGACAGGTGGCAGGCAGTCGCATGATCGCATGTTAGAAAAGTCTGACATGCGGCCATGCGACAGCCAATCGGAGAAAATGCTTTGAAAACCTGGGCCCACCACCTCTCGCACCTGTGCAGTTAAGACCAAGGTCAAAAATACAACATTTTTGACACAAAGAAAGACCAAAAACATAGAGATTTTTTGACACCAAAGGATAAGCGCACAAAAGCAGGAAACACAGGGTCAAAAATAACGAAGGCCAAAAACACACAAACTGAAAACATCATGGTGTTAGCTTGTGGTGACTAATCAGGAAAGTACTATCCATGAAAGTACTGTACACTTTTCCTCTCGACCTCACCAGGGTTCGGGGCCGGGCCGGGCCCCAAGCGGGGTTTTGGGGGCGGCAGCCCCCAAGAGCAGGGGTTTGAGGGTGCAGCCCCCGAGGAAATTTTTTTTGAGGCTGACTACTTTTTTATTATTTGGGCCGACTCCTTATAACTCATTCTAACCCTAAAGCAGGAAAATATTGTATAATATGGCTTAGGGTTAGGGATTTTTTCATTATGTATGATTTTAGTACTTGCGATAGAATTGGGCTGTAAGGGATTACGGATTGTAATCAGGTTGTAATCACTGGATAATAATAATATTGGACTCGCTGTTGGTGGACGTAGCCCAGGGATTGGGTGAACCACGTTAAATCTGTGTGTCTTGTGTTCTATTCTGTGTGGTTTATTATTTTCTGATATTAGTTATATTTGTGCATAATTGTTATTTCTACCTTGTTAATCCTAACACATGGACTTTTAGAAACACTGTGGGTTTTCGACACTGTGGAAAATTTTAAAATAATTTCCAGCAGACTTTAAACTTTGAATAACTTACTGGGTTTGGTGATTCAGCACATGCAAATTGGACAGGAGCAAGGTGACACTTTGAAAAATAGAGGGCCAAGGGCACTTCAAGAAAATTTGCAAGAAAATAGGCTATTTTCATAAGGTTTTGCAATGACAGGAAAATGGATTAACAGTGGCTCTGGTTGGAGATGATGGGTAACCTGTGCCCATGCAAGAATTCAGATCTCTAGGAGAGCAGATCACCAACTGGACCAAAACAAAACCTTTTCTATTGCAAACATATGTAAACACCCATGGGCTGAAAAAATGCAACTGGAGTTTCCACTACCCATGTTCATGCTTCACCAAAAATTTGCAGAACTGCAACTCTCATTCATTGAAGCATGCTAACCTCTCTATCACACCATTTTCCTTCTCTTAGTGCTCAGATCACCTCATAAGGAAACATTTAAAACTTGAGAAGTACCTGGGAGAAACTTACAGCAGAAGACCTTTTGGCTGGAAGGCAGGGTAGATCTAGAGCTCACCATGAAGCTCCATTAGATAACTTGTCATGCAGAGCCGCCACCTCCTTGAGAGGAAAATGTATTCTTTGTTTCTTCTTCCAACCAACACAAAGCTACACTAGGTACACACTGTTTGTTAGGAAATACACTGATCAAACAAAGAAAAAATCAGAGCCGCCACTCAACACTTAGTGAGAAGATATAGTCAATGCCTTTTGTTTATCAGACTCTGTTCTAGACTATCCCCTACAGAGTCACCATTTTTTTGGCCTTTAAACTTGTTCCCACATGGTGTCAGGTTTACACTATGATTGACAAACTGGTTAGTCTTCACTCCAAAGTCTAACAAGGGAACAAGTGTTAATTGATGAGAATAAAGAACATCCTCCTTCTACTTCGAGCTCCACATTCACTCAAGCAGGTATTGCCTCATCTGCACACTCATGACTCTTCCTGAGTTGATGGATAAAAGGCCTACAAATGCATTACTATGGAATAGTTGTCAGACCCCTTTAGGTATCCTATACCCCAATGAACCATGACCTCATCCAATAACCTGATCTGCATGCAATGAATCTGACAACTAGAGAGAAACTGCCTACAACTACTTCCAACATGAAACGGAAAAGATTTCATTTTAATGGTTGATGCTGGGTTGAACGGACTCCTGAAGTACCCCAAGTCTCTCATAGACCAGTGCCTTATCTAATGGGTAGCAGAGTCAAATACCTCACTGGAATAGGGCTATGAAATAAGAAGACAAGACACTCACCCTAACCAAATCATACATTACCAAACCACCTGTGCACCCAGATATGCTATCACCTAGCCAAAGAGAAGACCTAGGAATATGTAATACATTAACCAGCATCCACTAGAAGACAAGCATGATGCATCTTTGATACCTTAGCTCATACATATCTGAACACCAATCCTAGACTCAATTGCTTCTGTGAAAAACAACTCTACTACAGACACTCACTGGAAATGCAAGTAGAAAAACTATAACACCCTTGATGCTACAATTAATAAGTCTAAAACTCAAATGGAGACAATCTGAGAGAAGAACAAATACACTAAAATCTTATACATAAGACACTTGTTACAATTTCATTATATTCCCATAGCTAGAAAGGATAGAGGGAACACCTTGTATGTAGAGAAGAAGGAAAATACATAGCAGGAAGAACATTCACAGAACTAGTCCCCACAACTATGGAAGAAAGGAACCCAGACAAAGCCAAAAAATTGACCCTTTTATACCATTAGCTACCTTGGAAACCCATGACAGGTTGCAACAAGCTACGGATAGCTAAGGCATAGCCTTCACCCACCACACCAAGAAACGGCCAGAAAACCAGTCATTTCTCATTGAACAGGGTCAATTCTGCATTCAATTCCATAAATTTGGTACCCCCTGCTGCTGGAAGTTCATAGAAATTCAAATTTAAATGCAATGGTCACATCCTCTCCTTGGTGCCTGCAGAGAAACAATGGTTTGCATTCAAACCACGACCAACCTTATATACCCATCGTCAGATCATTAAACTTCGCGAGCTTAGTAACTTAACATTCAAGTTTAGTTGCGCAGTCGCGCGGTCATAAATCTCACCGCCACAGAGAATCGGGCATCATGTTATGTCTAGTCGCATGATCGCAAGGTACCAAACTAACCCTTGCGATCATGCGACAGTAGCTTCCTAGCCGCGTGGTTACAAACACTTGCCACCGCAAAGCTGTCGGCCATGTTACCTCCACAACCCCGCAACCACAACAACCCTCCAAACCTAAACCTCCGCAATGGTGACACAACTACCATGGACACATGGCACCTTTTTGCATGATCGCATAGCCTAAAGATGGGCTATGCGAACATGCGGCAACCCACAAACCGCTACCGCATGGAGATAACATCAATGCCTACCGGCCAAAATGACCACCGCAACCATCACTGTACTGGCATGGACACGTGTCGAATGATCAAATGATCACATAGCCAAAAAATTGGGCTATGTGATCATGCGACATCGAACTCAAAGCCACCACGTGTCACGCCACCAAATTGCAACCAGCACCACATCTGCCATCAAGCCCCACGGACATGTGGCAAGCGGTCGCATGATCACATAGCCAAAAACTGGGCTATGTGACCATGCGGCAGCCAACCACAGGCTGCCACATGTACACCACCTCTGATGACGGGCCCTGCTGACAAGCTACCAAGAATTAAGCGAGTACGCCACTAACCGTTCGCCAAGTCATGAGATGTTAGTAGATAACCACCAATGCTTTAGAGATCACATGACTAATAGTCACCGAGTCGCTAGATGCTAGCCGCTTAGCCGCCGAATCAGGAGATTAATAGATAACTGCTAGTCGCCAGGTCCCCAGAAGGAAAGCTAACCGCCAAGCAGCCGAAAACCATGAAGAACTGGGACCACGTGGATAGGTGGCAGGCGGTCGCATGATCACATGTCAGAAAAGTCTGACATGCGGCCATGCGACAGCCAATCAGAGAAAACCCTTTGAAAACCCGAGCCCACCACCCCTCGCACCTGCGCAGTTAAGACCAAGGTCAAAAACACACAACATTTTTGACACAGAGAAAGACTGAAAATACAGAGAGTTTTGGATGCCAAAGGATAAGTGCAGAAAAGAAGGAAACATAGGGTCGAAAACAACAAAGGCCAAAAATACACAAACTGAAAACATCATGGACTTTCAAAAACACTGTGGGTTTTCGACACTGGGGCAAATTTTGAAATAATTTCCAGCAGACTTTAAACTTTGAATAACTTACTAAGTTTGGCGATTCAGCACATGCAAATTGGACAGGAGCAAGGTGACACTTTGAAAAACACAGGGCCAAGTGCACTTCAAGAAAATTTGCAAGAAAATAGGCCATTTTCATAAGGTTTTGCAATGATAGGAAAATAGACTAACAAATTATTTATTTAAAATTATATATATCATACATGCCAGATTGTAAGGCCTTCCCAGTTTAGGCCATATACAAAATGAATTCCAATCTGAAAACTCAATACTTTATGATCAATCAAAATACTACTCTAAGAGTTGCTGCCTATAAAATTACATCAAATTGAGTACATATACCCAACCGCACAACTTGGGTTAGCCAAGAATTATATTTCAAAATGAAACATGAATAAAGAAATAAGAGTCCTCCCCAAAATAGATCACAAGACCACCATAAGAAAAGAGAGAAGGAAAAGACATAGATTTAGGTCCAGATGTGATGCAACAATCATGCACCATGATCGCACATGTTAACAATCAATGAGAAATAATCATACACATAATCTCTAAGGTTAGGCCAAGAAGGAAAGGAACACCCTACCTAAAGGAACCACAAGAATCCAAACATGAAGTTTTTCGATCCAAACATGATGCAATCAAAGGAAAAGGATCCTAGATAGGTCCACATTAAGAAATGATGACCACAACTGAAGAAAACATAAGAACATGACTATGATCATGATCACCACAAATAGATAACCAAAGGAATGAAACAAGAACCATAGAGGAAGGAAAAATTGAATAACTCAAATCATACTAAACTAAATGAGGTTCAATCTGTTGGTATTCCCTTTGATCTTCAACTTGTAGATTTATACTTTGATGGATAGCTTTAATATAACTTTGACTCTATCACCGCTCAAAAGTCTACTAGGAAGATGACCAATTAACAAGGATCAACAATGAGATCCTCCTACACTATGAGCCAAAATGCTCAGGCAGGTGTACCCTTGATTCACTTCTTCAAAGGAATCCAAAATATTATACAACTATACCCTTTACTAACTGATTAAAAGATTTTATCATTTAAATGTGTGTGTGTGATTGATGATGATGGACTGCCCCTAGAGAATGGACCAGTGCCTTAACCCAGGGCATAGAGTCACCTAATAACATACATCAACTGAAAGCCCTAACTCAAACACACTTGAATTCAGGATAAGTGCTTTACCTATATTATCCTTCTCACTCACATATCAGGACATCAAATCCCTATCTAGTCATGAACTCACTGAAACTACCTCAAAGACTTTAATCCCAACTTTGTTAGGAACTTAAAGATAATTTCAAAATACTCTTTGTTTACCATATGCTAACCCACTTTGTGAAATTAACATATATGAGCTCAAGAACAAAAGAAGAAGACATACACCACTATGAGATTGGAATTTAATTATATTCTCATTAAGACTTGCAGAATCAATACATTATCAAACAACAAAATGCCAAAGAAATAGACCCAAAATCCAGGCTCTCCTTGCTCAGTATAATACCATCAACAACAACCAAGGACCAAAAAGAAAGTTTTAGAACCTTCACTAAGTCAAAAATCTTGCAATATATATCGCCTAGTCATCTTGGAAACCCAGAATAGGTTACAAAAAGCTACAAATGACTAGGGTTAGGGTTTCACCCACTAAACCCACTAGAAATGGTCACAAATTTATTACAGGGGAAGAAACCTAGGCAACCAGGATAAATAAAATCCCAGAGTGATCCACAATCATGATAAATTCTTTGAGAAGGTACTGAGAACCATAAAAACACCCAAAATGTCAACCTGTTCGGCCACCTACAACATGTCTCGAGCACAAAGAACATAGTACAGCCCCCTACAAATGATCATGGAACACCCTAGACCACACTGCAATAGCAAGCATCACCAAACAAATCAAATCTAGCCATGAAAGCATTCAATTTTGGTCCTTTCTATCATGAAGAAACCCTCTACAAAACTGAATTTGAATCATAATGGTCATTTCCAAGCACCAATAGAAAATCAGTGGTCATAATTTAAACATTGACCAACTTTATATCGTGACTGTTCAATCTCTCCCTTTCGCGGATCTTTTTGTCTAAACTCTATAGGAATCCTTGTTTACATTTAGCAACCACACGACAATGGCTTTCCTATTCACAAAATAAAATTTTAACCCACCGTCTAACTCTGCGACTTAGCGGTCAAAGGGGAAACAACTAAGCCTGATCCTTATTTAGCGAACTGGTGACTGAAGGAAATCGACCATTTATAAAATACTTTATACTACCACCAGATACTTTAGCGATTACGCGAACACAACATTCACTAAATCGCTAGCCTTTTAGAACTCCACTACTTTTCTTCATGAATGAGTGAAACCCTTGCAATATATCAGAACCACCAAAAGACTAATGAAACTTTCCTAGGCCCGCACCAAGAAAATCGACGGTTGTCTTAAGTTCGCATGTGTCAGAAAAAACCCATCAGATTACATGCCGACCGTTGATGCTCTGTCATTGTTAGAACCACTAAACCTCAAAAAATCTAGCCCCACTTACAACATACCCAGTCACACTACGTGGGCCAATCAAATATCGACAAATTAGCACACCTGGCATGTGGACCCGCCACATTTTATCCCCTCTGAGAAAGATTGAATCGACGGTCGGTGCATGATCTTAAACCTCTGACACATCTCATAAAATCATGTGCTCATTGTTGATTTTTTGACAGTGTCAGGACCCTCTGACACATCCGGAAACCAAGTCCCACTGATAACTGCCACTATGCTAATACATGGACCAATCATATGCTGCCAACTACACTTACATGTAATTTTGGACCCACCTGCATGAAAGGTTACGTCATGGAAATAAATCAACGACCATCGCAAAAGTGCAAGCCTCTGACAAAACCCTTGCACTTTTGCGACAACCATTGTATGAAGATGGTGGTAGAGCTGGGCCCAGGAAAGAAATGAAGGCCAAAAACATAGGAAAAATTAAATGTTGAGACCTAGGAAAATTAAAGGCCGTCGGGGAAAATAAAACCTTAAGTCGCAAGATAGCGTAACATGAAAAAGGTTCATGTGATCATACAACAAAGGGGGAAACAATTAAGCATATGCGCCAAAGGGATTTTAAGTGGCCCAAAAAGTAACATGAAAATAGAACAGGGCCAAGGCATTACAAAGGGCCTTCAATACAATGGCTAGTTTTTGAAAAATTTGAACTAAGGGTTATGCTACAGACCTAAAAACAACTGCAGAGACTAGGGGGAAAGAGCTAGAGCCATGAAATTTTTTTACGTGCTAACAATGGCTCTATCTGGGGATGTATGCCTCCTGCAGGCATAGTAAGGATCTAGAATCACTGGTTAAAGCAGACCATCCCACTGGAAAAACTTGACAACAAAGAGCAACAGGACCAAAACCTTACAGACCAGGACAAAATAGGATAGGGGTGAGAAACTTTACAAAATTTATAGAATGTATAGACCTAACTACTATACATGGAAATAGAAAACCTTCAATTGAAGTCTTTCTTCAAGAACTGTCCATGAACTAGCAATTCCTGAACTTCACCATTTAACTCTTTCACAATGTATGAATCTTGGCCCCATTTCTCATGAATTAAATATGGCCCTAGCTAGATGGGATCAAATTTACCATGTTTTCATTTATCCTCCATTCTGGTATTCCAAATTAACACCAAATCACCAGGTTCAAACTTCCTCTCAACAGTCTTCTTGTCATACAAATTCTTAACCTGCAACTTCAATTTGGCATTTCTTGCAACTGATTCTCTTCTGGTTTCATCCAACCTAATGAGGTCCTCAATTCTCAATTGCATCTCATCATCTATTTCATCATCATATAATTGCATAAATTTATACATTTCCAATAAATTATTCTGAGGCATTCTTGCATGTATTCCATAGACTAGGTCAAATGGTGCACAACCAATTGCCTTCTGCATAGTTACCTTATCGGCCCATACAGCTAATGGAAATTTTGAATTCCATGCCCTCTTATTCTTTTCAAGAATCCTCTTTAGAATTTTAATCAAACTCTTATTAGTAGATCCTGCCTATCCATTTCCTTGTGGATGATAACATGAAGAATTAGAAATTTGAATTCCCAAACCTTTGCAGAATTCCTTGTATTCAGTGACTTAGCAGTCAAAGGGGAAACAACTAAGCCTGATCCTTATTTAGCGAACTGGCAACTGAAGGGAATCAACCATTTATAGAATACTTTATACTACCACCAGATACTTTAGCGATTATGCGAACATAGCGTTCACTAAATTGCCAGCCTTTTAGAACTCCGCTACTTTTCTTCATGAATGAGTGAAACCCTTGCACTATATCGGAACTGCCAAAAGACTAATGAAACTTTACTTGGCCTGCACCAAGAAAATCGATGATTGTCTTAAGTTCGCATGTGTCAAAAAAAACCCATCAGATTACATGTTGACCGTTGATGCTCTGTCACTATCAGAACCACTGAACCTTGAAAAATTTGGCCCCACTTACAACATGCCTAGTCATAGTAAGTGGGCCAATCAAATACTACCAAATCAACACACCTGGCATGTGGACCCACCATATTTTATCCCCTCTGAGAAAGATTGAATCGATAGTCAGTGCATGATCTTAAACCTCTGACACATCTCATAAAATCATGCACCCATTGTTGATTTTCTAACAATGTCAAGACCCTCTGACGAATCTAGAAACCAAGTCCCATTGATAACTGCCACCGTGTTAATACATGGACCAATCATATACTGTCAATTGTGCTTACGTGTAATTTTGGACCCACCTGCATGAAAGGTTATGTCATGGAAATGAATCAAGGACCATTGCAAAAGTGTAGGCCTCTGAAAAAACCCTTGCACTTTCACGACAACCATTGGATCAAGATGGTGCCAAAGCTGAGCCTAGGAAAGAAATGAAGGCTGAAAATATAGGAAAAATTAAATGCTGAGACCTAGGAAAATTAAAGGCCGCTGGGTAAAATAAAACCTTTAGTCACAAGATTGCGTAACATGAAAAAGGTTCACATGATCATGCGAAAAAGGGGGAAACAATTAAGCACATGCACCAAAGGGATTTTAAGTGGCCCAAAAAGTAACATGAAAATAGAATAGGTCCAGGGCATTACAAAGGGCTTTCAATACAACGGCTAGTTTTTCAAAAATTTGAACTAAGGGTTATGCCAAAGACCTAAAACCAACTGCAGAGACTAGGGGGAAAGAGTTAGAGCCATGAAATTTTTTTGCACATGCTAACAGTGGCTCTGTCAGGGGATGTATGCCTCCTGCAGGCATAGCAAGGATCTAGAATCACTAGTTAAAGCAAACCATCCCACTGGAAAAACTTGACAACAAAGAGCAACAGGACCAAAACCTTATAGACCAGGACAAAATAGGATAGGGGCAAGCAACTTTACACAATTTATAGAATGTACGGACCTAACTACTGTTCATGGAAATAGAAAACCTTCAATTGAAGTATTTCTTCAAGAACTGTCCATGAACTAGCAATTCCTGAACTTCACCATTTAACTCTTTCACAATGTATGAATCTTGGCCCCATTTCTCATGAATTAGATATGACCCTAGCCAGATGGGATCAAATTTACCATGTTTTCATTTATCCTCTAGTTTGGCATTCCAAATTAACACCAAATCACCAGGTTCAAACTTCCTCTCAACAGTCTTCTTGTCATACAAATTCTTAACCTGCAACTGCAATTTGGCATTTCTTGCAACTGATTCTCTTTTGGTTTCATCCAACCTAATGAGGTCCTCAATTCTCAATTGCATCTCATCATCTATGTCATCATCATATAATTGCACGAATTTATACATTTTCAATAAATTATTCTAAGGCATTCTTGCATGTATTCCATATACTAGGTCAAATGGTGCACAACCAATTGCCTTTTTCACAGTTACCTTATCGGCCCATACAGCTAAGGAAAATTTTGAATTCCATGCCCTCTTATTCTTTTCAAGAATCCTCTTGAGGATTTTAATCAAACTCTTATTAGTATATTTTGCCTGTCCATTTCCTTATGGATGATAAGGTGAAGAATTAGAAATTTGAATTCCCAAACCTTTGCAGAATTCCTTGTATTCAGTAGACTTGAAGCACATTACATTATCACTTACTATTCTCTTAGGGCATCCAAACCTTGTAACAATATTGTTCAACAGAAAATCAATTACCACTCTACTGGTTGCATTCCTTGTAGGTATAGCCTCTACCCACTTTGTAAAGTAATCAGTGGCAACCAAGATCCATGAGTGTCCTCCACTTGACTTGTTTGGTATCTCCCCTATGAAATGAATTCCCCATTATCAGAAAGGAGCTTGTACCTCTACTGGCTTTAATGGCATGTTACCTAAAAATTTAAGCGTACTAGAGAACCTTTGACAAGCATCACACCTCCTCACCAACTGCTCTGCATCCTTGAAGATTGTGGGCCACCAGAATCCTGCTCTCAAGATTTTATGAGCAATAGTCCTACCCATATAATTCCCACCACACACTCCCTCGTGCATTTCCTTTAACAATTTGTTAGCCTGATCCTTATCAACACATTTCAACAATATGCAATCTAAATTCTTTATATACAATTTACATTTCACAATTACATACTTGATGGCCTGTAATTTCAATGTCCTCTTCTTATTGTCATCCATGTTATCTGGACACCTCATATTTCTAAGATATTAGATAATATCTCGATACCAAACACAATCATCCATGTCACGTGTATAATCAACTTCATAATGATTTATCTTATTTGTATCAAGATTGGATTGAGCCATCAGTTTTGTGAATCCTTGTCCTCTAACCAATGTAGTAATTTGGATATCAATGTTGAACTCTTGGATCCTATTGATCCATCTGCATCTTCTCCCAGACACCTCTTGCTGTGAGAAAATATCCTTCATAGCTGCACTTGGCACAAAAGCAATCACAACTGCTCCCATCAAATAACATCTAAAAGCCTTGACTGCCTTCACACGTGCATATGCTTGTTTCTCATTTATGTCATACTTCAATTCAGCAGCCTACAAAAATTTACTGAAAAATGCTATAGGCTGCTCAAAACCATCCTTATTCTTTTCTAACAAAACTGTAGCAATAGTGTGAAAAGATGCAAAGGAAAAGATGTGCATTGGGACATTATAATCAGGTGCCTTAAGCACTGGTGCATCTTTGATAGCCTGCTTGATATTTTTGAAAGCCTCATCAGGCTCACCCTCCCAATTGATTGTAGATCCCTTCTTCAACATCTTAGAAATAGGTCTAGTAACCTCTGCAAAATTTGTCACAAACCTCCTCAAGAAATTGACCTGACCAAAGAAGGACTGAATCCCTTTAACATTATTTGGCCTCTGAATTTTATCAATGGTTGCTACCCTCTCAGGGTCAATTCTCACTCCTTGCTTCCCAACTAAGTGGCCAAGCAACTTACCTTCAGTGACACCAAATGCACATTTCCTTGGGTTTAATGAAATGCCATATTCCAAAGCCCTCACAAATATTTTCTCTAAATGAGTACAATGGTTAGCTTCCCTCTTGGAATAGGTAGTTAAATCATCTTGATATACAACAAGGAAATCATCAATAAAATTTGAAAAGGCAACATCCATTGCCCTCTGAAAAGTAGCACCAGCATTTGTGAGGCCAAAAGGCATTCTCACATAAACATATGTCCCCCAAGGTGTTGTGAAATCTATCTTTAATTGTTCTGATTCCTTAACAATCACTTGATTATAACTAGAAAAACCATCCATCATAGACATCAATTATGATCTGGTTACTCTCTACAACATAGCTTCCATATTGGGCAAACAATAGTTATTTTTTAATGAGCTGATGTTCAAATTTCTGAAGTCCACACAAAGTCTAATGTCACCATTCCTCTTTCTAATAGGGACAAGATTTGACACCCAAGAAGAATGCCTTATAGGCTTGATAATGCCAGCATCTCTTAACTTCATCAATTCTTCTTGCATCTTGGGTGCCAAAGTAGGATTAATAGGCCTTTGTTTTTGTCGGAAAGGTTTAGCATCTTCCTTCAATGGAATGACACACTAAAACAAATCTTCTCTATAAACCTTCAAGTCATCATATGACCATGCAAAAACATGCCTGAATTTTCTCAATAAATCAATCAAAGATTTTCTCACATTGTGAGACATGTCCCTACCAATGTATACCTTCCTAGGTGCCTCATGTGTTCCAAGATTTATCTCCTCTAGATCACCATGATCTTCTTTTTTGATATTCTTTTGAACTCTATCTTGGTTATCAAAGATAGTTTCGAAGACAACAAGCCCCTTGGGCACCTTGTTAGTTATGAGCTGAATAACTTCATTGCCAAAGACAACATGTTTTCCTTCTATTGACTCAACCGAAGTTGAACAATCAAATTCCTGACCATGATACTAATCTTCACAACTCATAAACTTCAAGATATCATTATCATCATCAAAAACTTGCCAGTTTTCAATATTGTCTGGTATACTAGGCCTAGCCTAAATTTCAACTTTAGAGATACCAGTAAATGTAATATTAGTGGGATTGATTGCAATATTGGCTAACAAGTCAGCCATTTTATTATTACTCCTATCCTTCCACTCAATATTGAAGGCATCAAAATGTTCAATCAAATCCCAAACTGCATTCCTATATTGTTTTAACCTTTTGTTCTTGGAAGCATATACTGACCTGACTTGGGATACCACCAACTTAGAATCACCAACAACACTTAAGCACTTAATACCATGTTTTTGTGCCAACCTCAATCCTAACAACAAAGCCTCATATTCTGCTATATTGTTGGTACAAAAGAAATTAAATGTGAAATAAAATTTGTAGGTGTTTCCATTAGGAGAAATAAGTAAAATACCTGCTCCTACACCATCCTTGCAATTTGCACCATCAAATTACATTACCCACAAATCACCCTTCACAGAATTAACACTTACCTCAACAGAGATAGGTGACAAAATAGGTTCCTTCTCAAGTATAGGGATCTTTTCCCTAAAAGCATTAATATCAGTATCCAAAAAACATGTAGTCTCATTATCAATATTTTTCTCAATCATGTGGCATACTCTTGGCTCTTGATCAATCTTGACAAACTGATCATCAATCTTGAAAGTGGCATAGGACAGATCACACTATAGACTTCCACCCATGGCATCACTCCACCTTCTAGATAGTAGCATCCCATAATGAGGAGGGATGTCCACCACCAAAACACTCATTGTTAACTCTTTCTCTGGATATGCTGCCACCCTATATGGCATTGCATTGATAGTCCCAATAACCGGTACCTCCCTCTGATCCATTGCACAACATCTACCTTGAACTGTATCAACTTTAAGGCCCAATTTTTCCATAATTTTGAAAGGCATGATAGTATAAGAGGCACCACTATCAATCATACAATTTCTTAGTTTCATTCCATTCACAAGGACACTTAAAAAGAATGGATCAATGTTTTCAAAGATAGCATTGACAGAACTGTCCAAATATATAGGAGGAATTTCAGACACAATTCCCTGAGCAGCAACAGCCTTCAAAGCTTTATCCTAAGATCCATTGCATGCAACATCATTGTTATGAACATTATCTACCCATGTAATAGCTCTGTCTTTTTATTAAGGGATCCTCAACAATTCTGACAATGGAACCTTAACTGTAATTTGGGACAATATAGATAACATATCAATAGGAACGGAGGAAGGAATCTCAATCTGCACTGCCTTAATGTCCTTTTGCCTATCTGATACATTAGGTGTATTGGCCACCCTCATTTTTTCAATCTTAGCCATTATGTTAACTGGCTTCTCAATCTCACTAGAAAAATTTTCAACTCCAACTCCCTTAGGCTCACAATTCTTACCTTTTACATTCTTGATTTTCACCATGTGATCACCTTTTGATTTGTTCTCATTAGGCTCTCCGGAGTTAGTACTCTTTATAAACATTCCTGTAGCTTTCTCATTTGTATTCCTTGCCACCATGCTTCTAGTTTGCACTGGGGTGATCATTTCTACAGTAATCCTATCCATCTCTTCTCTAGAAGGTCTTCTTAAATTTACTGGCTCAGAAGAAGAGTTCATGTTACATCTCTTCTTATCTATGTCTTCACTATCAGTAAAAACTTCTTGATGAAAAAGGGCCTGAATGTGTCTCTTCACATTTACATCCACTTCTTTATCAAAATCAGAATCATCTTCATATCCTAGATATTAACTAGCCATGTTGCATCCAACATCATCATGAGTCTCTTCTTGATCTATCTCCTCATTGCCATAATCTTGATTTGCAGCCATAGAATGTGCAACCACACAATGCTCTACAGAATGAGGGGACTGGCATGCAACGCACCAAGGTATGTCCTCCATGACATTTATTGAACCTTTTTTGCAGAGGGTCAAGGACACCTCTATCATTGTTTCCTCTTTTAGTAGGGACAAAAGGCTTGCCATCCTTCCATTGGGTGTTGTAGGGGTAGTTCTACAATCTATTATGCTCATTGAAATTATTGTTGAACTGAGGCCTTTCATTGGTAGGAGCACTACTGTTCTTATTTGCAGGTGCCTTCAAATCCTTCAATGCATTGAGCACCTTATCCAATTTGTCTTCTTCTTGCTTCCTAGTTCCAACATTCCTATCATTTTCTTTTTTGTATTTTTTGTCCCCAAACAACTTTGGGTCATCTCTCTTTCCACCCAATTTTCTTGATATTTTCATATTGTTTTTAATATTGACAGCAATCCTGAAAGCATCTCTCAAACTTCTTGGTTCTTTTTCCCTCAACAAGTCTCCCATTTTTCCATCAAATGCATTGAAGTATGTGGTTAGACAAACATTGTCATCTAACCGCATAACTTGGAACAACTTATGCATGCCCTTCTGAAATCTCATATTGAATTCAGCTAGAGACTCATTCTGATTGTTCCTTATGGTATTGAATTCATTCAACATGAAACTAGCATTAGGCCTATCACCATACTACTCTTTAAAACATCTCTCAAAAGAATCCCAAGTATCAATACATTTATTAGGAAGTCTCTTAAACCAATCTCTAGCATCCTCCATTAGAGATTGAACAAATAATTTCATAACTACATCCTCATGCTCTACCTCATAATCATTAAGCATATCAAAAAATAACCTAAGATGTTCCTCACAACTAATAGCATTATTACTAGCAAACTTAGGTACGTTATCTCTTATATCATTTGGAAAAGCATTTGGGTAGCTTGGTATCCCATCAAAACTAATTTTCCTATAGCCTTCTAATTGCATAGGTCTTCTTTGAAAACTTGAACTAGTGTTAACCCTAGGATCAACATTTACATTTACATTTCCATCTACTTGTGCATTTGACTGTTGCCTAGGATCAGCACCTATCCTAGTAGATGAAGAAGGAATTGAACTAGTAGTAGCATTACTAATTGGAATAGTAGTAGTCATAGATGGCATACCTAGTTCATTAGCAAATGGGCCAAGAGAATTTGCAGATGAAGCCTTCAAGAACTGGATCTTTCTTCTCTTTTCTACAATAGAGGCCTCAATTTCAGCCCTCTCTAGTTCTCTTGCAAGGTCCTCATCTTCTTTTCTTCTTCTTTCTATCTCTATGTGCTTATTTGAATTGGGTGGTGGGACCCCTGGTATTGTCAATGATCTGCTTATTTGATGTCCCACCATCTTTTTCTTTCCTTTCTCACCAATGGCAACAATAGACCTAGTGATCTCACACCCATCTTTATCTTTAGAGAGGGAAGCATAACTTTGAACCTATCTCACCACAGGGCCCTCATTATCAAATTCATGATCTTGCAGTAAGCACTCCTGCTCACTCCTCAAAGCTTCAAGATCACCAAAGACATCATGCTGCAAAGTCTTAGGAGCAGAAGCAAGCATCTTGTTTCTCTCCTTCATTTCATTAATCTTTCTAAGGAGAGACTGTCTTTCTATTAGAGCATTCACCTTTTCAGCCTCTCTCTCCTCTTGTAACCTCTTATGTATGGCATTCTGCTCTGTGAACTATAACCTTAGTGCATTTAAATCATCCGGGTCTATCATAATGTTATCAAAACCTGATGACATATCCATATTAGTGAGATTTTGATATGGGAAATGGACTTGCCTTGGTCTCATGGGCTCCCTTCTGAAATTATCCTCATCAAGGTCTAAATCAATCTCAAGACCCATCTCTCTGGCTTGTTCATCCTAACCTGCAGACAATGGACCTTTGTCTTGAAATACAGCCTCTGGGGTATCATAAAATCTATCTTCAGAGTGACCATCATCTGATCTAGAAACTCTATCTTATGAACCTTCCTCACCTAAGAAAACATGTGGTGCTCTACCTCTAGTATTTATTTGTTCTCTTATGGGAGCACTAGTAGACTCACCATTTCTTCTGATCCAACTCGTCTTCTCCTGTCTAGGCAATTGTTCCAGAGTGACCTCCAGATTTTTCTTGACAAAGGACCTAGTATTCTTTCTTTTGTCCATGATTTACAGTATGACACTGGTTCTAACCTTTTTGAGTCGCCACCCAACAAAGTGAGAAATCTTTTAGCTGAATACAATAGGAAGACAAGAGTGCACTTTGAAAACCTTATCTCTAGACTCTCCCCAGCAGAGTCGCCATTTTGTTGGTATTCCCTTTGATCTTCAACTTGTAGATTTATACTTTGATAGATAACCTTAATATAACTTTGACTCTATCACTGCACCAAAGTCTACCAAGAAGAGGGCCAATTAACAAGCATCAACAATAAAGTCCTCCTACATTGTGAGCCAAAATGCTCAGGCGGGTGTACCCTTGATTCACTTCTTCAAAGGAATCCAAAATATTATACAACTATACACTTTACTAACTAATTAAAAAAATTTATCATTTAAATCTGTGTGTGTGTGATTGATGATGATGGACTACCTCTAGAGAATGGACCAGTGCCTTAACCCAGGACATAGAGTCACCTAATAGCATACATCGACTAAAAGCCCTAACTCAAACACACTTGAATTTAGGATAAGTGCTTTGCCTATTATCCTTCTCACTCACATATCAGGACATCAAATCCTTATCTAGTCATGAACTCATTGAAACTACCTCAAAGACTTTAATCCTAACTTTGTTAGGAACTTAAAGATAATTTCAAAATACTCTTTGTTTACCATATGCTAACCCACTTTGTGAAATTAACATATATGAGCTCAAGAACAAAACAAGAAGACATACACCACTATGAGATTGGAATTCAACTATATTCTCATTAAGACTCGCAGAATCAATACATTATCAAAAAAAAAATGATAAAGAAATAGACCAAAAATCTAGGCTCTCCTTGCTCAATCTAATACCATAAAAAACAACCAGGGACCAAAAAGAAAGTTTTGGAACCTGCACTAAGTCAAAAATCCTGCAATATATACCCCCTAGTCATCTTGGAAACCCAAAATAGGTTGCAACAAGCTACAGATGACTAGGGTTAGGATTTCACCCACTAAACCCACTAGAAATGCTCACAAATTTATTACATGGGAAGAAACCCATGCAACCCAGAGAAAGAAAATCCCGGATTGATCCACAATCATGATAAATTCTCTGAGAAGGTACTAAGAACCATAAAAACACCCAAAATGTCAACATGTTCGGCCACCTGCAACACATCTCGAGCATAAAGAACATAGTACAGCCCCCTACAGATGATCATGGACCACCCTGGACCACACTACAATAGCAAGCGCCACCAAACAAATCAAATCCAGTTGTGAAAGCATTCAATTCTGGTCCTTTTTGTCGCTGAAAAACCCTCTGCAAATTTCAATTTGAATCATAACGGTCATTTCCAAGCACTAGTAGAAAATTAGCACTCATAATTTAAACCTGGACCAACTTTATATCATGACCGTTCAACCTCTCCCTTTCGTAGGTTTTTTTGTCTAAACTCTATAGGAATCCTGGTTTACATTTAGTGACCACGCGACAATGGCTTTCCTATTCGCAGAATAAAATCTTAACCCACCATCTAACTTAGCGACTTAGCGGTCAAAGGGGAAATAACTAATCCTAATCTTTATTTAGCAAACTGGCGACTGAAGGGAATCAAATACTACCACCAGATACTTTAGCGATTATGCAAACACAACATTTGCTAAATCGCCAACCTTTTAGAACTCCGCTACTTTTCTTCGCAAATGAGCGAAACCCTTGCAATATATCGGAACCACCAAAAGACTGATGAAACTTTACTAGGCCCGCACCAAGAAAATCGATGGTTGTCTTAAGTTCGCATGTGTCAGAAAAAACCCATCAGATTACACGCCGACCATTGATGCTTTGTCACTGTCAAAACCACTGAACCTCAAAAAATTTGGCCCCACTGACAACATGCCCAGTCACACTATGTGGGCCAATCAAATACCACAAAATCAGCACACCTGGCATGTGGACCCGCCACATTTTATCCCCTCTGAGAAAGATTGAATCGACGGTCGGTGCATGATCTTAAACCTCTGACACATCTCTTAAGATCATGCGCCCATCATTGATTTTATGACAATGTCAGGACCCTCTGACGCATCTGAAAACTAGTTCCCACTGACAACTACCACTGTGTTAATACATGGACAAATCATATACTGCCAACTGTGCTTACGTGAAATTTTGGACCCACCTGCATGAAAGGTTACATCATGGAAATGAATCAATGGCTGTCGCAAAAGTGCAAGCCTCTGAGAAAACCCTTGCACTTTCGCAACAACTGTTGGATCAAGATGGTGCCAGAGCCAGGCCCAGGAAAGAAATGAAGGCCAAAAACATAGGAAAAATTAAACGTTGAGACCTAGGAAAATTAAAGGCCACTAGGGAAAATAAAACCTTAAGTCGCAAGATCACGTAACATGAAAAAGGTTCACGCGATCATGTAACAAAGGGGGCAACAATTAAGCACATGTGCCAAAGGGATTTTAAGTGGCCCAAAAAGTAACATGAAAATAGAATAGGGCCAGGGCATTACAAAGGGCTTTCAATACAACGGCTAGTTTTTCAAAAAATTGAACTAAGGGTTATGCTAGAGACCTAAAAATAACTGTAGAGACTAGGGGGAAAGAGCTAGAGCCATGAAATTTTTTTGCACGTGCTAACACAATCTAGAAGATAAAAACTACAGAGAGTCTTGAACAACATGTTAATATCATAACCAAAATATCACAAAGATGAATGACCACTACATCACTCTCTCAAACTAGACAATGAGAGTAGGATACAACTAAATGTGTTTTTTGGTTGATGCAAGATTG
This sequence comes from Chamaecyparis obtusa, assembly GCA_027943335.1. NCBI lineage: Eukaryota > Viridiplantae > Streptophyta > Pinopsida > Cupressales > Cupressaceae > Chamaecyparis > Chamaecyparis obtusa. The sequence continues at coordinate 178,968 of BSBK01007850.1, forward strand.
TTAAGAACCTAATATGCTCCTACATCAGACATGTTGTCCTAATAAAATTAATTCTCCTAAATCAAGAATTTTGTGGAATCCAAGATGAATCAAAATGATTGTATTCAAATTAAGAAATCCATGTAGAAGCCTCAACTGGTCTATCCATCCACTTCTCCAAATATTCCATGTACTCTTTAGCTCTTGTACTTCTATCAATTCTTTTGTATAAAATTTTCTCATTTTCTTATGTCTGCTCCTTAGGATATATTTCTATAAATCTACCTCTTTATCTAAGTCATGGTACTTAAATAAATTTAAAATATGAAGATAGTCCAGATATATCCATATCAAACAATAACTCAACTTGAAATTTATTTGCACCATCAAACCTCTTCAATATTCTGTTTGTCTCCAACTAAGCATCTGAACAAATTTTCCAACCTTCTATTTACAACCTATGTTTATCCATTTATTTATGGGTGAAAGGTAGAATTGAACTTCAAATCTATACCCAAATTCTTCCAATGTGTTCTACAAAAGTATCCAATAAATTTTCTATCCTATTCAAAGATAATAGTCTTAGGTAACCCATGCAATCTCATAATTTCCTAAAAGAAAAGTTTTTCTACATGAATTACTTCTGATGTCTTCTTACAAGGAATAAAATGTAACATTTTTAAAAATATATCCACCATAATAAATATAGAATCATTATGTCTTTGAGTTTTAGGTAAGCCAATATCAAAATCCATGCTGATGTCTTCCCAAGGTCAATTAGGAATAGGTAATTGTGTATACAATCCAATAGTCTAAATTATTTGTTTAGCAACTTGAAAAATTCTAAAACTCAAATTTTTTTGAACATCCTTAAACAAATAAGGCCAAAAATATTTCTCCTTAAGAAAAACAATGTCTTATCAATACCAAACCATCCTACTAATCGAGTGCTATGTTTCTCCTTTACCAAATTGTCTCTCATTGAACCTCTAGGTATGCATAATTGGAATCCCTTGAACAACATACCTTGTTAAATGAATTAATCATCTCACTTGGTATATTTTATTAGTGATAGGTGCATTACACATGCTCTCCAATCCTTTGAATGGTCAGGGTCAATTTCATAAAATAAATTTAAATCATCACAAGAAGGAACCTCAACTCTCATCTCGGTCAATAAAGATATTTTGCTCAATGCATCTGCAACTCGGTTTCACAATATAATTCTATATTTGAGAAAAAATGTAAAGTTCTACAAGTACTCAATCCACTTCATATGTCTTTGATTCAGTTATTTTGACTTCACAAATATTTCAATTCTTTATGATTAGTATACAACACAAATTCCTTAGGAAAAACATAGTGTCTCCACTTCTTAAAAGCTTGAACAATAGCATATAAATCTCAATCATAAATAGAATATTTCCTCTTAGCATCATTCAATTTTTACTAGAGAAATAAAATGGCCTACCTTCTTGATCTATCACTTCTCCTATTGCACTACCAATTGCATGAAAATAAACTTGGAATACCTTAGAAAACTAGGAAAAGAAATAATAGGTAACTCTACTACCTTTTTCTTGAATGTCTCAAAACTTTTGTTAGCTCCATCTGTCCACTTGAAATCATTCACTCATAACATTAAAAATAGATCCAAAAATATTGATGAAATTTCACTAAAAACTAGACCAACCATGAAATAGTCTTACCTCTCCAAGACTCTTAGGTCTAGGCCACTCTCAGATGAAAAGAATGTAGACATTCTCACAAAACCATTAGCCAAGGAAAAAGTTTCTCATTTTCTAAGCAACTTGGTACATGGTTGAAATGTAATTATTAAATTTTATTTTTATTCATTTATACTTATATTAAGAAGTTTAATGTATAAATTCTACTTGTCATGTGTGTGACTCCATGACTTTATGGGCCCTGGGATATTCTTTCAAAGGTGACGATTTTTCAAAGGATACACACTTATGTAAACTCAATATCATGATGGATATCATGTGACTTGATATCCATGGACATATAATGATGATGAATAAAATATTATGGTAGATATCATGAGACTTTATATCTATGGATAAGCCATTATATTTAAAACTATGATGATGGATAATCATAGTGTGTATATAATATTCGTATACCATGACTGGATATCTTTATGATAGGCATCATGTGAAATGACGCCAATGAAAAATCATATAGATTTCTATATTAGACTGTCAATGAACATCATGTGAATTGATATTTGAAAATTCACCATCTCTCCTAATAGCAAAATGAGATGATATTTCTCTTGTAGATCTATTAACAGATATAAGTAATCTTCCCTAGCGAAGAGGGAGGGTTAATGTTTGTTGCTTCGGTCATATTATTCTAACCTTAAGCATTTTATATCTCCTTCTATAGATAAAATAAGAATTATATGTTATATGTACATTATCATTATACATTCAATGATCTTATTAACTATCTAGAATTCATTAATATTCATTCTATAATTATTATTATTTGATCACCATGATAGTTATAATTGATAAGTATCATAATTATCATTATTGATAACTAATATGAGTAAAACTAATATAAATATTATAGTTGATATTGTTATCAAATTTAATTGTTAATAAAGTTGATAACAATACCAACTTAACATTATTGATTTTCTTATAGCCAGGAATAGGAGAAGAGTGCTGGGGTAAACATTGTAGAGGAGATAGTTGATGAAGGTAGGCTGGAAGTTGACATTGGCAATCTGGGTGAAGGCCATATTTATAAAGAAAAGGAGAAGGATAATCTTCATTATGCATACTAGGTAATGAATGAGATTGTGGATAGTATTAACAAAGATCCTACAGGTACCAAGGCAACTGAGAATATTGATGAGAACACTGAAAAAGTTACTAGTGGGCAAAGAGACTCACCTAAAGGCAATAGTTTCTTGGTGGATTTTACCTACACACTCTTGGTAAAATGATGGATGATGTGAACAATATCAAAAAGAATCTACGAGTGATGGACTGTGAGGTTAACATCATTAAGAAGACCAGTCTCGGGGACAAACCTATTGTTGTTTGCCTAGATGAAATGAAAGATGTGGTTAGAAGAGAAGAGGCTTTTATTGCTATGGTGGACAAGGTTTGTTAAATGGAAAAAAGAGAGTTGAAGAGAAGGAGGATAGATTTATGGATGGGAAATTTGAGGATAGGCTTTGCATGTTGAATAATAGAGTGGACAATCTCGAGGACTCAATAATGAAAATTGGTGAGAAATGCCCTGTTAGTCTTAGGACCTATACTGAACATGCCAAGATTTTGGCTGACAAGATGGTGCAGGAGAAAGGCGTTAAAGAGTCTAAGGAGATGAAAGAAACTACGGGCCCAGGAAAGCGTACTTGGGCTAATACCAAAAAATATTGCACCAAAGATGAAAAGGGGGGTAAGGACCTAGAGGACCTCAAGAAATCTGCTTGATAGATGCAGCTAATGATGATCCAGGCTGAATAACTTATGAAGTGCATGTAGCTGTCGCTTTTGTGGTTGTCTTGTATTTTTGCTATCCCTATTGGGATTTTTTTGTCCATTTTCTGATGTGTCTGATGCTTACTCTATATTTAAGGATTCTGTTCAGGTTTTGGGTCCTTGTAAAACCTATTTTTACTTAATCAGAACATTATTGATTTGATTATCAATAGTTGATTATGGCATTGACCAAATCAAGATATTACTTTATGTTGATTATGGTATCAACTATGAATTTGAATTATAAAAATAATTAATTATTATTGAGAATAATATCACTGTGATTATAATTATCAATAATGATAATCATATTTAAATAATTATAAAAATGCTTATATCAACTTCATTCTTATCAATGTAACAAATTTATCATTGTTAATAAGGATATTATTGACATATGTCAACAATATCCTTATTAACAATGATTCTATTAAACATATGTTTGGACAACAAATAGGATGAAGGCCGATATGTATCAGATAGTATAATGTTCAATTTTAATATGAAGATCGACATTAACAATTCGATAATGAAGATCGACTTCGATAAACAATAAAATGTCAATAGTTTAATTTTCTAATTTGGTAAACTTTGATAATAAGAACATTTCACATGAAGAGACATCACTCTTCGTGAGCCACATAGCCTCACAAAGAGGTATGTCCCTTTGTGAGACATCATTGAACAATATATATTACATCAAATTCATTTGATGAGATTAATTATTAATAGCAATAGAAGTTAGCCTTAGTTTGATATATATATATATATATATATATATATATATATATATATATATATATATATATATATATATATATATATATATATATATATATATATATATATATATATATATATATATATATATATATATATATATATATATATATATATATATATATATATATATATATATATATATATATATATATATATATATATATATATATATCTGTGTGTGTGTGTGTTCTCTTTATTTAGCCATCACTTGTATATCTCTTTCCTTAATGGTTTCCAAGTACTTCTGAATCGACGCGACAGATTAGGGCTTCTGCAACTGATCAAACACACTGCTTCACTAGTGAATCAATGTGCAATCCTTCACAATCAACTGCTAGGGCTTTTGTGCTCTTCAATTGCTTTGAACTCAAATGCAATGAGTGATCTACAACCTTCTATGTACTTAAAAGTAAAAATTCCTCCATTAATGCTTGCTACGTATACTAGACTTTCATTGAAAATCTCCATCTTTCATATCAATTAGGTAGTGTGCTCTTGCACATGAAATCACATAAGCTCCAAGAGTTTAAATCCAAAGGTGCATACTCAGAAGGTGAGTATACTGGCCATGCAAGGGTTTAGAGCTAAATGAGCTCCCCCTATGACCATAAGGGCCATTTATCCAGATGTAGAGGGTGTGTCCACTATGGATGCATCCAATACATACTCATCAACTTTATCCTTCTACTCTAACCAGATCATGCTCGCATCTTCCGAAGCTTTCAAAAACTTGACTTCTCCTTCGGTATCTAATATTGATTCTTATAGCTTTTTAGGGCTTTCCTGACTCTTTATTCTTGATCTACAAAACTTAGAGATGTGTCCAGCCTTGTTACAAGAGTGACAAATAACTGGAGGCCTTATATTCCTTATCGCATTGATATGAGTTACCATTTTACATTGTCTAGCTGAGTGACCATTATAGTTACATATCTAACATGTAACATTTTGGGAACTTCTTGTATTTGGTTGATTCAAATTTCTCTAATTATGTCGAGTCTTGTTCTTCTGACTTGTTTTACAATTCATATCTCTACGACCAAATTTATTGCATGAATAACAATAACCATTGAAAGGTCTTACCTCTTTACAATTCCTTGCTATATGTCCATGCTTCTTACATGCATAACAAGTTTGGTCTACTAGCTTGTGCTCATCCTTAGATGGTTCAATACTCTTTTTAGTCTAACTTCAGTCTCCTTAGCATCTATGGTGTCTTCTGGTGCTTTCATTCTTGCTCACATATTGTCATCCTAATTTTGTGCTTCATTGAATCCAATGCCCTTGGTATCTCCTTTAAGATTCTGAGAATATAACTGAGATTTAATCATATCCTTGCTTGTGTCTAATTTACCAATATGATTCTTTGCCTCTTTCAATCCAGATTCCAAGTTTTATTTGTTGTTCCTTAATTCCAAGATTTTTATGTTTGCATGTCTTAATTCTTCATTCAGTTGAAAGTTCTTCTTGATCTGTTCTTCATAGACATCTTGACTGTTAGTTAACTTATCATCCAATTCTTCAATCTAATCTTTTAGAGATGTGTTCTCTTCATTTAGCTTTTTGACCATTATCCCTAAATGACTGGTAGAACATTCTTTTAAATCTTTTCTTAGTCTTTTGATGTCTGCATGAGGATCACAAACTTTTTCTTATAGTTCTTCAAAAAAATTTCGGATTTGTCTAGGTCTTCAAGAGCAGCTTCAAGATTTCTTTTTAGATGTTTCATTTATGTATTTTCCATGATCTCCTCAAGTGGTTAAACTTCTTTTTTGAGGACCAGAGCTCTGATACCAATTGTTAGGAATGGGAACACTGAGAGGGGGGGTGAATCAGTGTTCACTAAATTCAATCTTTTGCTTTACTCTTTAAACTTAACTTGAATGCTTAATTACTTAAATAAATATTAACATAAACAAGAAACATGAACTCAACACATAACACCAATCTGGTTATGGGAAACCCAAATAGGTAAAAACTCCAGTGGAAATTGACACCCATTAATAATCTACACTAGTGTTTTATGATCCTTGTTAGAAGATCCTTAACCCTATTAGGAGTTGTCTATACAATGCATTTAGTACAGTGACCTTGTTAAGGGTCAGACCCTGTTAGGAGTCTTTTACAATTAACCTTGTTAGGGGTGGGGACACACTGTCCTAGAGCTCATTGCTCAAGTGGTGAAGGCTACAACCTTCTGCTCTCAGATACACACTATGTCTGCTAGATGAACTGGTGTTGTGACACTGTTTGTTAGATTAGTTCCTTTGATGTGCTGATGCTTTGACCTCTTGCAAAGATCTAATACATCTTAACAAGTCTTCACACACTTGTGCTCTTCTTATCTCAGCTCTATATCAACTTCCATATCTATTACAAAGGGTGCATCTCATATTTATATGTGCTACCAAAACAATTAACTAGGTCAGCCTATAACCGATTACATACAATGCTTCCAATTGAATTGGCTCAAGTTTGTTTACAAAAAAATATAATTAAATGTCTACAACTTGATTACAATAGGTGCATAACCTTTACAAAATAATATTATAGTCACTAATCAAATTACCAACAGTCAGCTGCATAGACTATTCTGTTCTAGCATTCACTGTCTATGTAACTTTAACTGTCTGTATCTTTGTCATACTGAATCTTCTGATCATGCGCTCTTAGACTAAGCATGAATATACTCTTACCATCTTATCTTCTAAGGCGCATACCATAACTCGGTCATACGCATGTACGTTGATGCTCTGATCTACAGGTGCTCTGCTAACTGTCCAGTTTTCTGTACTTAGCCATTTTTTGATCTCCTGATGATGTGTGCTGACTCCAAAACACTATATGACTTTATTTCCATAATGACAACACTATAATTAGTCATATACAATAGTATAGTCAACTTGCCAACACTATGGAGGAAGGGAAGAAGAAGCCAAGCGAGGGTCCAAGTAAAAGAACCAGAGCCAGAACAAAGCAAAATAGGGAGAATGAAGGCTCCCATGGACCCCAAGATATCCATAATGTTAAAGAGGCAGCATAGTTGATGGATGCTCTCGAATGCAATGCTCCTGTCATGCTCAAGAGCCTGGCTTAACTCATTTTGTAGTGCCTATCTTTTTGCTCTGTTTTGTTTTTCCCTTTTTATGGTTGTTTCATGTTTAGCCCTTCTGTGGCTTATCCCTTAGTTTGCAAAAACATTAGCTATGAATTGATCTCGTTTATCTCTTTTCAATTACTTTGTTGTGGGTTTCAGGCACCCTGTAAAACCTGTTTTACTTAATCAAAAACTATTCATATGATGAGGATGTTGCTTTAGGATTTATTTTCTCTACTTTATAATAAGCACAATGTTAACCAAAAAATTCCTCCATGTTTTATTATTTTCTTGGAAGAAGGAGAAATGGAAGATGTGGTTAGGTCTATGTTTGACGATTTGATAATGTCACGATGATATAGGGAACTCAAGTCTAGTTTTTATGTAGGGATATTCCACTTGACAATACTCTAATACCATAATGTAGACGACTCCCTTTACAAAGTCGAACAAACTTTATTCAATTTTACCTTAACTTGGTAGGACGTTGAAAACTAATGGGAAATAGTCACCTCGTTCAAAGTGCCCAATTTTCCACTACTTAGTTGTTGCAATCATACATTTCAATGTTAGCTGGCTTACTTCAATCATCGTTGAACTAATTTTAATCTTTTCCTAGTTAATTTTATTTCTTGTATCGTTCAAAGCACCCACTATTAATGTCGTGCTCTTCTTCTTCTCACAACTGTATACACGAAAATGACATCAAAAGGAGAATACAAGTATTGGTGTTGGACAAATAGAAAACAAAATTTAATATAGTACAAAATGATAATTATATAAATAAATAAATTAATTTAGAATAAAGATTAATTGAAATGAACCAAACTAGATTCATGAAATATACTAACTCTTCATACAAAAATAATTAATATATAAAAATTAATAAAAAATAAATCTGAAACAAATAAAATACATATAATTTTTACCATTAAATTGTACCCTATTTAACTTAAAAATAAATTAAAAAAATATGTCAAAATTTAACAATAACAGGAAAGCAAATAAAATATTTTACATACACATACGAATGCCAAGAAAGATATTACGGATGTTCAATCTAACATGTAACTGGAACATGTGACTTTTATCTTATTCGCCACTCTATTCAACGCACTTAATCCATCGTTCAAATAATATTGTTGTTTTTTCAAGTGAACTTCGTATACGTGGAATGTCTTTGTTACATCGTTTAGCGTGCCACTCTGCGCCGTATTCTTCTTCATTCCGCAATCATCTTGGCGTTTGTGGAGATGCATTTCGGAACTTCTCTTTAAAAAAATGAATCAATTTGTCAGAATCTGACAGCATTTGAGAACTTTGAGAGAGAATATTTCTTTGCTATACTGATTTCAATGGCAATGGTCTCTATCTTTAATATTTTATCTTAAATATTTACCCAAGTCAATACTGTTTTCCTCTCCTTGATTTTGTTTTATAGAATAGTCTATTTGCCGCTAAAGAATTTTGTGTTGCGTCTTGCAGAAGTTTTCCATATCGAAAGGAGTAATATTTAGGAGGCACTTTAAGATTGGATGTAGAAGTATTCATATTCGATTCATCAGTTTACTGTGAATTTTTTGAGATTTATATTGATATAAAATGGGATATGTTTTCTTTTATTGATTTTATTTTATGTTATCAAGAATGGAAAAGAAAAACATGACTATTTATGTGAGTTTATGCCATTAAATAGTTCTATTTTTAGTAGTTTAAAATAAATCTTTAGCATTGACATTTATTTTCATCGAATTTGTATGGTTGGTTAAACCAATTTTTTACTATTATGGAACAATCAATGCATTTGAGTCTAATAGATTTCTAATAAATAAAATTCTTGAAAAATGATAATATGTAAATTAGGTAGGTCTACTATAAAATTTGTTACTATTGTATAATATTTTTTTAACAATATTGTCAATATGAAGAAATAATAATTTGTCAACAAATGTCTATTAGTATCTTAATTATTAAAAAAAATGTTAATAGCAGTTACAACTATTATGTTTTTAATATAAAATTATGTTTATTTTTGTTAATAAGACAAATATGATTAATATAATTTTTTTAAAACAAATTAACACATAATGATACTTAAGTTTTTAATATATTAACTTTTTAATAAATATTTTTATAATCTTTTAAAAAGTTAAAATTTTATATTATAAAGATCAATAATTTTATTTGGACAATTAACTAAAATTAATATAGGTACCTAGTGCTACCAACTCGAATAACTTGTAACTTTTAATCGAAAAAACTTCAAAAAAACACTTGTTAACTTTTACCGTTTCCTTGGGTTTTCTACTTATTTTCTCATCTCAGGGAGCATCTAGAATCATCTTAGTTGTCATATTTCACTCACTCATGAGCCAACATTCCAACGGTCTTCTTCCTTCATTTTTGAACTAATTTTGTTTTTTTCCTCGTAGTATCTTGTATCAAAAGAATATTAATTTTGATAACTGTATATTGTTAGAAGCAAGAAAGGAGAAACGTCTAAACAGTAAACAAAAAAGCATAGCTTACCAGAGGCTCAAGAAAAAGCTCTAGAACATTAGGGTTTTATCGCAAGCTTTGCGCGGAGATTCTCTATAGGACGCTCTCATAAAAATATTCTCAACTTTCTATAAACTGTAGCCGTTGTTCAGAGCGTTTTCAAGCTTTTACAAACGAAAATGGCATTACATAGAGAATACGTGTATTTGTTTGTGGTATTGATGGGAATGGCGATGCTCATAGCGGCTGCACCTAGCCTTGCAGTTGACGGAGGCACAAACGGTATGTGGCCGTGTTATTTCCCATTTCACTTGATATTAATTTGCAGTTGTCGATCTTTGAGCTAAAACGAAGCTATCCTAATCCATGTGCCGCAGGAGAATTTCGTGTTGTGCCTTCCATATGTTTTATATTGCTCGAATTTCGCTCCCTGCATTTTCCTTTGTGCTTCGCTTACAATTTATGATGCTCTCAATATATATTAAAATATTTTACAGAATGTGTGCGGCATTTAGGTTTTCCCTGTTCTTGCCTTCAATTTTTAGCCCTAGTCTGTTTTGTTTTCTCTTCTCTGTCTTTTTCATATATGAGTTCAACTACCTGGAATTCCATCAGAGCTGTTGAACAAAAAGGTTGTGTTAAGAAATGGAATAATAATCGTTCAATATACAGATCAATTTTTACGGTATAGAAACTTATTTTGATTCATGTGGTCTCAGGATCGAAACCCCAACGGGCTTTGACACAGACTACTCCTGAAGTGACTTTTTCTGTCAACTTGGCAAAAACGAACTGTTCTACTCATATCATGAGGATGCATGAAAAGGCTTCTATGAGCAAAGGAATCTGGATTTTGTTCTTTGCCAGTTTTCTACTCTTTCTCTTCGTCAATAGTGATCTCTTTATTTGGTTATTAGCTCGGTAATTTGATTTGGCGGCAGCAACTTGATAGTCAGATGTCAAGATTTTGTTCCATTTGATAAATATTTCCCTTAAGATCCTTCCCTACTATTTCAGAGAAGCCACTGTATGGCTCTTGTACGTTTTGGAACAATCCATTACATTCATTCTGGCTCTTTTATTTTCTATGAACATAATTTAATCAAGATTGGAACTAATAAGCGTAATCCAGAAAGTGTCAGTTAATATTTATCAAACGACAATTATAATTGTTTCTGTGCACTTAACACAAAATTAAAATTATTTTAAAAGCTTTCAAAGAATTATGTTATTGCTTTTCCACTCGACAGTTATTCTTTGAGTTATTTTAGATTGTTTAAAAATATTGTGAGTAGTACTTTTGATTGCTAAACATTCTGCTGGAAAGAGAATAATTCTGTGAGATGAGATTAATTCTTTCAATCATTTGTACAAAAAGTTGTCGGCGCCCTGCGTTGAAGCGCGTCTTCCTTGGAAAAATCAATTTTTCTGTTAAAGAACTGTTGGCTCTTGTTTTAGTTTGGAAAGGTAGCCAATGGCAATAATGCATAGGTGGACAAGGTTCTAGGATTACCTTCTTTGTGGGAACCCTTTCTAGTGGCTATCTTATAATCATTCTTTTTCAATTGTGTTGTATCCACTAATTTGATTTTATTCTCCAATGTTTGTTATTTAATAATTAATGAAAATTTTAATGCTTTGTTCATTAAGAATTTGGCAGTTTGAATAAACTTAATTCATTTGTTTTGTAGGAGCTTTTTAAATTTATGAATGTTAAATTAATTGAAATATTTATCTAGATGTAATCTAGGATAAATGTATCAATTATGTTTAAGATACAATATTTATAAAATATAGATGAATAAATTGAAGTAAAAAATATCACAACTAAAATTCTGATAACAATTTTATAATTTAACTTTTTTTTAAAATATATTTTTTATTTATTAAAATAATATTAATATTTCATTATATATATATATAGATATATATATATATATATATAACACAACTTTCTGAATATTTTCTAAATATTGATAAGACCGTAAAGAAATTCCATTAGGAGATTAAAAAGATCAAGAATGCTACAGACAACCAGATCTACATGCTGACCCAAATCTAAGCAAAGAAGAGTATTATTTGGATGGAAGGCACCTTGGAATGGACTGCCTCGAGAGAGTCCTATGATGACATTCTTCATTAATCTTGTCTGTCTCTTTTTTTTGTTGATCTTGTTGATGTTATGTCTTAACATTAAATTCTGACTTTCCGTTTGAGGCTTAGCCTCTTTTTGTACACTCCATTATCCCTATAGTTAATAAAAAAAAACATATTTATATAAAATACATATAATAATATATAATAAAAAACATCCACCAATTATTTATATTTATATGCCTCAACTTTTTATTTATAAACAATTATTTTGGCTCATAATGTTGCAGGATCGAAATACCAGTGGCCTCTGACACTGGCTACTCTTGAGGTGGCTTTTCTACTGGCTACCGAAACGAAAACTCGGTCGTGTGATTGTGTTCGTGTCGGTTCTACTTACATGAAAATATTTGAAGATTTTTCAATGAGGACGGTAATCTGAATTTTGATCTTTCTCACTTTTCTCGTCGTTCATTATCGTTATCTCTTCGATTTCATTATAACGAAGTGCCTGATTTCGCAGCACTTTGAAAATTAAATCACAAGATTTTGTTCAATTTCAATAAATATCCCGCATAAGAACTTTTCCTGCTATTTCGAAGCAGCCGATGTGTCCGACTCGTATACATTTTGAAACAATCTATTTACTTCACAAATTTCTGCAGAGTAACAAAGCCTGTTATAAATTATGGTTTTCTTTTTTCTGTGTACAGAATTTTATTATGATTGAAGTTAATAGGACATAATCTAGAAACTATCAGTTAAGAATTAGAGTTGTTTCCTAGCAAAAGACAATTATAACATTTTACGGTGCAATTAGCACAAAATTGCACAAAATTGTAACTATATTTGAAAGCTTTGAAAGGAATATAGTAGCTTCTGCCTTTCTATTCCAGAGATCGATTATGTGAGTAATTGTAGATTTTTGAAAACTACTGTCAGTAATATTTTTTATTGCTGAAAATTCTGATGGAGATAATTATCTGTACGAAAAATTGAAATTGCCCCCTGCACGGTAGCTCTTTTTAGTCTGTACACAGCTCATTTTACACAAATATTGTGATATTTATCAAAGGAGACGCCTCGGCAATAGAGTCAATGCCAATGCCAATGTATAGGTGCATAAGGACTAGTTTGTTTGTGGGATCGTCTCGAATTATATCTCCTCTTGCCTATCCCATTAGCATTCCTTCTTTATTTTGTTGGTACGTACTTTGCATTTGGTAATCACATTTTATATTATCCAATATTCTCGCTCCAATGCAATTTTTAAGGCAGGGTATATATTTAGTTTCTTTATTGATTACATTTATTCCTGTCATTTTGGGTGCTAACTTTAATTCTATTTTTTAATTATAATTTAGGGACTCGAATGGACTTAATTCATCATTAGTTTTGTTTTATGGAAAATATTTTTTTCTTTAATCTTGTCGATGTTAAACTATGTTGAAACATTTATAGTTGGAATAGTAAGAGATGTAATACGACTTTTACCTCCTCACATCTTCAGAGATTTTCTAATTTTTTATTAGATATAATATTATTTGATAACTATTTTTAAAATTTTACATTAATATGACTATGATCAATAAATTATTTTCTATCTCTTTTCTCAATTCTTTAAAAACTACTTTCTAAGTTTCAATTCTACTACATATGAAAAGGTTCTTGAAATAAAAGAATTCTTTTTGTAAGTAATTTCTTATAAAAAAAACTTACATCTTAATCTAATTCAATATTAATTATATCATCTCTTTAATTTTTTAGATTAAAATGGAATAGAACTTGAAAAGATTCACCCTACCCCTTGAAAAAGTTTCTTTAAAAAAATTATATCTAAAAAGGATGTTGATTGGCCCTGTAAGGAACCCATATTTATAAGAAGAGATATATTTCAATAGTTAAATTATAAATGAAGTTTCATTATAATGACTAGCCAATAATCATATTAAGTTGATTCACATTCAAGTAACATTGTTAGATCTTTTTACGATTGTATAAATTTTTTTTTAAAATTTTATGTTAATTTAAATTATTTTGGAAAGTATAAAATAAGCTTTATTTTATTTGTAATACAATTTTACAAGCTATTCATGGATCCAACGATGTATGCATATATTTCATAGTTTTTTATTTAAATTATTAATATTATTAATATTTATATTATATAAAAATAAAATATAATTTAATTTATGATAATAAAAATATCAATAAATAATATTATTATATTTTTCATTTAATCACTACTTAACACTAAAAAAAATAAAAATGATACAATAGTACTTAGCCTAACTGCAAGTATTAATAAATAATTGATTGTCAATAATTTGTGAAAAAATAAATTATTTATTTTAAATGAAAGAAATAAAGTAGAATTAATTTAACTTAAATATGATTCAATAATATGAAATTGAGATATTTTTTTAATACTTTGAAATAATTTTGTAATGTCATTTTAGTTTATTTAGTATATGTGTGAAGTGGAAATTAGATATAAATTAATTATATAATAATGAATTATTCTAATGTCTATTATGTAACATATAATAATGTGTACATAGAATTAGTGTATTCTATGAAATGATATATTCTGTGATTTAAAAATGTTACTTATGTTTGTTAATATTTATTTTTTTAATCATCATATGTAAAGTATTATTAAGGAGCTTCTTAAGTAAAGGTGATGTTCTCATCACCAAATTCTATGTTGACAAATTAAATAACTTTTCAAAATATGTAATGTTAAGAAAATAAATATTTAATATTCTTATTTGTCTAGGTTGACAAATTAAATAACTTTTCAAAATATGTAATGTTAAGAAAACAAATATTTAATATTCTTATTTGTCTAGGTTGACAAATTAAATAACTTTTCAAAATATGTAATGTTAAGAAAATAAATATTTAATATTCTTATTTCTCAATGTTTGTGAAGATGTACATTTAGCATTAGTTCTTGAGTGATAATATGTGAATTAGAAAATGAAACTTCTCAATAATATCAAATGAATTAGAATTTTTCTTCTTTCATAGTTGACACTAGACTATAATTTGAAGTGAATGTGGAAGTTATAATTTGTTATGCCTTAATTAAACTCTTTAATTTGAAAAAAAAACACTACTAAATAATGACAATACAAAAAATAAGTATATAGCTCACTTTTATCTTCAATCCCACTTCTTTGGTTGGTGCACGCTATTCAGTGCACATAACTTACTAACCTCTCCGTTCATAACCTGTACAAACTAACTTTATTCTGTTTTGCCTTCTACTTTATTTTGAAATAGCTGTTGCCTCCTTCAAAGTGCCCAATATTACCTTTGTGTACTTCATTCCCAATTTTCCACTACTCGCGTATCATCTTAGCTGGCTTATTCCACTCACAATTGTTCTCAACTTCGTTGCATTGTTCAATGCGCCCACTGTCTCTAGGCGTGCAAAATTAGGATTTTATCATTTTACTAAAATTAGGATTTTATCATTTTATCATGTTCCATTCACGACTCAACGTTCTAAAACATTAAGATTTTATCATAACGAGCGTGTAAATATTTTCTATAAGAGGCTTGCAGAAAAATATGCCAAACTCTGTAAAAAGTGTACGGCTAGCCAATTACATAATTTTATAGCATTTTCGAGCGTTCTCTAAAGAAAACGGCATTACAGACAAATACGAGTATTTCTTTGCCGTATTGAGTATTGATGGAAAAATTGTTGTTGCCTCGTTTAAAGAGCCCACTATTAATGTGGTGATGCATGTCTTCTTCATCATTGGCAATTTTCCACTACGCTTGTATCTCCAATTACGCATCTGCATTCATCTTAGCTGTCTTATTTTCCTCAACATCCGACGTTCAAACATTCTTCTCCCAAAATAATATTAATTTGAAAACTGCATAAGAAAACAATTTCCCAAGCAAGGGAGGGATATCCTAAGATCTGAAACATTAGGGTTTAATCGCAATGGGCCGGCACTAGAAATCCCCTAAGTGAGGCTTTCTTTAGAAGCTACTCCATTCTCTGAAAACTTTTCCTAGGAAAAATGGCATTTAATAGAGGGTATGGATGTTTCTTTGCAGCAATGACTGGATTGGCGATGATCATGGCGGTTGGAACAAGCGTTGCGGCTGTGAGAGACACAGACAGTATGCCTCCGTGCATTTCATTTCTTCATATGATATTTTGATTGTTTCGAACAATTGAAATCTTAGCAGAATAGAATGTAGCATAACTTATTTGCCTGCTGAAGAATTTTGTGATGCGCCACCCACAAGTTTTATATTGCTCAACTTTTCTTTCCCTACATTTTCTGTCGTGCTTATCTCATAATGTTGAAATTTATGATGCTCTCAATATATAAAAAGAAATTAGAAAATGTGTTCGTCATTTAGGCGTTTCCTATCATTTTCTTTAATATTTATCCTTATCTAATAGCTCTTTTATTTTTCGGTTTTTCTTTTGTAAGAATTATCTAAGAGGTATTCCATAAGAGCTAGTGACTGGAATGTTTATGAATTGGAAATTCCCTTAGCAATTTTTGTTGAATATGGACAATATTAATTTACATAGAAATTTATTTTTATTAAATCTGTGATCGCAGGATCGAAACCCTTCCGATCTCTGACACAACCTACTACTCAGGTGCCATTTCCTGTCAACATACCAAGGATAAGGGAATCGGAATCTAGGCTGTCTTATAATGCTAAAGCCGTATTTGCTGACATGGTGATAACTGAGCAAGTGGCTTTGAGCAGAGCGATCTTCTTAATCTTTTTGGTCTTGCTCCCTATTCTAGTTGGTCTCTGCGTTATCCGTAGTTTCGTCAGAATTAAAGTATTTGAGCGTTGGATTTAAAAGCACTCTGGGAGTCGGAGATTAAGATTTCTTTGCTAATTCATAAATATAATCGATGAGAAATTTCCCGCAATTTTGAAAGAGTCCATTTCTTGAGATTTATGCAAAATAGCCGGGTCTGCTATAAATCCAGTTCCTATAATTTTGTCTGCACAAATTTTTAATATGATTGGAATCGAATTTGATGGTATGCCAATAAAGCAGATGATTTGATATAGACAAAATCAGATTGTACACTAGGGCCCGTTTGGACCACGGAATACCAAATGCCAGATATAGTCAATTCTGGAAGATGCTGCAATTTTGGAAGATACAAATCTTCAAAATGATTTCCGGAATATGACATGACATGTTTGGTTCACCCAGAAGATGATTTGTGGAGTGCGAGCAGAGTGAGGGCTTCTACTGCTCTGCTTTCCATGAGAAAAACACCCATGCTCTCACAGCATCACAGCAAAACCCAAATCGGGCGTTCATCATCGTAGAAGCATATAAACCGAAAATAGAGCAACCCCAATGACAATGCCCGATCATGTGAGGGAGCCCTGCCCCGATAGAATTCTCGATGACTTTGGAGGTGCCTTTAGCATGGGGGCAGTTGGGGGTTTCGGAAATGTCAGTTTCCAGAGAAGAGGAATCCCCAGATTTGTACCCGCGCACCACCCACAGGAACCGCTGGCTGCTGGCTTCGAGTCCAATGGCCAGTTCTGTTAATTGCTCCCTCGACAAAACCCCTGCGCTTCCGAAGGACACAAAAACAGAACAGACGAGGGAGGCTGCTCATAAATTTTCGGACGTCAAAAGTTATAAACGGCCGAAACCGGACCCGACAGTACAAAAAATTGGTATTTGAAAGGTAGAATTAGAGGTCAAATTCTAATTCCATCTTTTCAAGTGGAAGATAGTATGCTTATTTTTTGAGCAAAATTGGAATTCCAAAATTCCAATTCCATTCTTCGATGTCGCACACAAACAATGGAGACTCTATTCGAAATTTGATATTCCGGTATATCCGCTGATATGCCTTGGTCCAAACGGACCCTATATGTTTCTCCTTGATAGTTATCCTCTTTTTCTTGTACCTTTTTCAATTATCAGGTTTTGTTCCTCCTACATTCTTCTAATTATTTTATTATTTGAGTTACTGTCGTTATAAAAATTAGTGCTTCAAATTTATTTCCATACGATAAGCATCATTACTTCAGAAAATTTACTAGTATCAAATAATCGATACTTTGTATTCTAATAGATTTTTTATCAATTGACTTCATGAATAATAATAATTAAAATAGGTTGCAAACATTCCAACATTCTCTCCCAAAATAATATTTATTTTTAAAACCCTAAAAGACATGTTCCCCTTTCCAACTGTTTTCTCCCTTCGTAACAAATTCAACTGCAAAACTAGCTTTATTCTTTTTATCGTTGAACATTGAAAGAAAAGTTTCAGTTGCCTCGTTTGAAGCGCCCAATACTAATGTTGTACATGGTCTGCATATTATTCTTTATTTTCCACCATACTACCCTATCTTTCTAATTCACTGTTCAATTAATTCAACTACAACCAATTTTATTCGTCTGGTCTGTAGTTCGTTGTATCATTCAATGCGCTCAGCTGCAATCGTCTCAGCTATTTCATTCACGATCGAACTCTTTACGAAAAATTTATCAGAAATAAGGGACGGATATCCCTAGTTCTAAAGCATCAGGGCTTTTATCTTAAGGGGCGTGCTGATAAAATATACTACTCTTTGTCAGAAGTTGACAGCATTTCAGAGGTTTTCCTAACGAAAATGGCATTAGATAGAGAATATGTGTATTTCTTTGTCCTAATCATTGGAATGGCGATGCTCATGGCAGCTGGAACTTGTTGGATTTGAGGAGCAAAATAAAATCAAGAAACTAAGTGTTTCTACATTAGTTTCATTAAATAAACACAAGATCTTATAAACAGCAACAAGACACCATGACAAAGTATTGCTACAGCTCCGAGTACCAAAAATCAAGGCCAGAAAAACATAGAGCCTGTTCGAGAAAAACTGCCTAAAATTCAGCCTCCCAAAAAAACAAAAACCAAAAGCTAAATCTAGAAATATTTACAATTACTTAAACATATACAGCTGCATAGATTTCAAACAGATGTCAAGTAGAGTAATTGTCAAATGGTGGCATTGGTAAAATATTATAAAAATGGAATTGTAACAATTGTTGCCTTAGACAAAACAAAACTGATTGTATGTAGAGGAGAACACGTGTCACATTGGAAATTAAACATTAACATCTTCAATCTCCCCGTTAATGTTTAATGAAGCAACCCCCATCATCTGTCTTAGTTTTTCAAAACGTTCTTTTGGAATAGCTTTAGTAAGAATATCAGCAACTTGATCAGTGCTTTTGCAAAACTTCAGCTCAACCTATCCCTCATTCACAAGATTTCTAATAAAATGGTATCGAATATCAATGTGTTTTGTTCTACTGTGAAACATGGAATTTTTAGTAATTGCAATTGTTGAGCTATTGTCACAATGTACGACAGTTGGCTTCTCTTGCTTTTGTTTCAAATCTTCTAAAATTCTGCTTAACCAAATTGCTTGACAAGAAGCTAATGTTGCAGCAATGTATTCTTCTTCGATTGAGGATAAGGATACTAATGATTATTTTTTCAAAGACCAAGAAATAGCACCTAAACCAAAGATGAATACAAAACCAGAAGTACTTTTTCTATCATCTATATAACCAACCCAGTCACTGTCTGAATATCCAATTAAATTAAAATTATCTGAAGGTGTATACAAAATTCCAAAAGAATTTGTACTCTGCACATATCTTAGAACCCTTTTTATAGCACAAAAATGAAGTTTACTAAGATTTTGCATGAACCTTGAAAACAAACTAACAACATACACAATATTTGGTCTCGTAGTTGTTAAATACATAAGGCTACCAACCAGACTTCTATACAATGTTGCATCCACTCTTTCAGAACCATCCTCTTTAGCTAATTTTTCATTCACGACCAAAGGTGTCTTCATGGCTTGATGATTATTCATCTTAAACTTTTTGAGTCAATCATTAGCATATTTTCCTTGTGAAATGAAAATGCCATCATATAGTTCTCTTACTTGTATTCCAAGGAAATATTGCATTAACCCTAAGTCTGTCATTTCAAATTCATTTTTCATGGCAACTCTAAACTCCTCTATTAACTTTTCACAATTTTCTGTATAGATCAAGTCATCCACATATAAACATATAATGAGTAACTCACCTATACTCTGAAACTTTACATAGAGTGTGGGCTCACTTTCACTTCTCTTAAAACCATTTTTATAAAAATAACCATCTATTATGCTATACCAGGCTCTAGGTGCTTGTTTGAGGCCATAAAGAGCTTTTTTAAAGCGATAAACCTTGTGTTCTTGCCCAGCAATCTGGTACCCAAGTGGTTGTTCTACAAACACTTCCTCATTTAAAAAAGCTGATTTAATATCAAACAGGTAAACTTTCCACCTATATTGGGTTGCTAATGCCAAAATTACTCTTATAGTGTCTAATCTAGCAACCAAAGAATATGTTTCAAAATAATCAATACCTGGTTGTTGGTAATAACCTTTTGCAACTAGTCTTTCTTTATATCCTTCAATAGATCCACTTCAGCCTAATAACATCTCTTCCGGGTGGAAGATCAGCTAGCTATCATGTTTCATTTTTTTCAATTGAAGCAATTTCTTCATCCATGGCCTTAATCCATACTTCTTGTCTTCCAGCCTCCTCAAATTGTCTTGGTTCAACTTGAAATGTGAAAAAAAAGCAAAATTGACAATTTCATTAAGACTTGTAGTGCCTTCATAAATTTGTTTAAGACTTTTTACCTTTCTTGGAAGAGGACTAGAGCTTGAAGAAGTAGAAGGTAATAAATGTGAACTTGGTGGAGGAGTGGCAGCAGGAATTGAACTAATGTTGGGACTAAGTGAGGAGGTTGGAGCATCTAGCTCCAAATCAATAGTTACATGTTTTTCCTTTTCGCATTATCATTCCCTTAATAACATCTCTACTAATAATTAGTTTTTCACTAGCTGGATTAAATAAGTGATATCCCTTTGTATCCTCACTATATCCAATGAAAATACATTTGACACTTTTTTCATTAAGCTTTTGCCTTAATTGATCAGCTATGTGAGCATAAGGTGTCATATTTTTTACACTTTTTGTTGGACATCTATTTAACAAATATACAAATGTAGGACAGCTTCAGCCCAAAACATGTTTGGTATATCCTTAGCTTTGAGCATACTTCTAGCCATTTCCATAATAGTCTGATTCTTGCATTCAATAACTCCATTTTGTTGAGGAGTATAACTTGTAGTTAATTTCTTTTGGATCCCATTCTTTATACAAAATTATCGAAACTCATTAGAAGTGAATCCTCCTCCTCTATCTGAATGTAGGGTTTTGATGGGATGGCAAATTTTTTTTTCTACTTTAGCTTTAAATTGTTGAAACTTGTTAAAGACTTCTGATTTTTCTTTGATGAAGTAGGCCCAAGTCCTTCTACTGAAGATTAAAAAATATTAATTTTTACTAAGTAACAATGTTTGCATTAGGCCACAGATATCGGTATGTACCAATTCAAGTGGTATCTTGGCTCTTAAAGATCTTCCTATTGGGAAGGAAGCACGGTTTTGTTAACCAACAACACAACCTTCACAAACTTGATCATCATGTGAGATATGTAGCAGTCCTCTTACCATTTCCTTTTGAGAGAGCAACTTAAGTCCTCTAAAATTTAAATGTCCATATTTGATGTGCCACAACCATGATTGGTCTTTATAATTAGAGCTAAGGACTTGAGTTTCACCATATGCAAGCTTCAAAGGGAAAATCCTATTTTGTAACATGTCAATCTTTGCCACGATTTGATTATTTTTATTTTTGTCATAAATAACACAGTTTCTATTTTCAAATAAGGTAGAATATCCCTTTTCAACTAATTGTCCTATACTCAACAAATTATGTGCTAATCCAGGTACGTACAAAACATCATGTATATACCTTTCTTGACCTTGTTTGGATTTTACTGCAATTGTCCCCTTACCCATGACTGCAACTTCTTTGTTATCACCAAGACACACTTGTGTTCTAATTGAATCATCCATATTTACAAACATATTTTTATTTTCAGTCATGTGGCTACTACAACCACTATCCAAAATCCATACATTCTCTTCTTCTTCATTTGTAGCACTGCAAGAGAGAAACAAATTTGTATCCGATTGACCTTTTGCTTCAAAATAATGTGCATGTTGTTTAATTTTTTTCTAGCAGTCCCGTTCATAATGCCCAAACTTTTTTCAATAATGATATTGTACATGTGATTTGCCAAATTTTTTACAGCTTTTTTGTGTATCTTCTGAATTTCTTGGTTTGAAATAATTTTTGGTTTGTACACTTCTAGCCCCTCTATAAAAATTATTATTTCTCCCTCTTCCCTTATACCTTCCTACATCCTTATGAAATGATTCTTCTGATCCTTTTCCCTTTTTCTTTGAAATATTTATATTAGTTCAAAAGCCTGTTCAATTGATTTTTCTGCAGACTTGTTCATTCTTTGTTCATGGGTTTGAAGAGAACTCATAAGCTCATTTATGGAGAGAAGGCTTAAGTCTTTTGACTCTTCTATAACCACAACCACAATATCAAATTTAGGAGGGAGACATCTAAGGACTTTTTCTACTACTTTTTGATCTAGCAAGTTTTCTCCATAGGATCTAATCTGATTTACTAAACCCATCACACGAGTAAAAAATTCTTGCATTGGTTCTGACTCTTTCATGACCAGATTTTCAAATTCCCTTCTAAGCATCTGTAATCTAATTGTCTTTAGTTTATCTGTTCCTTGATATGAATTTTGTAACAAATTCTAGGCTTGTTTTGATTTTGTGGTTGCAACAATTCTTGGGAGAATTGATTCATGTATAGCCTGCTAAATGATAAACAAGGCTTTTGAGTCTCTTTTCCTATTTTCTTTCAATCGGTCTTTATCTGCCTAACTTAAGGCTGCAAGAGCTTGAGCATCTACAGACTCACGATATCCTTGTTCTACCAACTCTCACAAATCTTGGGATTTAAACAAGGTTTTCATTTTTATACTCCAAAGATCATAATTGTCTCCTTTGAATACTGGTATGAGGCTGGGTTACACTTGTACCATTAGCTGACATATTTTCTTTTCAAAAAACTATATTCTCAACTAGTGTCTTCTCACAAAAATCTCACAACTTATGCCCCTCAATTCTGCAAACAACTCCTTTATACTTCTAATAGGTTGCAGGTTAGGAGATTAACAAACTTCCTAAAATTTATGAATGCTCTGATACCAAATGTTGGATTTGAGGAGCAAAATAAAATCAAGAAAATAAGTGTTTCTACACCAGTTTCATTAAATAAACACAAGATCTTATAAACAACAACAAGACACCATGACAAAGTATTGCTATAGCAACACATAAATTATATGTTTTCATTTATATACATATAAAAGATACATGACTTTTTATAACGAGATCAATGCTCTGATATTAACATTTATAAGATGAAAATAGAAAGACAATTACAATCCCTAAATTATGAATAGAGCAGAGCATATTTGGATATAGGTCTAGATTGTTGATAGCTCCGAGTACCAAAAATCAGGGCCAGAAAAATACAAAGCTTGTTCCAAAAAAATTGCCTAAAATTCAGCCTCCCATATAAACCAAAAAGAAGCTGAAACTAGAAATATTTACAATTACTTAAACATATACAGCTGCATAGATTTCAAACAGATATCCAGTAGAGTAACAGCTGTCAAATGGTGGCATTGGTAAAATATTACAAAAATAGAATTGTAACAGCTATTGCCTTAAACAAAACAAAACTGATTGTATGTAGAGGAAAACACGTGTCACATTGAAAATTAAACATTAACATCTTCAGAATTGGCATTGCCAGAGAGACAGAGACAGTATGCCGCCGTGTTTTTAAAAAAATTCACTTCATGTTTTTTCCAAGTTTCCAACACTTGATCTTGAGCCAAAAAGAAATTAATCCAATCCGTAGGGGAATTTTGTGTTGTGTCTCTGATGTGCTTTCTATTGCTTGATTCTGCTTTCCCTAAATTTCTTTTGTGCCTCACTTGAACTGCTGCAATTTAGGATACTCTCAATATATTTGAAAAAAAAACATAACATGTTGTGCGGCATTTAGGATTTCCCTGTTGTTGTCTTTATTATTTTAGGGAGAGTAATTTTTTTCTCTGAATTTTTCATATAAGAGTTCATCTGCGAGGCATGCCATCAGAGATAGCGACCAGAAAAAGTACGATTTGAAATGCAATAATAATCGTCAAACATACATCTTAACTTTCTTGTATGGAAATTTATCGTAACTTCTGTGGCCGCAGGATCGAAACCCCATTGCCTGTGTCAAGCTGATACAGAGGCGCCTTATTCTGTCAAATTGGAAAAGACAACGGAAATGAAACCTTGCCTGTCTGATATTCTTCCAGGTGACTCTACTTACATGACGATATACGAGCAGGCGCATAAAAGGGAAATAATCTTCATCGTCTTCATTTTCCTATTGCTCGCTTTTCTAGCTATTTTCTGGTTCAATCGTTTTTGTGTCGATTTTGTATTCATTTAGCCTTTGATTGAGCAACATTCTAAGACTAAGATCTCAAGATTTCTTACAATTTGACAAATATCCGCGATAAGACCTTTCCCGTTCTTTTGGAATAGTTGTGTCCGACTTCAATGGATTTTCGAGCAATCTCTTTCTCTAACAATTTTATGCAAAATAGTTAAATCTTCTCCGAATTCTGGTTCTCTTGCTTTGGCTGAACATAATTTTATCATGATTGAGGTTAATCTAGAGAGTACCGGTTAAAATTCATAGTTGTTTTCTTTTAAATGACAATTTTTATTTTTTCCGCTGTAATTAGCATAAATTATAACTATTTTGAAAATCTTTCAAAGGATTACGGTATTTCTTCTTATTTAAGCGACATTTTTTCATGAAAAGTTCTAGATTTTTGAAAAATATTGTTATTAGCATTATCGCGGATTTCTGAAAATGCTTCTGTAGGAAAAGTCGTAAGATCCCCTGCGCTGTAGTAGGTCTGTATTATATACACAGCTCATATTACACAGATATTGTGATAAATTTATCACAGGAAATGCCTCCGAAGTAGAAATCCTGTTTTTTTTTAGGGAGAGTATTTTTTTCTCTCTGAATTTTTGTATAAGAGTCCATCTACGAGGCATTCAATCAGAGCTAGTGACCAGAAAAGGTACGATTATAAATGCAATAATAATCGTCAAACATACATCTTAAATTACTTGTGCAGAAATTTATAGTAACTTCTGTGGTTGCAGGATCGAAACCCCAGAACCTGTGTCAAGCTGATACTGAGGCGCCTTATTCTGTCAAATTGTCAAAGACAACGGAAAGGAAACCTTGCCTCTCTGATATTCTTCCAGGTGACTCTACTTACATGATGATATACGAACAGGCGCATAAAAGGGAAAAAATCTTCATCGTCATCATTTTCCTATTGCTCGCTTTTCTAGCTATAATTTTCTTGTTCCATCGTTTTTGTGTCGATTTTGTATTCATTTAGCCTTTGATTGAGCACCATTTTAAGAGTAAAATCTCAAGATTTCTTACAATTTGACATATATCCGCGATAAGACCTTTCCCGTTCTTTTGGAATAGTTGTATCCGACTTCAATGGATTTTTGAGCAATCTCTTTCTCTAACAATTTTATGCAAAATAGTTAAATTTTCTCGAAATTCTGGCTCTCTTGCTTTCGCTGAACAGAATTTTATCATGATTGAGGTTAACTAGAGAATACTGGTTAAAATTTGTAGTTGTTTTCCTTCAAATGACAATTTTAATTTTTTTCCGCTGTAATGAGGACAAATTATTACTATTTTGAAAATCTCTCAAAGGATTACAGTATTTCTTCTTATTTATGCGACATTTTTTCATGAAAGGTTCTAGATGTTTTAAAAATATTGTTATTAGCATTATGGATTTCTGAAAATGCTTCCGGAAAGGCGAAAAAAATTGTTAAACGAGATTTATTTACCCGGATATTTATAAATTATCTGTAGGAGAAGTTGTAAGAGCCCCTGTGCTGTACCAGGTCTTTAGTATATAAACAGCTCATATTACACAGATATTGTAATAAATTTATCAGCGAAGACGCCTCTGAAGTAAAAATTCTAATTGAAATTCGGACATTGTTCCTGAGTATCGCGTTGCTTCTGCCTGGCTCTTATCTAGCCCAAGTTTTGATTCAGCGTCTCACTTGAATGTTCAGCCTTCAGCTTAGATATATTTCCATTTGATTCGCCACTATTTTGAAGCACGCCATATCTGGTTTCAATATGTTTGGAAATGGAATGAACGATTTTTTTGAACAATTTTATCCAAATTCTTCTATCTTCTGTTTTTCTGCTTATTCTCCCGATAGAGTGATTGTATGATTTAGAATCAAAATAAGTACATCAATATTTTTTAGGTATAGAATATTGAAATAATTTTGAACAAACTCTTCTGAAAGAACTGTTAATTGCTTACACTACTTTTAGTTATGGAAATCTGAATATTTATTATTTTATATTATAATTTTGTTTGTAAAGTTATTACTTATTAATATTTATTTATAAAATCATGATGCTTTTAGTTTTAGCATTGTTTTGTTTATTTTAGTACTATACTGAAAACCGTTTTTTGACTCTTTAACCATAATAGATTGTCTTTATAAAAAATAATTATTTTATCTATTTTTCTAGAATAATTTTATATTTTTATAAGTAAATTAAGGGCGGTGGGATGAAAATAGATAAATTAAAATGTATTTTATAATTTTTAAATGATAATTCATAATTCAAAAATTAAATTATTATATTTTTAATAAAGTTAATTTAATTAATGAACTAAATTTATAAAATCTGCATTAAAGTGTGTATGTGTATGTGTATGTATATCATGAGAAGAATTGGGTTAAAAAAATAGTTAAGTATATGAGTATAACTTGATGGTAGATAATCTGTAGTGATCAATGGTACCTCATTTGAATTTTTCAAAGGAGCAAGAGTTATAATGCATGGAGAACCCATTTTCCCCTTTCTCTTTGTCATAACAAAGATGTGTTAAAAAGAACATCAACCCATAAGGTAACGAATATTATAAAAATGAAACAAAATTTTATATAACATTTCCATCGTAATATAGAAGCTCTTTGCATACCCTCTGGTATTACACATCCATTTAGACATTTAAATGCACAATATTGCATTAAGGGAAAAGCTCACATGGAGAATCTTCAAAATCCCAACATGCAATAGAGTAAAATATATGAAAAAACAACTATCTAGACAACAACAATCTTAATAAAATTCTAAAATTTCTAACTCCCTAATGGCTCACTAATTTATAAATTCATTCTCAAATGCAATTCAACAATAATTGAACACTCTCTTGAAGAATAAATAATGAAAGAGATGCCTCCTACTACTTTGATTCTTTAGATTTGTAGAGCCACATACAAATATAAATTGGAAAGTTATATCATAGTCTCAAAGTTCTCAAATGGAACAAATTTATTATGTTTGATGTGCAAATGAGGGAAATCTTAAGAGAGAATATTCAAACTATCAAATCCTCATCTTACCTAGAAATAATGAACTCATATGGTGTGAGCACCATATTTGGTAATATACCACTAAAATGTGATATAAAATTATTAATCTAGAGAAATAAATACTCTCAATTAGCCAAAGGACTTATGTTTGGTTTCGAATGTGTAGCCCAAAGTAGGTTCTTTTACCTATATGATACTTAATAAATACATCCTAATGGGTCATATATTTCAGAAAAGAGGAATCGTGGGCCATTATGAGTGTCCACTATATAATGAAGGTAATAAAACTAGTGATCAACTCTCATTATAAAGCAAAATGGCCCAAGAATTTTGGTTGACCATTTGTAATAAACTAGCGTGCTAGGGCCCCTCACCAAAAAAATTCTAAGTTCTATTTGAGGCTTGGTTGAGACTTTATAAGGGTTCTCTACAGGCTAGTTTATGGTTAGATGTGCTAGAAAAGATCATTTGCCAATTACAAAATCAATAAAATGCTATAATTTTTAAAGACAAGGAATCGCTTATAGAGATTTTAATAAAGAAAATCAAAATAGGGATAAGATAGCATTAGATGAACAAGAATTTCTCTTACGAGGTTCAAAACTAAAAAATGGATCATTGTATTTAAAATGTTTTGTTAATTATTATAATAAAATGATGATTACAAAGACTGCCTAGTGGAAATTGACATTGAGAGGGAGACTAACAATAAGTTTTAATGGGTAAAAATGGCAACAGTCAGAGCAGGAGGAAATTTGAAATCACCGGTGGACGGGAATCTTGGGTTGGTAGCTATGGATTCCTTGGGGGATGCCTACTGCGATGATTCCCTTGCAGATTAGGACTGTACTGACCTAGAGAAAATGGATGGGGTCCCATGTGAAAAGGAGAAAGACCAGGAGAGAAAGTGTGGGTGGGAGCTATGAACGAGGGCTTCCCTAGGCCATCCTCTACTACAAAGACCCATGCATGTGACTAGGATGGTCTCCCTCATCGGTGGTCAATGCTCTTTGGGATCAAACCCATAAGAAAGTCCTCTTTCCCTTCTATCAAGGACATTTCAGACAAGGAAAAAGGTAACTACATTTTACAAATCCCTGATGAACTAGTTGACCACAATATTGCATCCATGCACCATACTCTACTGGACAAGTTTGTTGGCTCTAGACCAAACATAGACATTGTCAGGATCTTTGAAAAAAAAATAGGGGGCTTGAAGGGTCAAGTCCAGGTAACAGCTATGGCTAAGGGATGTTTGTCTTTTGAGTTTTCCTACAAAGAGGACTTGGATAATATCCTTTGCACTGGTACCTGGGTCATAGGAAAGGCCACTCTGGCATTGCAAAAATGGACTCCTAAACTTGATCTTAATGATTCCTCCTTCATCCAGGCCCTCCTATGGGTGAGATTGCCTGAACTTCCCTTGGAATTCTGGAATGAAGATGTTTTTGATGAGAACGCCAAATCTTTTGGTACCCTTCTCTCCATTGACCCTATTACAGTGGCAAGGCACTGCCTCACTTATGGAAGGATTTGTATCAAAGTGGAAGAAGGCAAGGATATGTCAAACATCATAGAACTTCGTTCCAAACTGGGAAAGTGTGTGCAGAAACTAGACTATGAAAGCATCCCGTATACTTGTTTCCACTGTAAGAAAGCTGGCCATAGAGCCAAAACATGTCCAGTTCTCTAAAATAAATAGAAAGAAAGGAAAGCCAGACAAACACAAAGAAAGAAAAACAAAGGAGTTCCCCAGGAGGGTACAAAGTCCAAAACCAATAGGGTCTGGAAGAAAAAAGAACAACCAGTGCCCATCCTAGATGTAAAGGAAACCAGGGATGTGGAGGAGCCATAAAGGCCTCAGACTGAAGAGTCTGGCGGAGAGACCCTCCCCCTCATAGGTTTGGATCTGGACGTCACATTACAACAAGAAACAAGTGAAGAAAAAAAGAATGATGCTCAGGTTAAAAGTGGTGACTCATGACTTGGCACCACCTTTGTTTCCTTTGTCCCATATTCCATTGCTCCCCCTGCGGCTAGTGTGAAAATGCATAACTCAGAACCTAGCCTTGAGATGTATGAATCAAGGAAGTACCAACAGATTGAAGATTTGATGGTCACAACCTCCCCAAACAAATTAAATATAATGGTTGAACTCTTTGCCAAGCATAAGGAAGAAAAGGAGGGTTGGATCTCATTTCACAAGAAGAAGAAACGAAGCAGTCGAGACCCTTTTTCGGTATCCCCAACATCCACTAGAAGCAAGAAAAAAGAATAAGTTAAGGGTAGTACTAATACTCCAGAAAGAAAAAGGACAAGCCATAGTAGGCATGAAGAAGCTATCTTGATAGCTTCTAGCACCTCCATCAAGAAATGAAAGTCATCTCTTGGAATATTCATGGGCTAAATAGCTCACACAAGCAGGATGTCATAAGAAATATGATAAGGGATCATAGACTGGATATTTTCTTAATCTAGGAAACTAAAATGCAAAAGGATAAGCTAGAGAGAATTAAATTTAGTAAACCTATGGAAAGCAGAACTACTAGCTCTGAAGGCACTTCTGGTGGCTTCACCACTATGTGGAATTCACATCACCTCAGAGCTGATGTTATCTATGAAGGAGGTAACCTTCTGCTCTTGCATTTTACTAGAATAAAAGATAATGAAAGTTGGTTCATTTTCAATATTTATGCTCCTAACTCTAAAAAAGAAAGAAATACCTACCAGAACAAGATCATTTCCACCTTAGCCCCTCTTAACTGGTCTAAAGGCATCATTATGGGGGACTTCAACACTCCCCTAAAAGAAGGAGAAAACTAGGGAGGGATAGCCCCTGATATGGAAAGAAGACAAGATCTAATGGACTTCATCAATGACTTGGCTTTGCTAGATCTGGATCTTCAAGGCACTGATTTCACATGGTCAAATAGGTGGATCAGAAAGAATTGCATTCAAGTCCATTTGGACAGGGCCCTATTTTAACCAGACTGGCTAAACCACTACAATCTCAACCTCTCTACCCTTGTTAGAGTTGGTTTTGACCACTCTCCCATCTCTCTAACCTTGGACTAGATAGACAAGAAAAGGAATTTTCCCTTCATATTTGAAAAAATGTGGGTCTCCCACCCTAATTTGCTCAATAAAGTTAGAGATTGGTGGAACATTGATGTAGAGGGTACAACCATGTTCAGAGTGGTGAAAAAACTTAGGAACATCAAACACAACATCAAAAATTGGAACAAAGATGAATTCAGCCACATCTTCACTTCCAAAGACAATAATCTCAATGATCTTAACCATATTCAAGCCGAAATCCAGAAATAGGGCTATGATGAAGACATGCTCAAAAAGAAAAAGTTATCCTTTCAGATTACCATAACATTATTGGGTTGGAGGAAACTTTCTGGAAGCAGAGATCGAGGTCCATTTGGCTAAGGGAAGGGGATCAAAATACTCACTTTTTCCACCTCTCTACTATGTCGAGACACAAAGCTGCTAATGGGATTAGTAGAACCAAGAAGGGATACCAAGCCCTTAAGGAGGACAAGGATATCGCAGATGAAGCTATCTCTTACTTTTCTTAGCTCCTCTCTAAAGATCAGGGAATTTATGGGCAAGATCAGGCATATCTCCTAAATAACATCCTGAGAGTCATAACAGATAGCCATAACAAATCTTTATTCTCTATTCTAGACATAAATGAAGTTAAGAAATACCTAGAATCTCTTCCAGGGGACAAAGCCCCTGGCCCAGATGGCTTCCCTATGTTCTTTTTTCATCTTTATTGGGACATGGTGAGAGATGATGTGGTTAAAGCTGTGCAAGAATTTTTTTGCTCCAAGAACCTCCTCAAAGAGCTCAATGCTACCTTCTTGGTGTTGATTCCCAAGACTTCTGGCACAGATTCTTTTGAGCAATTCAGACCCATAAGCCTCAAAAATTCCTTACTTAAGATCATTTCCAAGGTTATCACGTATAGGATTCTCAAAGTCCTCCCCTCCTTGATCTTGCAGCAGCAATCTAACTTTGTGCCTGGCTGACAGATCCTAGAGTCCATAACGATGGTACATGAAGTGATTCATTCCTTAGAAGAAGGAAAAAGGGAAGGTTTTCTTCTCAAGCTTGACCTTTCCAAGGCCTACGACCAGGTTGACTGGCAGTTTCTTCTCCGAGTTCTTGAAACTTTCAGTTTCAACTCCCATTCTTGTAAGCTTCTTCATCAAATTATCTTGACCCCCTCTTTGGTGATCATGATTAACGACTCCCCGTTTACCTTTTTCAAACCTTCCAGG
This sequence comes from Chamaecyparis obtusa, assembly GCA_027943335.1. Taxonomy (NCBI): domain Eukaryota; kingdom Viridiplantae; phylum Streptophyta; class Pinopsida; order Cupressales; family Cupressaceae; genus Chamaecyparis; species Chamaecyparis obtusa. Next base: position 210,785 of record BSBK01007850.1, read on the forward strand.
GGCCTAAGGCAAGGGGACCCTCTCTCCTCTATTCTTTTCATCATTCTTGCTGAGTGCCTAGGAAGACTCATTTCAACTTCTAAAATGATCGAGGATCTAAAAGGCATCAACCCCTCGTCAGGAAACAATGTCTTTACACACCATCAATTCATGGATGACACCATTCTGTGGGGAGAGGCTTCAGTTGGAGAAGCTAGAGTGGTGAAGGATATTCTTAACAATTATGTCAAAGCTACAGGCCAATCTATCAACTGGAACAAAATCCATATATTCTTTGTTAACACCCCTAAAGTTAGACAGAGGAAAATGTCTCATATTCTAGGATGTGGCATTAACACCTTCCCTTCTTCCTACTTGGGCCTTACCTTAGGTGTCAAACCTATGGAAGCCTTCTAGAATAAATTGATAGACAGATTCAAGAGGAAGCTCGCTGGCAGGAAAGGGGTCATTCTCATCTAGGTAGAAAAGATCCAATTGGTCAAATCTACTTTACAGGATCTCCCTACCTATGCCCTCAACCTTTTCCCTATCCTGGCTAAAGTGGCAGAGGCGATGGAAAGAATCTAGAGAAGATTCCTTTGGTTAGGAGCTGAGGATCACAAGAACATCCCCCTTATTGCTATGGAGAAAGTCTTCCACCCTAAAAATGCTGGTGGCCTTACCATAACAAAATTAAGACCTTTCAACAAAGCACTTCAAGATAAATAGATCTAGAGAATCTTCAACAACAATGGTGATTGGCAGCACAACATTGAAGATAAATACCTCACGCACAATGTTAGTCCATTTCCAGTCAGTGAAAAATTATTTGAAAATGGCCTCTTCCCTGCAAATGTTTTTGTAAAAGTGTCCTGCCCTGTGTTCTTCATTGTGTCACCTTGCTCCATTTCAAATTGCACGTGCTGAATTGCAAAATCCAGAAAGATATTCAAGTTTTGAGGTCTGCGGGAAACATAATTTTAAAAATCTGCCTATGTGTCGAAAACCTATAGTATATTTGAAAATCCATGATGTTTTCGACCTATGTGTTTTTTTCGACCCTGTGCTTCCTACTTTTGTGCGCTTATCCTTTTGCGTCGAAAAGTTTGTGTGTTTTCGGTCTTTCTCTGTGTCAAAAACTTTGTGTGTTTTCGACCTTGGTCTTAACTGCGCAGGTGCGATGGATGGTGGGGCCCAGTCTTTGCAGGGTGTTAGTCGCGCTTTCTCCAAGTCTTCAGGTGGTTACATCTTTTATTCAGTGATCTGGTGACTGTGCTGTCACGAGATCTCTTCATGCTTGGCGGTTGGTGCTTAACCCTTAGCGACCTGGCGGGTGGTCTATTTCTCTTTAGTCGCGTGATCTCCAAATATCTAGCGATTATCTACTAGCATCTCACGATCACGCGGGCAGTTTGATGCGTAGTCACTGAATGCTTGACAGTCATGTGGTGGTCTTTGTTCTGCATGCTTCAGCATGGTTAAAGTTCGGAGAGGATCGGTGGTTGTCGTGTGTTCGCGTGGTGAAGTTGTGCGATGTTTATCCTTCACACTCTTGCGATAGTCGTTAGATTTTTCTTGCAGGGTAGAGATGTGAGTCCAGATCTGCGCATGTTCTTATTGGTTGTCGCATGGCCGCATGTCAGAGTTTTCTGACATGCGATCATGCAATCGCTTGCCACGTGTCCGCATGGGTCCCAGTCTTCTGCAATGTTTAGTTTCTTAGTAGTTCATCAGTGGGCCTGAGAGTTTGTGACATGGATGATGCAGTGGCAGTCTTGTTGCCTTGTCGCATGATCAGAAGGGCCATCTTTCGGCCATGCGATCATGTGACAAGGGTGCCATGGTGTGTTGGGGCTTGGTGGCAGATGGTGACATGTTGAGGTCCGGTTGGTTGTTGGTGTACTGAGGTGGCAGAGGGTTTGTAGGTGGGTCCTGTGGTAGGTATGACTCGGCAGTTGTGGCGAGTAGTAGTGTGACATGTGGCATGTGGCGGGCCCAAGTCTAAGGCATGGTGGTTGTTGGCAGGGCTGAGGCATGGCAAGTATTGGTTTTTTGCATGATCTCATAGCCTTTTTGAAGGCTATGTGATCATGTGACTAACCGCGAGGCTTAGCAGGGGTGGTGGCGGTTGCGACAAGGTAGAGGCATGGAGCTTGTCGCATGTTTGCATAGCCTATTTCTGGGCTATGTGATCATGCGACAACAGTCTAAATGTTTCCATTGCAGAGGTTCAAGTTTGGGGGGTTGTCGCGGTTGCGCGGTTGTGGAGGTAACATGGCCGAAAGCTTTGCAGTGGGGAGTGATTGTAACCACACGGCTAGGAGACCGTTCCCACATGATCGCAAAGGTTAGTTTGGTGCCTTGTGATCATGCGACCAAGTATAAGACAATGTCAGATTCATGTGGCGGTGAAGTTCCAGACCCCACGGTGGCGTGACTAAAGATTATGGTCGAGTTGCAAGGCCCAGGAAAAATAAAAGATGGACGGCTGCAACTTAAAGTTGATCTCAGTTTAAACAAGGATCGTCGATGTGTTTCTAGCGCCATGAAAGTGACCGTTGGGATTTAAATTCAAATTTGTAGAGGGGTTTGCAGCGACCAAAGGTAACTGGTTTTAATGCTTTTTGGGTGGATTTCTCGCTGGTTTGATGGCGGTAGGTTATGTTGTGGTCCAGGGCTCCTGTGGTCATTTGCGGAGGTAGATTTTATACTTGGTGGAGCATGGTTTTGTGCTCATGGAGATGTTTGCAGGTAGTGATTAGATTGATTTTAATGGCATTCCTGGTGTACTACGCTGAGCTCCCAGATTTTCATGATTGTTGATCTGGTAGAGATTTGTTTTCTCAAGGCTTCTTATGCTTCCCACCCCTACAGTAAATTTTGTGACTGTTTGAGTTGGTTGGGTAGTTGAGACCCTAATCCTAGCTGTCCCAAGCTTGTTGCATTCTCCTAGAGAATTCCAAGGTAGTGAATGGTATAATAGTCATTTTTTAAACTTAAAAATAGTTCTGAATTTTGTCAGTTCTAGTGAAAGGTTCTGTTTTATAGATTTCCCCTTCTCTCTGCATATAGGGTGTTCTGTTTCCATTGTTGGTTCAGAGTATACAATACATACTACAGCAGATTTGTCTTATGTATGAGGACTCAATTTCTTCTTACTGTCGCCAATCTATCTCCATTTGAATTCTGAATGCATTAATCATACATCAAGGGTGTTTGATTTGTCTATTTGCATTGCCTACGTGTTTGTATGTGGAGTTATCTTCGCAGAGGTAACTGGTTCAGCGTTAGTATTTATGCATGTATGAGCTGAGATATCAAGGATAGGTCATGCTTGTCTTGCAGTGGATGCTAGTTAATGTATTGTCCTTTCATAGGTCTCTTCTAAGGGGAGGGTCAAAATCTTTTTATGGATAATAGCATGCTTGAATGCACAGGTGGGTGTTAAGTTGAGGTTTGGTCATGGTGTGTGATTGATGTCAGGCATCAACACATTGAGCATATTGTTTTCTTGTTTCATAACTGTCCCTTGCAGTATTGTATTTGACTCTGTGGCCCATTGGATAAGGCACTGGTCTATTAGAGACTTAGGGCATCTCAGGGGACATTTCAATCATTTTAAAATCATTTCCATTCAGTCCCACCTTTTCCCTTTCATGTTGTTAGGATAGGTCTCTAGTTTTCATACTCACTCCATGCAAGTAGGGCTATTGCATGAGATATTGGCTTCATTGAGGTACATGATACCTAGCAGTTTGAGAACCATTCCACATTAATTTATCTGCAGGCCTTTGGTTTGTCATGAGGTGTCTTGAATGTGCAGATAAGGCAATACCCGCCTGAGTGATGTGGAGCTCAAATCAGAAGGAGGATTTCTCTCTATCCTCATCAATTGGTTTGTTTTCCTTATCAAACTTAATTGTCTAACTGAGATTTAAGCCCAACTATTTGTTTGAAGTTTGGTCTTGCAAGGAGAAGAGCCAACAAAATGGCGACTCTACTGGGGAAGAAGTAAATGACAACAAACTTCCTTGCTTGGCTGGATCATCCCAGAGTCTTGTTGTTTTCAATTTGGGGAAGAGTCTCATATGCTTTCCAATCTAAGAATTGCTTTTCAGATTTGCAGTGTGTTACCTGGATTTGCTGGTTGGGATTATATGTGGCTTTTCTATGGGAGTGCTCAGAGTCTATTGAAGTTTCAAGACAGATTAGTAAGTTTGTGTCCTCTGAAGAGAGGTGGTGACTCTATGCTAAAGAACCTCAGTTGTGCAGTTTTGTTGGGACTGCACTTAGTTGAGAAGAAGGCAGCAGCATTCAAGAGGTGTTCCAGGTATTTCTCCTTTTTCTAAGTGTGTAGTGGTTTCAAAGGAGTTTTTAAATTAAGTTTCAAGAATTTCAATGGTAAATGGTTTTACTCCTTTGAAAAGATTTGTTAAGTCATGGGTATTAAAGGAAATTTTTGCTTAAGAGGTTACCCAGCTGTGAATTTTGTTGGTATACTTGGTTACCCAAACTCCATTCCCCTAAATGTTATAAAAGTTTTACCGAAGTTTAGCGGGGAAAACTTTGAGTCTTCCTATCAACATGCTAAAAAATTTTCAGATCTAATGTGTGACTATGGTGTTGAGCATGAATATGTGATAATGAGATTATTCATTCGGTCACTTATAGGAGATGCAAGGGATTGGCTCTCATGTTTCCCTAATAATGACATCTCTTCATGGAATGATTTAGTTGCAAGTTTCTTAGTCCAATTTACTGAAAGGGTGAATGACTTTGACATGCTTAAGGCCCTTGTGGATATACAAATGGAGGAAGATGAATTGGTTCCTAGTTTCAATGCCAGATTGATCAAGACATGGGAAAATATCCCTGGGAAGTGCAGACCAAGTGATGATATCTGTTTGATCATCTACTTGAATGCTTTTGATAAGAATTTGAATTTTGACTTAAGGGATAAGGAACGACTAACTTTGTATTAGGCTTTTTAGTTTGCAATGGATATTGAATCTAATTGGAGATATCATGTTGTAAGAAGACCACATGTTGCTGCTGATTTTCATTCTTAGAATGTGGTAGATAATAGGAAAAGGGATGCACTAAAAGGTTTAGAGCCATATCGGCATATTCTTGTCCCTGTTAGTGATGTGCCTCAGTTTTCTAGGCAGGATATGATCCATGATCATGTAAAGGAAAGTAACTTATAGCCACATCATGCATCACTTGAAGAAGAAGATTGCATTGTAACTGAAGCTTGTGTGGATGATGAACTTATTGCTGATGAATATCCAACTGAACCTCTATATGATGAACGATTGTATGCATGGCGCTTGCAGCAAATTGAAGAACTGGAGTTAGCTCTTGCCATTAATGTTAAGAAACTTGAAGAACTAGAGATGTGTAGAGCCATGGATAGAAAACTTGCTCAATCCAATGAATGTGTACCTTCAGATTATGACAATGAACCGGATAGCTGTCTATCAGAAGAGTGTTATGCTGAAAGTGTGTCAGATGAAGGTATGATTTGTAATGTTTGTAATCAGTCTTTTGCTGATGATGAATGTTCATCTGATGAAGTGGATAGTTCTGGTTCGAATGATGATAGCCGGGTAGCATTTTTGCATGAATTAAATGAAGATAGGTGGTATCAATGTGAGTATGATTCTTTTGATACCGATCATGAGTGTACAAGTGTGATGAATTTGGACCAGCAAGGGTTTGTTGATAAACATCACTCAAGTTGTGAATCTGAAGGTAAGTTTCTTTTTGAAGATAAGAACATGTATGGAGATGTTAGTATGATCCCACCTTCAGATTTATATGTGCCAGTGATTGAAGGTTTTTCAGTGGAGACCTATGGATATATGGAAGAAGAAATCAATATTTTGATTTAACTGGGTAGGGAAGAACTAGATTGTAAAGTGAATGTAAATACTGCTTATCCGGATGATTCAAATGCTAGGTCTGCATTGAAAAGTGAAGAGGAAAGAGGAAGTGATTTTCCTCTGGAAATGTGTTTTTTAGACTTGGAAACAGTGAGGAGTTATGATGTTTTGAAAATGCACTGCACTGTGTTTCCAGAGCTATTTCAATTGGAATATCTCCATTTCCAACAGGATTTGGCTAGTGATGAAAAGGATGTCTGTGATAGTCTGCTAGTTTCTGATGAGCTTGGAGACATGCCTTACTATGAAAGTTTTTCTTTTCATAGTTGCTACAGTAAGTATTTGCAAGGTGCTGATTATGTTTCTAAGTTGGATGAATGTGAGTATGAGGATTTTAGTTTTGAATTGAGTTCAAGTGCTGAACATGGTGATAAAGATGATGTTAATTCTTAGCTGGTAAGTGTACTCACATTTCATGATGATCAGCCTTACATTAGCTTGCAAGATGTAATGGGAAGAGGTTACAAAGTTTTGTTGCAAGCTAATTTTACTCTTGATTCTGAGGAGTGTATGTGTGAGGCACTCTAGTATGATAAGATAGATTTTGATCTTTATACACTGGGCAAAGATGAATACAATTATTTCATTCTTGTGAATTTGCCTGTCAAGAGTTTTCATGAGTTTGACCATGTACATGAAAGGAAAAATTCCAGGGTCATCTCTATGAAGAGGGATGAGGACCAAGTGTTTGATAGAGGTAAATGATTGGTGCGGTTTAGTAGTTTTAGTTGTGTAAATGTTTGTACAATTGCTTTGCTTCAGCAGTAGTGTTAGTTAGAATAAGGAGCTAGTTTTCGAGAGCCTTGGAGTTTTGAGTTTTGAGATTTTTGGAGTGAAAGGGAATGTGATTGTGGATTGGTCTACTTTCCCTAGAGATGTGGATCCTTGCGATTCCTACAAGAGCCATGCATCACCAACCAGAGCCACTGTTAGTCCATTTCCAGTTAGTGCAAAATTCTTTGAATATGACCTCTTCCTTGCAAATGCTTTTGTAAAAGTGTCCTACCCTGTGTTCTTCATTGTGTCAGCTTGCTCCATTTCAAATTGCACGTGCTAAATTGCAAAATCCAGAAAGATATTCAAGTTCTAAGGTCTGCAGGAAACATAATTTTAAAAATCTACCTATGTGTCAAAAACCTACAGTATTTTTAAAAATCCATGATGTTTTCAACCTGTGTGTTGTTTTCGACCCTGTGCTTCCTGCTTTTGTGTGCTTATCCTTTTGCGTCAAAAACTCTGTGTGTTTTCATTCTTTCTCTGTGTTGAAAACTTTATGTTTTGTCGACCTCGGTCTTAACTGCGCAGGTGCGATGGATGGTGGGGCCCAGTCTTTGCAGGGTGTTAGTCACGCTTTCTCCAAGTCTCTGAGTGGTTACATCTTTTATTTAGTGATCTGGCAACTATGGTATCGTGAGATCTCTTCATGCTTGGCGGTTGGCACCTAACCTTTAGCGACCTGGTGGGTGGTCTATTTCTCTTTAGTCACGTGATCTCCAAATATCTGGCAATTATCTGCTAGCATCTCACGATCATGTGGGTGATTTGTCACGTATTTGCTAAATGCCTGGCAGTCATGTGATGGTCTTTGTTCTTCATGGTTCAGCATGGTTAAAGTTTAGAGAGGATCGGCGGTTGTCATGTGTTTGTGTGGTGAAGTTGTGCGATATTTATCCTTCACGCTCTTGCGACAGCCATTGGATTTTTCTTCCAAGTTAGAGATGTCGGTCCAAATCTCTGCATGGTCTTATTAGTTGTCGCATGGCCGCATGTCAGATTTTTCTGACATGCGATCATGTGACCACTTGCCATGTGTCCGCATGGGTCCCAGTCTTCTGCGGTGTTCAATTGCTTAGCAGTTCATCAGTGGGCCCGAGAGTTTGTGACGTGGATGATGCGGTGGTAGTCTTGCTGCCTTGTCGCATGATCGCAAGGGCCATCTTTCGGCCATGTGATCATGTGACAAGGGTGCCATGGTGTGTTGGGGCCCGGTGGCAGATGGTGACATGCTGAGGTCCAGTTGGTTGCCGGTGTACCGAGGTGGTAGGGGGTTTGTAGGTGGGTCCTATGGCAGGTGTGACTCGGTAGTTGTGGCGAGTAGCAGCGTGACATGTGGCATGTGGTGGGCCCAAGTCTAAGGCATGGTGATTGTTGGCAGGGTCGAGGTGTGGTAAGTATTGGTTTGTCGCATGATCTCATAGCCTTTTTCAAGGCTATGCGATCATACGACTAACCGCCACACTTAGCGATGGCGGTGGCGGTTGCGGCAAGGTAGAGGTATGCAACTTGTCGCATGTTTGCATAGCCCATTTCTAGGCTATGTGATCATGTGACAATGATCTGAACATCGCCATTGTGGAGGTTCAGCTTTGGGGGGTTGTCGCGGTTGCGTGGTTGTGGAGGGAACATGGCTGAAAGCTTTGCGGTGGGGAGTGATTGTAACCACGCGGCTAGGAGACTGCGATCATATGATCGCAAAGGTTAGTTTGGTGCCCTGCGATCATGCGACCAAGTATAAGATAATGTCAGATTCATCTGGCGGTGAAGTTCCTGACCGCACGGTGGCGCGACTAAAGATTATGGTCGAGTTGCCAGGCCCAGGAAAAATAAAAGATCAATGGCTGCGACTTAAAGTTGATCCCGGTTTAAACGAGGACCGTCGATGTGTTTCTGGCGCCATGAAAGTGACCATTGTGATTTAAATTCAAATTTGCAGAGGGGTTTGCAGCGACCAAAGGTAACTAGTTTTAATGCTTTTTAGGAGGATTTCTTGCTGGTTTGATGGTGGTAGGTTGTTGTGTTGTGGTCTAGGGCTCTTGTGGTCATTTGTCGAGGTAGATTTTGTACTTGGTGGAGTATGGTTTTGTTCTCGCAAAGCTATTTGCAAGCAGTGATTAGACTAATTTTAATGGCATTCCTAGTGTACTATGTTGAGCTCGCAGATTTTCATGATTGTTGATCTGCTAGAGATTTGTTTTCTCTAGGCTGCTTATGCTTCTTGCCCCTGCAGTAAATTTTGTGACTGTTTGAGTTGGTTGGGTAGCTGAGACCCTAATCCTAGCTATCCCAAGCTTGTTGCATTCTCCTAGAGAATTCCAAGGCAGCTAATAATATAATAGTCATTTTTTTTGACATAGAAAGGGTTCTGAATTTTGTCATTTCCAGTGAAAGGTTCTGTTCTGTAGATTTCCCCTTCTCTATGCATATAGGGTGTTCTATTTCCATTGTTTGTTTTAGAGAATACAATGCATACTGCAGCAGATTTGTCTTCTGAATGAGGACTCAATTTGTTTTTACTATCACCAAGCTATCTCCTTTTGAATTTTGAATGCATTAATCATACATCAAGGGTGTTTGATTTGTCTATTTTCATCACCTATGTGTTTGCAAGTGGAGTTATCTTCGCAGATGTAACTAGTTCAAGGTTAGTATTTATGCATGTATGAGCTGAGATATCAAGGATAGATCATGCTTGTCTTCTAGTGGATGCTGGTTAATGTATTGTCCTTTCATAGGTCTCTTCTAAGGGGAGGGTCAAAATGTTTTGATGGATAATAGCATGCTTGAATGCACAGGTGGGTGTTAAGTTGAGGTTTGGTCATGGTGTGTGATTGATGTCAGGCATCAACACATTGACCATATTGTTTTCTTGTTCCATAGCTGTCCCTTGCGGTATTGTATTTGACTTTGTGGCCCATTGGATAAGGCACTGGTCTATTAGAGACTTAGGGCATCTCAGAGGACCTTTCAATCATTTTAAAATCATTTCCATTCAGTCCCACCTTTTCCCTTTCATGTTGTTAGGATAGGTCTCTGGTTTTCATACTCACTCCATGCAAGTAGGGCTATTGCATGAGATATTGGCTTCATTGAGGTACAAGATACCTAGGAGTTTGAGAACTATTCAACATTAATTTGTCTGCAGGCCTTTGGTTTGTCATGAGGTGTCTTGAATGTGCAGATAAGGCAATACCCACCTGAGTGATGTGGAGCTCAAAGCAGAAGGAGGATTTCTCTCTATCGTCATCAATTGGTTTGTTTTCCTTGTCAAACTTGAGTGTCTAACTGAGATTTAAGCCCAACTATTTGTTTCAATTTTGGTGCTGCAAGGAGAAGAGCCAACAAAATGGCGACTCTACTGGGGAAGAAGTAAATGACAACAAACTTCCTTGCTTGGCTGGATCATCCCAAAGTCTTGTTGTTTTCAGTGTGGGGAAGAGTCTCATATGCTTTCCAATCTGAGAATTGCTTTTCAGATTTGCAGTGTGTTACCTGGATTTGCTAGTTGGGATTATATGTGGCTTTGCTGTGGGAGTGCTCAGAGTCTATTCAAGTTTCAAGACAGATCAGTAAGTTTGTCTCCTCTGAAGAGAGGTGGTGACTCTATGCTAAAGAACCTAAGTTATGTAGTTTTGTTGGGACTGCACTTAGTTGAGAAGAAGGCAACAACATTCAAGAGGTGTTCCAGGTATTTCTCCTTTTTCTAAGTGTCTAGTCATTTCAAAGGAGTTTTCAAATTAAGTTTCAACAATTTCAATGGTAAATGGTTTTAGTCCTTTGAAAAGATTTGTTAAGTCATGGGTATTAAACGAAATTTTTTCTTAAGAGGTTACCCATCTGTGAATTTTGTTGGTATACCTGGCTACCCAAACTCCATTCCCCTAAATGTTATAAAAGTTTTACCGAAGTTCAGTGCGAAAAACTTTGAGTCTGCCTATCAACATGCTAGAAATTTTTCACATCTGATGTGTGACTATGGTGTTGAGCATGAAGATGTGATAATGAGATTATTCATTCGGTCACCGATAGGAGATGCAAGGGATTGGCTCTCATGTTTTCCTGATAATGACATCTCTTCATGGAATGATTTAGTTGCAAGTTTCTTAGTCTGATTTGCTGAAAGGGTGAATGACTTTGACATGCTTAAGGCCCTTGTGGATATACAAATGGAGGAAGATGAATTGGTTCCTAGTTTCAATGCCAGATTGATCAAGACATGGGAAAATATCCCTGGGAAGTGCAGGCCAAGTGATGATATCTGTTTGATCATATACTTGAATGCTTTTGATAAGAATTTAAATTTTGACTTAAGGGATAAGGAACCACTAACTTTGTATCAGGCTTTTTAGTTTGCAATGGATATTGAATCTAATTGGAGATATCATGTTGTAAGAAGACCACATGTTGCTGCTGATTTTCATTCTCAAAATGTGGTAGATAATAGGAAAAGGGATGCACTAAAAGGTTTAGAGCCATATCGGCATATTATTGTCCCTGTTAGTGATGTGCCTCAGTTTTCTAGGTAGGATATGATCCATGATCATGTAAAGGAAAGTAACTTATAGCCACATCGTGCGTCACTTGAAGAAGAAGATTGCATTGTAACTGAAGCTTGTGTGGATGATGAACTTATTGCTAATGAATATCCAGCTGAAACTCAATATGATGAATGATTATATGCATGGCGCTTGCAGAAAATTGAAGAACTAGAGTTAGCTCTTTCCATTAATGGTAAGAAACTCGAAGAACTAGAGATGTGTAGAGCCATGGATAGAGAACTTGCTCAGTCCAATGAATGTGTACCTTTAGATTATGACAATGAACCAGATAGCTGTGTATCAGAAGAGTGTTATGCTGAAAGTGTATCAGATGAAGGTATGATTAGTAATGTTTGTAATCAGTCTTGTGCTGATGATGAATGTTCATCTGATGAAGTGGGTAGTTCTGGTTCGAATGGTGATAGCCAGGTAGCATTTTTGCATGAATTAAATGAAGATAGGTGGTATTAATGTGAGTATGATTCTTTTGATACCGATCATGAGTCTACAAGTGTGATGAATTTGAACCAGCAAGGGTTTGTTGATAAACATCACTCAAGTTGTGAATCTTAAGGTAAGTTTCTTTTTGAAGATAAGAACATGTATGGAGATGTTAGTATGATCCCACCTTCAGATTTATATGTGCCAGTGATTGAAGGTTTTTCAGTGGAGACCTATGGAGATATGGAAGAAGAAATCAATATTTTGATTCAGTTGGGTAAGGAAGAACTAGATTGTAAAGTGAATGTAAATACTGCTTATTTGGTTGATTCAAATGCCGGGTTTGCATTGGAAAGTGAAGAGGAAAGAGGAAGTGATTTTCCTCTGGAAATGTGTTTTTCAGACTTGGAAACAGTGACGAGTTATGATGTTTTGAAGATGCATTGCATTGTGTTTCCAGAGCTATTTCAGCTAGAATATCTCTGTTTCCAACAGGATTTGGCTAGTGATGAAAAGGATGTCTGTGATAGTCTACTAGTTTCTGATGAGCTTGGAGACATGCCTTACTATGAAAGTTTTTCTTTTCATAGTTGCTATAGTAAGTATTTGCAGGGTGCTAATTATGTTTCTGAGTTGGATGAATGTGAGTATGAGGATTTTAGTTTTGAATTGAGTTCAAGTGCTAAACGTGGTGATAAAGATGATGTTAATTATCAGTTGGTAAGTGTACTCACATTTCATGATGATCAGCCTTACATTAGCTTGCAAGATGTAATGGGAAGAGGTTACAAAGTTTTGTTGCAAGCTAATTTTACTCTTGATTCTGAGGAGTGTATGTGTGAGGCAGTCTGGTATGATAAGATAGATTTTGATCCTTATACATTGGGCAAAGATGAATACAATTATTACATTCTTGTGGATTTGCCTGTCAAGAGTTTTCATGAGTTTGACCATGTACATGAAAGGAAAAATTCCAAGCTCATCTCTATGTAGAGGGATGAGGACCAAGTGTTTGATAGAGGTAAATAATTGGTGTGGTTTAGCAATTTTAGTTGTGTAAATGTTTGTACAGTTGCTTTGCTTCAGCAGTAGTGTTAGTTAGAGTAAGGAGCCAGTTTTCGAGAGCCTTGGAGTTTTGAGTTTTGAGATTTTTGGAGTGAAAGGGAATGTGATTGTGGATTGGTCTACTTCCCCCAGAGATCTGGATCCTTGCCATGCCTGCAAGAGCCATGCATCCCCAACCAGAGCCACTGTTAGTCCATTTCCAGTTAGTGCAAAATTCTTTGAAAATGGCCTCTTCCCTACAAATGCTTTTGTAAAAGTGTCCTACCCTATGTTCTTCATTGTGTCACCTTGCTCCATTTCAAATTGCACGTGCTAAATTACAAAATCCAGAAAGATATTCAAGTTCTAAGGTCTGCACGAAACATAATTTTAAAAATCTACCTATGTGTCGTAAACCTACAGTATTTTTGAAAATCTATGATGTTTTTGACCTGTGTGTTGTTTTCGACCCTGTGCTTCCTGCTTTTGTGGGCTTATCCTTTTGCATCGAAAACTCTGTGTATTTTCGGTCTTTCTCTGTGATGAAAACTTTGTGTGTTTTCAACCTCAGTCTTAACTACGCAAGTGCGATGGATGGTGGGGCCTAGTCTTTGCAGGGTTTTAGTTGCACTTTCTCCAAGTCTTCAGGTGGTTACATCTTTTATTCAGTGATCTAGTGACTGTGCTGTCATGAGATCTCTTCATGCTTGGTGGTTGGCACCTAACCTTCAGCAACCTGGCGGGCGGTCTATTTCTCTTTAGTCGTGTGATCTCCAAATATCTGGCAGTTATCTGCTAGCATCTCATGATCACGGGGGTGGTTTGTCGCTTAGTCACTGAATGCCTGACAATCACGTGGTGATCTTTGTTCTTCATGCTTCAGCATTGTTAAAGTTCGGAGAGGATCGGCGGTTGTCATGTGTTCGCATGGTGAATTTGTGCGATGTTTATCCTTCATGCTCTTGCGATAGTCGTTTGATTTTTCTTGCAGGGTAGAGATGTGGGTCGAGATCTGCACATGTTCTTATTGGTTGTCACATGGCCCCATGTCAGAGTTTTCTGACATGCGATCATGCGACCGCTTGCCACATGTCCACATGGGTCCTAGTCTTCTGTAGTGTTCAATTGCCTAGCAGTTCATTAGTGGGCCCGAGAGTTTGTGACATGGAGGATGCGGTGGCAGTCTTGTTGCCTTGTCGCATGATTGCAAGGGCCATCTTTTAGCCATGCGATCATGCGACAAGGGTACGACGGTATATTGGGGCCCGCTGGCAGATGGTGACATGCTGAGGTCCGGTTGGTTACTGGTGTACCAAGGTGGCAGGGGGTTTGTAGCTGGGTCCAGTGGCAGGTGTGACTTGACAGTTGCGATGAGTAGCAGCGTGACATGTGGCGTGTGGCAGGCCCAAGTCTAAGGTGTGGCAGTTGTTGGCAAGGCCGAGGTGTGGTAAGTATTGGTTTGTCACATGATCTCATAGCCTTTTTCAAGGCTATACGATCATGCGACTAACCGCCAGGCTTAGCCGCAGCGGTGGCAGTTGCGGCAAGGTAGAGGCATGCGGCTTGTCGCATGTTCGCATAGCCCATTTTTGTGCTATGCGATCATGTGACAACAGTATGAACATCACCATTACGGAGGTTCAGGTTTGGGTGGTTGTCATGGTTGTGGGGTTGTGGAGGTAACATGGTCGACAGCTTTGCGGTGGAGAGTGATTGTAACCACGCGACTAGGAGACCGCGGTCACATGATCGCAAAGGTTAGTTTGGTGCCTTGCGATCATGCGACCAAGTATAAGATAATGCCAGATTCATGTGGTGGTGAAGTTTGTGACCGCGTGGTGGCATGACTAAAGATTATGGTCGAGTTGCCAGGCCCAAGAAAAATAAAAGATCGACGGCTGTGACTTAAAGTTCATCCCGGTTTCAACGAGGACCACCGATGTGTTTTTGGCACCATCAAAGTGACCATTGGGATTTAAATTCAAATTTGCAGAGGGGTTTACAGCGACCAAAGGTACCTAGTTTTAATGCTTTTTGGGTGGATTTCTTGCTGGTTTGAAGGCGGTAGGTTGTTTTGTTGTGGTCCAGGGCTCTTGTGGTCATTTGCGGAGGTAGATTTTGTACTTGGTGGAGTTTGGTTTTATGTTCGAGGAGCTATTTGCAGGTAGTGATTAGACTGATTTTAATGGCATTCCTGGTGTACTATGCTGAGCTCACAGATTTTCATGATTGTTGATCTGCTAGAGATTTGTTTTCTCTAGGCTGCTTATGCTTCCTACCCCTGCAGTAAATTTTGTGACTGTTTGAGTTGGTTGGGTAGTTGAGACCCTAATCCTAGCTGTCCCAAGCTTGTTGCATTCTCCTAGAGAATTCCAAGGTAGTGAATGGTATAATAGTCATTTTTTTAACTTAAAAATAGTTCTGAATTTTGTCAGTTCTAGTGAAAGGTTCTGTTCTATAGATTTCCCCTTCTCTCTGCATATAGGGTGTTCTGTTTCCATTGTTGGTTCAGAGAATACATGCATACTACAGTAGATTTGTCTTATGTATGAGGACTCAATTTGTTCTTACTGTCACCAAGCTATCTCCATTTGAATTCTGAATGCATTAATCATACATCAAGGGTGTTTGATTTGTCTATTTGCATTGCCTACGTGTTTGCAAATGGAGTTATCTTCACAGAGGTAACTGGTTCAGGGTTAGTATTTATGTATGTATGAGCTGAGATATCAAGGATAGGTCATGCTTGTCTTCTAGTGGATGTTGGTTAATGTATTGTCCTTTCATAGGTCTCTTCTAAGGGGAGGGTCAAAATCCTTTAATGGATAATAACATGCTTGAATGGACAAGTGGGTGTTAAGTTGAGGTTTGGTCATGGTGTGTGATTGATGTCAGGCATCAACACATTGACCATATTGTTTTCTTGTTTCATAGCTGTCCCTTGCGGTATTGTATTTGACTCTATGGCCCATTGGATAAGGTACTGGTCTATCAGAGACTTAGGGCATCTCAGGGGACCTTTCAATCATTTTAAAATCATTTCCATTCAGTCCCACCTTTTCCCTTTCATGTTGTTAGGATAGGTCTCTAGTTTTCATACTCACTCCATGCAAGTAGGGCTATTGCATGAGATATTGGCTTCATTGGGGTACAAGATACCTAGGAGTTTGAGAACCATTCCACATTAATTTGTCTGCAGGCCTTTGGTTTGTCATGAGGTGTCTTGAATGTGCAGATAAGGCAATACCCGTTTGAGTGATGTGGAGCTCAAAGCAGAAGGAGGATTTCTCTCTATCCTCATCAATTGGTTTGTTTTCCTTGTCAAAATTGAGTGTCTAACTGAGATTTAAGCCCAACTATTTGTTTCAAGTTTGGTCCTGCAAGGAGAAGAGCCAACACACAACTCACTAGATAGATTTTTTGATGAGAAAGATTCCCCTAAAGGTTCTATCATATGGAATGGTTTCCTCAATTCCAAGGAGTTGGTTAAATCTAGGGCTAAGTGGAATATTGGTAATGGTGATTTTGTCAATTTTTGGAATGATAACTAGCTTCAGATGGGCAGCTTGAGAGACTTTTAGTCTTTCTATTCCTAGAGACATGTCTACACTCAAACCTTTGGGACTCATGTTTGCAATTACACAAGGGATGACAAATGGGTGGACCTTACTCAGATCTCTCAGGATTCAACTCCTTTGATGATCGCTCTTAATGCAGTTAATCTCTCTCGCAATCAGGATAAGATTATCTAGGAGGACTATTCAGATGGTTCCTACTGTGTGGCTTCTTCCTATTCTTCATAGACCACTCAAACCCATGATATGAAGCCCTTGTGGGCCAAATCTTGGGTCCCTAGCCTCACACCCAAAATCAATGTTTTCTTCTAGCTCCTACTCCAAAATTGTATCCTCACAGTGGATAATCTCATCAAGCGTGGGCTCCAGATTCCAAACAAGTGTGTTCTTTGAAAATTTCAATAGGAATCAGTGGATCACCTTTTCATTCATTGCTCTTATGTAATTCAAGTCTAGCAACACCTTTTCTTGGTCCTAAATTTATCTTGTGCTTTTCCCTATCCTTCAGTGCTTTTAATCAGGATTTCTAGTTATTCTGTACTTGGATTCTTCCTCATCTTTGTTGGGGAATCTGGAAGGAGCGTAACAATCACATTTTTCATGATTGTTCTTCTCCTCCCAAAATCTTTTTTGAAAAAATCAATCATGTTGTTAAGGAGAACTTTTTCTATTGTAGAAAATCTAACCATCTAGCAGGAAAGTCTTAGGCTGCTACCCAGGATAAAAGATAGAACTGTGTGTGGAGTAACCCCCCAACTGGTTGGACCAAAGCCAATTTTGATGACGTTGCTAAGGGGAACCCAGGACAAGCACGAAGTGGAGGAATCATCAGGGACTGCTTTGGCCTAGGTATAGCGGTTGCTAGTATCCCTTTGGGTCCTCAAACCAATCATTATGCTGAAGCTTGTGCAGCCCTTTAGGTCACTAAACTAGCTCATGATATGGGGGTCAAGTGGCTATGGTTGGAAGGAGACTCGATGAACATTATCAACTGCTTAAATCTTACTCAACCTCCTTCATGGACTATAGCCAACATCATAGTTGAAACTCAAGCCATTCTTAACTCCTTTGATAAGGTTTTTATATCCCATGTGTATAGGGAAGCCAATGGGGTGGCTAATTGGTTCGCCAATTTAGCTGTCACTAAGGAAGCTAAGTTGACTTGGCAAAAAGGAGATGAATTCCCCACTGACGTGAAGAGTATCCTTGAAAAGGAAAGACTCCATTGTATTGAGGTCATCATTTTACATCCATAATTATTAGTATCGAGGTCAGTGGCTACTTCCCTTTTAGTCACACCATGATAAGAACTATCTCCAGCTCGACCTTTGGGCTGTTTGGTCCTCCTTCCCTGGCTTGGGGTATTTTTGGCTTTCTCTAGCCTTGTCTTCTTTGCTCTACTATGGCTTTTTAGCCCTAGCCTTTTTGTGGTCTGGTTCTTGTAAGTTTTGTCCTTGCTTCAAAATTCATTTTTAAGACCTGTGTGTTCCAAGAACTCTGTAAAACCTATTTTACTTAATAAAAAATAGTAATTTTTAATGGTTCTTTGAGGAGTAATCCCAAGATATTGGGAGCAAGATTCACAATAAGAAATTTTTTGGTTGTTTTAGTGTGGTTGGGAACAATTAAAATTTCCAACAAGAATGTACAATGTGAAGTTTGTTATGTTTTTTAAAGGTTTAACTATATATTTAAAAATAAAATTTTAATTCAAATTGATATATGGGAGATTCATTAATAGTGATTAAGGGTATTACCACAAAAGAAATCTAGTTTGGAAACTATAATATATATTGTGAGACATTACACCTAGAATCAATCAAAGGATGTACCCTTAGGATTATTTGTAGAAATGATAACGGAAAAGAGAATTACTTATCAAAGAATATGATTGAAGAATAAAATAAGGTCATCATATCATGCAAGGTAAAAGATTAGTGTAAACTATAAAGCTTCAGTTTTAGTAGATCTAGATTAGAGGTCTAAAAATAGGATATATTATAATCAAGCATTTCATTGATTGAGATGATGGAAATAAAATTTCATCAAGAAAATAAGGATTTTATATGTAATATATTCCAAGAATTAGTAGTCTAAAGGATCATATATTAAAGAGTTGATATCACTCAAATGAGTTTGATTGAAGCTGTGACTTGTAAAAGAGTGAATGAAGCTTAAAAAGGAAAGAAATGAGATTAAAATATAGTAGAGGTCATGAATTATATGGTTAATTAAAAAAATTTGGTGCATGCATGTGTCCACAATGTCAAGATGATAGAATGGTTCCTATAAAATATTGTGAGAATATTGAAATTTTTTGAATAGGGGGAACAAGTAATATACCAATTAGTTGTACTAGCTCTCAAAGCTGAGGCTTCCAAGGCTCTTACAAAATCATTACAACATCATCTTCTCATCAAATAATAGTATATGAGTTTATATTAATATGTATGCTATATATTTTTTACTAAATGAAAACTAGTTTTAAAGGGATGAAAACCCTATTACAAAAGAAACATCTACCTAAAGAAACCAAATGGATGGTAATAATAATAGTAGTAGTAGTAATAATAATAATAATAATAATAATAATAATAATAATAATAATAATAATAATAATAATAATAATAATAATAATAATAATAATAATAATAATAATAATAATAATAATAATAATAATAATAATAATAGTAATAGTAATAGTAATAGTAATAGTAGTAGTAATAGTAATAATAGTAGTAATAGTAATAGTAGTAATAGTAATAGTAGTAGTAGTAATAGTAGTAGTAGTAATAGTAGTAGTAGTAATAGTAGTAGTAGTAATAGTAGAAATAGTAGTAGTAGTAGTAATAGTAGTAGTAGTAGTAATAGTAGTAGTAGTAGTAATAGTAGTAGTAGTAGTAATAGTAGTAGTAGTAGTAATAGTAGTAGTAGTAATAGTAGTAGTAATAGTAATAGTAGTAATAATAGTAATAATAGTAATAGTAGTAATAATAGTAATAGTAGTAATAATAGTAATAGTAGTAATAATAGTAATAGTAGTAATAATAATAATAATAATAATAATAATAATAATAATAATAATAATAATAATAATAATAATAATAATAATAATAATAATAATAATAATAATAATAATAATAATAATAATAATAGGGGATCGAAGCCCCTAATTCCTTACAAAATTTTCAACAAGATATCATTTTTCTACATAATTTCCTAACTAATAATACAGACCTTGTTCATAATCTTGTTAATGGGAGTGACCTCTTATTCTTTCTTCAGAGCCTAGTTGAATGGCTAGGGGGAAAGACCATTTCCTTGTCCTTCATAGAAGTAATTGTGTCTGTAGTAGGATCTTTCTTTGTAAATTTGGCACTATCAGAGGGAGAGGCCATTGTTCCTTTAGAAAGACCATGTAGGATTTCATCCTAAGCATTAAGTTTCTTAAGTCCCTTAATACTATTATCCATAGCCATTTTAGTAATAGTAACAACTATCCTTATATTTTCTTAGACAACAATAATTGATTCCTCAAAGTTATTAATTTGAAGCTCAAGGTCCTCCTTTAACTCTTTGATACGCTTTGTTTCTACATGAATACTAGCCATAATCTTATTGATTCCTTGGGAAGGCAACCAATGAGTTAATTTTTTTTAAAGTGTTAATCTCTTCCACTATCCATAAAAAACTAGGGTATTTTGGCTATCCATCACATTTTTAACATTTTTGTTTATATTTTGGTTTCTTGAGTTGAAGAACCCTTCTCAACATGGGTATCTTTATCCAAACCCAAAGGAATGTCAATATGAATCCTGATAATCAGATCACCCATACTAGGATGCTATAAAATAGGGGAATGAAGAGTGGGGCTGATGTCCTTATGTGAATTACTTTTTAGCTTCTTAATTCTAAAGGACTTTCTCCCTTCCCACTAATTGGGACCTAGTTAGGGTTCTCCGCTTTCCTTTAGTGGACATAGTTTACCTTTACCCTTGTCACCATCACTAGAATATAAAAAATCTGGCACAAAACCCTTAGGGGAGTATAATTTGACTCATCGTCATTTTAAACTACAATTTTTGGTGGCTCGAAGTATAACTTTTAGGGTTCTTATATTTTCCAAATGAAAAATGACTTCTTCATCTTTAAAGGGAGAATCCTTTGTTAGAGTAATAGATATATTTGACTTTATAATTAAATCATTTTGGTTTAATTACTTAAGTCCTCTATTATTCTTTTTCACTTAAGCTATCTCTTTTAGGTGCATAATAATTAATATTTATATTAATTATTATTGCACAACCTAGCTTTTTGGGCTTTAGGGTTTCTGTCCTTATAAGCCACTTTTGTAATTATTTCTTCCATTCTCTCTTAATACATTTTGAGCTCTGACATTTTTTAGCACAAGAGGGTTTTTCTATTTTCATCTTTTGCTTCATTCTTCGTAACAGGTTTATTGCATGCAACTGGATCTTGGAGTTGAATCTAATATTTCATCAGTTTCTACATGGTATCAGAGCCATTCTACTGCAGCTTGTTCAAAGTTTACTGAAGCTGTGGATCAAGCCCTTTCTTTCTAGGGTTTTCAGTTGTTTTTTATTGGATCTAGGGGGGTCTCCTTTTTTTTTGGTGCACTTTGGGAAAAATCTAACCTCCCGGTTGCGTACAGAAGGCCCAAAAACCCCTATTTCCATATAAAATTTGACATATTTGACCTCCGGGGCATCTGAGAGAAAAAAATTGCCCTATTAGGGCCGTACGGGCATGAATTTCAAATTTTTTTTAAAAAAAAAATCATGTTTTTAAAAGATTTTGGGCCGCACCACCACCGTGCCACCTCGATGCCACCTCTGCTCAGCTGCAGCACCGCTCAGCCGCCGCCCCAGCTCTCTCGCTGACCGCCGCCCTACTTGGCCTGGCTGCCGCCCCAGCTCCACCCGCTGGCCACCAGCCCACTCGACCACTGCCCCAGCTCCACCCGGCCGCCACTCGCCTGTAGCAGGTGATGTCACAGGGTGACATCACTTGCCGACATATTTTACCGGCACTAGAATTTTTTTTTTGGTAATTTTTTAAATTTTTCCTACAACTTCAACTTTTTCCAGTGATGATGTCATGCTGACATGGTTTTTTCCAAAGAGCTTGCATTTTGGGGGTTCTTGGGCATTTTTGCTCCTACGGGGATCATACGGACTCGAAAATTGACATATGATATATCATCGAAAAGGTCTTTCCAAGCCAGACACAATGGTGCTAGTTTGATTTTCTAATCTGGTAGCTTATGCTCTCTTTTTTGGCATCAAAGTTGAGGATTTTGTTTTCCTCCTTCTCTGCATTTGGAGTCCAGGTTTTCTCCTCATTTTTTGTATTTTCAGTTATTTTCTGTACGTGGGTTTGATTTATACATTGTGGGGGGGGGGGGTGTTTTTCCTTTTGTAATTTACTTCAGAAAAGACCCTTCTACTTCTGTCTTCTTCTTCTCTCAATGTTGGATCCCTCTATGGCCTAGCTGACACCGCATAATTATCATACTTGGAAAGCACACATGACCAGGCTTCTTATGTCACGTGGTTTATGGTCATGTCTGGATGAGATCCAACCTGTCTTACAATGTCCCTTTGAGATTCTTCAACATAGAAACAAAATGGATGAAGCCATGGGTTTGATTGCACTAAACATCTCTAACAGTCTCCTGTTTCACCTGGAAGGTTTGACCACTCCTAGAGCTATTTGGGGCAAGTTTTCAACCTTGTTTGGTACAGTGAATGAATTCTGAAAGCTTCAGCTTGATGCATAGTTGACCTCTTTGACTCCTTCTGATTTCCCCACTATAGAGGACTTCTTGATGAAGTTCAAGTCTCTGCGTACAATTTTGTACGGAGGTGGGAAAATCAAGACAAATGATGAGTGTATCTATCTGATACTCTTAGAGCTGCGAGGACAATATTACATCTTTTCTTCCACTTTCTACTCCACCATGGATGCTTTGGGTACTAGACATGTTATGCCCTCTTTTGAGACTTTCTATGATAGGTTGACTCATAAGTAGTCTAAGATCACTCAGATGGATTCACTTGTAGGTTCACAGTCATAGGCATTTCTTGCCAAGATGCCTCAGGATTCTTAGAAGCTGAAGCTGAAGCAAATATCTGATTCCTCTTCTCAACTTTCTACTAGCCCACCATCTTCTTCTAAGAAGGAGAAATAGAAGACTGAGAGCCCTACATGTTCCTATTGTCAGAAGGGAACACATGATGAGTCACTTTTCTATCAGAAGAAGTTTGATGGTTACGAGAAATAGATAGTGGATTCACAAGCTCTTCTTCAGAAGAGAAATCTTTCCTCTCCATCCTCTTCTAGCTCATAGGGGTCTTCTTATCAGTCTTCCTCTATCTATTCTTCAGCTGGACAGGATCTTGGAAAGGGTCATGCATTACGGGCTTCTGTTGCATCCTCTTCACATGTCCCTTGGATACTGGATTCAGGTACTTCTCACCATATGGCATCTTCTCAGGAGATCTTCTCTTCTTTTGAAGATTCTCCTATTCTCCATATTATCATTGGGAATAACACTATTATGACAGTCTGTGGGAAAGACACTATATGCATTCAAGATGGCACATTCAATGATGTGTTATATGTTCCATCTCTCTCTAAAAACCTTCTCTCAGTTTATCAGATTACTTATAGTGGGTTAGGGAAGACAGTTGAGTTCACTCTAGATTCAGTTTTCATCCAGGATAGTATGATAGGAGGTATTGTTGCTACAGGGATAGTTGATCATTCCACCCGTCTCTACTCCTCACACTTTGGTCCACCTTTTTCCAAAGCATGACTCTCCTCCTTTGAGAGAGCATCATGTGGTGCAGTCAAGTCTCTTGAACCTTTGTATTGTTCCTGAGACTAGTGTTGTGACTGCCACACCACATCCTAAGGCATACTTTTCTCTTGAGCGAGTTTCTTCTTCAGCACTACTCGACCCTCCAGCTCCATTCATCAAGCCACCAGGTATAGTTGTTGAGAATTCTATAGAGGACATTCATCTCCTCTCTGATGGCAGTGTCAGCACACCTATCATACCACCTACATTGGGGATTCCCTTTCAGGATCCTTGTGTCTACTCCTTTGAGCATCAGCTTGGCTTTCCAGTGACACCTCATCTTTCGAGGTTACCTCTTCAATGTCCACTGACTTTCACTCCTCTGCATTGGAGTCATAGTGGTTTTTTCATTGATCCAGGGGTTCTTTCTTTTCAGGGGGGCTTTGGAGTACCAATCCTCTCTCACGGGGGGGTTAGCAGCATACATTGTACTTATGGCTTTGAGAGAGTCTCTTGAAGTCATTTTCTTTCTAGCTTTGTTTGCTTTTACATATCTCTTTTTGGAGAAGCATTTTTCCCATGAGGTTTTCCCTTTTTTCTTTGGTTCATAGAGATTTCCTTGTTCTAGGTACCTGATTAGGCCTTGTTGTCGGGACCCTTTTCTTGTTTTCTTAGCTGTGCTAGGTTAGTTCCTCCTGAGCTATGCTTAAGGGGGGGTGTTAGAGTAATAGATATATTTGAATTTATAATTAAATAATTTTGGTTTAATTACTTAAGTCCTCTATTATTCTTTTTCACTTAAGCTATCTCTTTTAGGTGCATAATAATTAATATTTCTATTAATTATTATTACACAACCTAGCTTTTTGGGCTTTAGGGTTTCTGTCCTTATAAGCTACTTTTGTAATTATTTCTTCCATTCTCTCTTAATACATTTTGAGCTTTGACATTTTTTAGCACAAGAGGGTTTTGCTTTTTCCAGCTTTTAGCTTCATTCTTTGTAATAGGTTTATTGCATGTAGCTGGATCTTGGAGTTGAATCTGATATTTCATCAGTTTCTACATCCTTGAGGTTAGTTATAAATTCCTCATAGTGGAAGTAGAAATTTTATTGGTGCTTAATGTTAATCTTAGGAATAGGGTTGTTTTATACAACTAGAGATTTAACATGCTCCTAATAAGGAGAATAAGAAACTCATGTAATATTGAGGAAGAAGGGTTTTTCACATGAGATTTAAGGCTAGGAAAAAGTGAAGACATCAAATAGAAGGGAAATAAAATATAGTTATCATGTGTCAAATGATTAAAAATGACAAAATGATAGCTAAATAGGCTACACAAATTTTTATCTAGGGTTACATACCACATAATAACCTCAAACACATCCACATAAGGAGCCTTGATATAGAATCTATTATACCCTCCATCTGTACTTTTTTAACTTTATCTCTTTCTCCAGGCAAGACAAAAATCCTAAACATTTCATATGCACACTTTTTGTCCCTCTAAAATTTCCATCCCTGCATCAGAATAGTAGAGACTTTAAAAATTAATTCCTCATTGATATTGAGCTTTGACCCATGTACCTTAAAAAAACCTTCCCTCCAACCTTCCAAAAACAATCTAAAACTCTAGGGTCCATACCATGTAACCTCTCCATATAATTAGTGAGACCACTAGAAAAATGGTAACTCTAGACCATATGATTATATTTTCATTTGTGGTATACAATGGGTTGAATTCTATTCCTATTACCTCCCATACTGGTAATTCTACCAAGAGATGCAAGAACTAGATATCTAGGGCACCAAATACTCACAATCAATCTCAAGAAAATATGGATAACTAGACATGCCATAATAAAAGAAGAGAAAATGAAATAACCATTTTGCAAACTCAAGTTCTTCATTTCCCAAAAGGCATTCAATTTAGCATTCCTTATAATAATTACAAAAAATGATTTTGATATCTTTTGGGATTTTTTCATTAATCCCCTAGCTTACCATGTGTTGATAATAAACCCCTAGATTAGCCAATCTATCCACAACATGATTAACCTCACAATAAACATTACAAAAAATCATTTTGATATCTTCTAGGATTTTTTCATTAATCCCCTAGCTTACCATGTGTTGATAATAAACCCCTAGATTAGCCAATCTATCCACAACATGATTAACCTCACAATAAACATGAGTAATATTATGATCAATCAACAAATTGAAAATTTGGATAGAATCATATATTAATTATCTAATTAGGGGTATGTTTTCCTTTAAAATAATTGATTATATTAATAGAGTCACTCTCTAACCAAATCCTAGCAAACCCCTTGGAGATAGCCATTTTTATACTAATGCGGGCCACATAAGTCTCGATGAAGTGATTTGTCTGGGAACCCAAAGGGAGAGCCACTAACAAGAAAAACCTTTTTATATACTTTCCTTTGTGAAATTTATTTTTATTTTCAAGGTTGATTCCTAAATAGGGGTTCTACCAAGGAAAAAATATATTTCACCCAACCTTTTCCTCATTTTTCTATGTACATGAATAGGCGATAGAGCTATCAAAAAAATTTCATACATAGATCAGTGACAACCAAAGCATCCCTGCTAGTTTCCAGTAGAAACACAGGGTACAAAATGTACCAGCCACTCTATACCTAGGTAAAAAATGTTTCATCCACCTTATACCCTATATATCCAACTCAAATTCTATTCTAAGATAGGTTACAACTTCAAGATCTCAAAACAACAGTTACACTTATTTTTGAGATTTCATCTATTTGATATTCATATTTGAAGTAGAATATTTAATATTTTGATTATGGATGCATATAGATATTTACTAACATTAATTTATTATCTCATATCATTCACCATTTTAATTTTCCATATTTAGAAAATGATCATTGACCCATTTAGTGCTTCATACCATCATATCCTATTTGGGCATCTTCCTTTTGGATGTGTAACTTTGAAAAGGAGAAGTGATTAAACTCTTTGTATGGATTCCCTTTTCTTATTTTATAATGCATATAGGTATTACTCTTATAGAATACTAGAGAAGGCCAAAAATATATATACAAGAAGAAGGATACAATACATCAATTCAAAATACAAATCATTATAGAAAATAAATATTTAATATAATAATAAGAATAATGGTTAAATAAAGTCAAAATAAAATAATTTATCCTAAATCATAAATGGACCAATATAAATTTAATAAAAAATAATGAATGTATCATTAACTATAATGAATCTAATAAATCAACACCCTAAAACAAAACCAAGACATGGGGGAATCAAAATTTGCCACCATAACAATCCAATAGGGTAATTAAAAATTAAATTTCTCCCTTAAATAGAATGATGACAAGGATAGGTTTAAATGGGCCTTAGTTATATCTCCCTTAAACTACCATTAACAACTATAAAGGCATGCTTAAACCATTGAATCTTGGTGGAGTTGATAGTTAGTATAACATACACATCTATATAATTTATCAGTTGTTACAATTAGTGAAGGTTGAATTATAATATTGTGTGGCTCTCACAAATGAGTAATATAATATCATCCCTCATAAAAAAAGAACATCATGAAAAGATCAACCCAAATATATAACATAATGCATGTTGGTATCGTAAATCATCCTTAATAACATCACCATATAATCATGGGTTAGTTTATAATAGCATATCATAATCATGAAATATGATCATCCTAGATCATAGCCATAAGTAATGGTCCTAATAACATCAATGTATCTATCACATGCATAGACCATCAAGTGACATAATCATCAAGTCATGTATATCAAAGTATCATAAATAGTCTATGACACACAAAAAAGTCATGAAAGGTCATCAACACATCAAAAGAGATGTAAACACAATGAAGGGTATCATAACTCATAGGGAATGGACATAGAAACATCAATGAGTCTATCAAATATAATTCATATATATCATCATCAAGTCCTAAAATATAGTCATCATGAATATTCCACTAAAATAAAGTAGTCAATTACTTCCACACACAGGCACCTATCAAGGTATCACACTCATATAAGAAAAAAGGAATACATGTGAGTGTATTACAAAATCAAATAGATGTACCCCATTAACATATAAGTGTAATTTTAGTGTGGCCAAAAATGACATTGAATTTAAGAAAAATGTTTGTGTTTATTATGGAGATGCCTCTTTTGATGATGAGGTAGACTTTGATGGTGATGAGGTATTCCACATTTTCAACAAATGGGCCCTTTGTCAGCCAAGCCTAAAATCCCCAAACCTATTCCCATAGACCTTAGAATGAGAATTATTTTATCTAATAAGGATGATGACTCGAAAGATGTGCTAGATTCTATGGACCCTACCGACAATGTGAAAGGAAAAGGTGTGGCTAGGTTTTCTATGTCAAGCACCCAATAAAAAAACTAAGTTTTTTGGACCCACTTATGTAAATTGCAATAAAAAAACCATCCAAAAGAAGAATATTCTCATAATGATATTGGAGGGTTTATGGAGGATATGAGTGTTAATGGGTTTAGTCCTAAGGATGGTGGTAGGGTTAGCCCTAAGGAGATGGGTTCCTTGGTCATAGAGAATTTGATTACAAGTCTCAGTTTAACAAAAATGTTGAGAAATCAAAGTTTTCTATTTTTATGGATTATACAAGAGATCAATAATTTTATTGATAAGGCTGATCCATCTAATGAGAGCCTAGAAAATATCCTTGCCAAGACACATTCCATGGCCAATGGGATAAAAAATTTGAAAGAGGACCATGAAAGAAAAGCAAGGCCATGGAGGAATACTTTAATAAGGTCTAAGAAAGTTAGATAGTGGTGGTGGTAGTGAGTGAAATGGAAATGGACAATACCAGTGAAGGCCTCTATAAGCTTAACAAGAAGGTTGAAGTTCTCCAAGCTAAATTT
This sequence comes from Chamaecyparis obtusa, assembly GCA_027943335.1. Classification (NCBI taxonomy): domain Eukaryota; kingdom Viridiplantae; phylum Streptophyta; class Pinopsida; order Cupressales; family Cupressaceae; genus Chamaecyparis; species Chamaecyparis obtusa. The sequence continues at coordinate 238,852 of BSBK01007850.1, forward strand.
CCAAGGGCAATTCCACCATTTTCAACACTAAATCGGTTAAGAAGGAAAAGTTTATGGATGCAGGCACTCAGAAGAGACACACGGATCCTTCAAATGATGTGGATGTATATATGGAAGATACAAAGAAGCCCCAACTTGGTCTGGTTATGAAGCTCCACAACAAGAATATAGGTATGACCCCTGTTGACAATGTTATTAGGAAAGTTAAGAGCATTAATGAGGATATCATTAAGAAGAATAATAAGTTAGTTAAAAAAATTTAGCTTTTCTATTAGGTGTTCTTTTTTGTAATGGTTACTATTCCATAGGTTATTTTGCACAATATCTTTTGTTGGATTCTTGGTGTCTAGTTTGTTGGAGGGTCCTAATTGGTTTTTGTTTAGCTCTATTTTTGATACGTTGTTGTTAAGTTTGGGTTCTATAGACCTTTCAATATGAATTTAATAAGTAAAGAATATTGTCTCTAAAAATACAACTTACCCTAGATATTCTAGGAAAGCCCTTTGATGTTCCATCAACGTTGATCTTGAAACATTGAATAAGAGAAGTATTACACCTTATTACTTTCCTTTGATTTGAAAGTGAAAAGGGTGGACTGTGGATTATTTTATTATATATCTTGTAATTTCTTTTTTGAAAGCTTGTGTGTGTTGCTAAGAAAGATTTTTCTCTATGTTAGTTTGAATGAATAAGCTCTATCTTAGCCTTTTGAAGATCCACTCAATATAAGATGAAACCAGAGAGGTCTATAGTTCACCTAATTTAATGTAGATTTTTTTCTTGATTACTACCACTATTGAGACAAGAAAAATGGAGATGGATGATAAAGAGACTTAAATATGTGTCATGCATGATGAGGCTACTTTCTTTAAAGAAAAAATGACATTTGGGATAAGAGATAGAGTTTTTTATGAAGATCTATGATTGAAAAAATTCATAGATAATCGAAGGAAAGAGATTGAAAAGTGTTATTGATAAAACTACAGAGGAAGCTTGAATTGACAAAATGAACGATAGAGATTAAGAGGGAAAATATAATGGCTCTTTAAACTCTATTGATTGCAAATGGGTTTTCAAGAAGATTTTTTGTTCAAAAGCCACTATTGAAAAGTATAAGACTAGATTGCTTATGAAGAGATATTTCTAAGTTAAGAGAATTGATTATGATATAAGATTATCTATTTCTTAGTTTCCAAGCTAACATCTATTTTTTTCTTCTTATAACCTTTGTGCAAATTTTTTTATCTCAAGATTAATCAAACTTATATGAAGATAGCTTTGTACACAGTGATTTTGAAGAAGAATTGTGCATTGTAGCTTCAACACTATTTTAAGAAAGGACTAGCTTGAAGATTGAATAAGCTCTATATAATCTCTAATTATCTTCAAAATTGTTATCAAAAGTTTAATTCATATATTTTGAAGCTGAGATTTTTAAAATCCAAATCTAATCATTTTGTATACTTCAATAAAAATAGTGTTCATTATATTGATATCACTTTGTATGTTGATAATATAATGATATTATGGTAATAAAAAGTAGATGATGTATGATATTAAATCTTAATATTATGAAAATATTAACATCTATTTAATAAATGACCAATAACATGTATGTTAGAATCAGGACATGTTGGCTTATATGCTTTGTGTGGAAAATATAAGTTGCATTCTAAACTGTACATGATGATAATACACCTTCTCTAAAAATAGAATATAATATTTTTTTATAATATAAAGCCGAGAAAATTATTGGAGTAGCTCAGTTGGTTAGAGCATGTGGCTGTTAACCACAAGGTCAGAGGTTCAAGCCATCCCTCTAGCGCTCTTCCTATGAATTAGACACTCATAATTTAATGTAGAAAATCTTGACTTTTCCTTCTCAAGAAAGCTTTTAAAAATAGTTATAATTTTGATCTGATTGTAGAAGAAACAATTACAATTGCCTTTTGATGGGAAACTTATGTAAATATTAATAAATGCTTTGCAGATTAGACCTTATATACTACAATACTGATTAAATAAAATAAGAGAACCACAATTTGTAGCAGACATAGCTATTCTCTATCCAGAAATGTACAGAAGTCTTATAGAAGATTTGATTCGCAAGGTGCTACAAATCAAATGAAACATTAAGTTCATATCAAATAAAACATTAAATGCAAGACAACACAATTGATGCATTGAATGAGTAGAAAAGTGAGAACAATATTCATCATGAAATATAAGAGAGAATTGCATTTTCGTAAAAATATAAATCTATTGGAAGACGATGGCATTAAGAGAATAAATTAAGATTCTGTTAGGCCATTTTTTTGTCAGTGCAAAAATCCTATGAAAATGGCCTCTTTCCTTGCAAGTTTTCTTGAAGTGTCCTGCCCCTAGTAGTTTATTGTTGTCGCCTTACTTCAGTCCAAATCGCATTTCCTGAATCACAAAACCCAGAAAGTTATTCGAGTTTCAAGGTTTGCGGGAAATGTTTTCAAAATCTGCCAGTGTCGAAAACCCATAGTATTTTTGTAAATCCATGATGTTTTCGACCTTTTTGGCCTGCATGTAAACCCTCGATGTTTTCATCTTCCCTGTTACCTTTCAGTCTGTCAATATTCCTGTGTGTTTTCGATCTTTCACTGTGTCGAAAACTTTGTGTGTTTTCGACCCCGCACTTCTGCCCTGTTTATTGCATTCTCTAACTGCGCAAGTCCAATTGGATGGTGGGTCCAAACTCTTCCTGATTGGCTATCACATGGCCACATGTTAGACTTTTCTGACATGCGATCATGTGACTGCTTGCCACCTAGCCATGTGGGTCCCAGTCCTGTTCAGCTGCCTGGCGGTCTACTTTGCCTTAGTGTGCAAGTGCGATGGATGGTGGGACCTGGTTTCCAGATTGGTCAGAGGGTCCTGACATGTTGGAGCATCAACAATTGTCATTAAAGCGTGAAGTTTTTGTCAGGGCTATGTGAAGTTGCCCCAGTCGTGCGATCTTCTTTTGTTCGGTGCTCTATTTGGTGGTCTCGTTGCTAGGTGAGGTTTCTTCAGGCTGGTCAGAGGTGGTGATGTGGTGGCCTTTGGTTGGCTATCACATGATCGCATAGCCCAATTTTTGGCTATGTGATCATGCGACCGGTTGACACATGTCCACGGTGTTGAGGTGGATATGCTTGGTGGGACCGCAACTTTATGGCAGGTAGCGGCGGTGGTTTGTTGGCGGTTAGTCGCATGTTCGCATAGCCTTTTGCAAGGCTATGCGATCATGTGACTGATGTTTTCTATCAACTTCATGTGGTGACAATTATGCTGGTGGTCACGATCATGCGACAACGGTCTGCTATCGCGATTGCAAAGTTGTGCGGTGGGTCCTATGTCAGGTGACTCGGCGGTTGTAGCGAATGGTGATATGACAGGTGGCATCAAGCAGACCCAGGTGGGGTCTGAGGTTTGGCGGTGTGGATAAAATATTTAGCGGCCCAAAAAAATCTTCTTCTTGTCGCTAGTTTGCGTGATGTTTTAGTGGCAGTGCTATTATTTCTGTGAACTGAGGAAATGTCTTCAGTCACTAGTTCACCAGATGACTTAAGGGGTTATTTTGACACATACAGTCATGCGTTCGATGAATCTAACTAGGGTTTAAAGTTTCATTCCGTGACTAGGATTTTCTTTTGTCGTGTGTTCGCTGAAAGTAACCTGAGGTACCTGGATGAGTTAAAGTCATGAGCCCGGGAAGATAGGAGAATCTAATGGTGGGGACTTAGTGTTAGTCTCAGTTTGGTTTGTGGATCACTGATGCTTTGTTAGATTTTAAGTGGTGACATGGCAGACGGCAAGATGCATGTTAGCGGCTTGTCACATGTTCACATGAGCCAGCTTTTCAGCTTGCAAACATGCGACAAACCCTTTTGTGGCAGCGGCAGTGTCGGTGGTTAAGAAGAAGGCAATGGCAAGTGGCATGTCACATGTTCGCATAGCCCATTTCTGGGCTATGCGATCATGTGACAATTGTCTGGCATCACCATTGCGGAGTTAACCCGAGGTGTTCAAATGGTTAAAAATTGAAGCCCGCAAATGCATTGTGACCGTTTTCCCTCATTTTTAAATCTCTGTGAACGTTTCCAGGGACCGGAAAGGACTGAAATTGATGACAGGAAGGGCCAGAGTTGGTGAAATTGATCTTCTCTGCCGCTCTAGTGTGCTCTAGGGTGTGAGATGATTATGGAAGGGGAGTGTCTTGCTGTAGGGGAGTGAATGAAATGTACCAAAAGTAGTTGCAGGGTCACTTTCAGTTTGGTTTTGCAGATTTTTTATTGATCTTCGGTGCCTTTTCAAAGTTTCTCATGATTGAAGATCTGATGTGATTAAATGCATTTAGGACTTAGTGTTTTCTCTTCGAATTGTATCAGATTTTGAAATGCCTAATTGATGGAAAACTCTAACCATGGTTACCCTTAGCTTGTTGCATCCTAACTTGTGTGGGATTTCAAGGTAACCATGGATAAATATGTTGTTTTTGCTGATTTTCAAAGGGTTCCAGTTTAGATTTCCTTTCTGGTTCCAGTGAAAGGGTCTATGCTATAGATTTCCCCTTCTTTCTGCATATAGGGTGTTCTGCTTCCATTGCCGGTTCAGAGAATACAATGCATGCTGCAGCAGATTTCTCTTATGTATGAGGACTCAATTTATTCTTACTATCACCAAGCTATCTCCATTTGAATTCCGAATGCATCAATCATACATCAAGGGTGTTTGATTTGTCTATTTGCATTGCCTACATGTTTGCAAGTGGATTTATCTTCACAGAGGTAACTGGTTTAGGGTTAGTGTTTATGCATGTATGAGCTAAGATATCAAGGATAGGTCATGCTTGTCTTCCAGTGGATGTTGGTTAATGTATTGTCCTTTCATAGGTCTCTTCTAAGGGGAGGGTCAAAATCCTTTGATGGATAATAGGATGCTTGAATGCACAGGTGGGTGTTAAGTTGAGGTTTGGTCATGGTGTGTGATTGATGTCAGGCATCAACACATTGGGTATCTTATTTTCTTGTTTCATAGCTATCCCTTGTAATATTGTATTTGACTCTATGGCCCAATGGACAAGGCACTGGTCTATCAGAGACTTAGGGAATCTTAGGGGTCCTTTCAATCATTTTAAAATCATTTCCTTTCTATTCCACCTTTTCCCTTTCTTGTTGATAGGTTAGGTCTCTAGTTTTTATACTCACTCTATGCAAGTTGGGCTATTGCATGAGATATTGGTTTCATTTGAGGTACATGATACCTATAGAGATTTGAAAATCATTCCACAGTCAGTTACCTGCAGGCCTGTAGTGTGACACAAGTTTGTATGAGTGTGCAGATGAGGTACACCCACCTGAGTGATGTGGAGGTCAAAGTGTAGAAGAATCTCTCTTTGATCCTTGTCAGTTGGCCCTTTTTCCTATCAGATTTGGAGTGTTGAGTGAATGTGACACTAGCCCTGTCAATCCTAATGCCAAGCTAACATTTGGGGAAAAAGAACAACCAACAAGATGGTGACTCTGCTGGGGAGAACAATGAAAAGGAAGTTTATCTGTTAGAATCTCTGGTTGTTTTAAAATTTTGCAGTATCTTTATTGACCAGATTGATTTGCCCATCTGAGTCACCAAAAAGATGGAAACTCTATTGGGTAGAGTCTAGAATAGAGTCAGAAATAAAAATCAAGCATTTGCAAAATTTTCTCACCTAGTTGTGAGTGGCGGCTCTGATTTGTCTCTGTTTGATTAGTGCATCTTCTGATAAATAGTGCATGTTATACCTAGTGTAGTTTTGTGTTGGTTGGAAGAAGAAATAATGAATTATTTTCCTCTCAAGGAGGTGGTGATTCTGCATTACAAAACCTGATGGAGCTATAAGGTGAGCTCTAGATTTGCCTTGCTTCTAGCCAAAGGTCTTCTGCTGCAAGACTCCCAGGTACTCCTCAAGTTTTAAATGTTCCTTATAAAGTGATCAAGCACTAAAACAAGGATAAGGTGTGAGTAGAGGTTAGTATACTTCAAGTTTTCAGTTGTAGTTTGGAAAATTTTTATGGAAGTAGTGCAATAAGTTGTGATGGGTAAGCTTGAGGATGAGCTTGCATTATTAGACCAAGGCATCCAAAGGGATTGCATAAAATTGATAAGACTGAAGGTGGGGTGTAGAAGGGAGTTGTCCATATCCTTGTTCTATGAGAAGTTTTGTGAAGCATATGATCAACTTCTAGAGGGTGTGGAGTTTCTAGAGTCTGTGTTCATTGGCTTGTTTTTGGAGCTCTATTTTCCTAAATCAATCCATTGGCCAGCTTCCTTGTATAAAGATTGTTATGAGCATCTTAGGGAGTGGATACTTAATGATGTTGATCTTGAACTTGAGGATGCACTTGGGGCTTTGTTCATTAGTGCTGATATTGAGAATGATGAAATTTGTGAAGGAGATGTGTCACCTGTTGACACCCTTTCTTGCAATCATGAGAGTGATGCTCTTTCTCAATATGGGGCAAAAGATTTGTGCAGTCAGTCAGATGAAGAAGAGGATTGGATGAATGAAGATTTTGCTGATGACTGCTTATCAGAGGAAGGTGATGCTAGGGACGGCTGTTCACTTCACAGTGAACAAATTTTAGATCTCCTGTCTTGTGAATATCTCAGGTATGCAGGGAGGGATGACTCTAAGTTCTCACATCCAACACATATTGATTTTGACCAAGAGCATGAGTCAGTGAGATCTGACTTTGACATGTGTGCCTTTGACTCTTTTGCTACTCCCACATTACTGGATGACAACCAGGTTCAGTATGATATATCAAATGATGATGTCATCAGTATTTATTTGGTCTCAAGTGATGCAAATATCCCTAATGAATGTGTTGATGTTTCCCCTCCCACCCACCAAAATTTTTTGGATTTGTCAAGTGCTGACAGGATGCAGGATGCTCATAGTTTTGATGATTCATGTTCATCAGAGTTCTCCTCATGTGGTTACCCTACAAAAGAAGAGGTAGAAGGACATGATAGTGTGTATTCCTATCATCAAGATTGCAGTGATGAAGAAGTCTACTGTTCAAATCCTTTTCCTTCTCTTGCAAAGTATGATACTGAGTGTGACAGTGTTGAGGACCTAGTCTTCAAAAGTTGGGACAAAAATTATTTTGGTGAAAATGATGATATAGTGTTCCCCTATCACAAAAGCTTTAAAGAAGACTTTCACTTGGTTCATGATCCAATTCATGATAACATCATTGAAGAACCAAGTTGCTTAGTGGCTGATGCAATGCATAAAGATAAATTAGAGGGTTCAAGTCCTTTTCAGCTAGGTAGTTATGGTGTAATGCATGATGCTCAGTATGTTTTATTTTTTGATGCATTACAAGGTGAGTTTTTTATTCTTTCCAGTCAGCAGAAAGAAGTAGATGATGTTCCCTACTTCTTGGAATTTGAATATGAATATGGTGGTTGTGACTGGAAAGACATGGGCAGTTATCATTATAGTTTCATTTTTCAGCCCATGGTTATTCACATACATTTGTAGCAGGATGATCATAAAATTTTTAGGTGGTGGGACATGTATGTGGATGAGAATCAGAATTTTGATTCAGGAGGGTCACTGGTTTTCTTTTGGGGCCTTGAGCTTGGTTGTAAATACTTGTAAACTCTGTAAATATATTTCCCTTTCTTGTTGTGTGCTTTTCCTTCCTGTTCTTTGCATTTTTTGAGTTCCCTATTTTTGTCCAGTGGTTGGTCTACTCTCCCAGTGATTTTGAATTCTTGCCATGCTTGCAAGAGACATGCATCCCCAATTAGAGACACTGTTAGGCCATTTTTTTGTCAGTGCAAAAATCTTATGAAAATGGCCTCTTTCCTTGCAAGTTTTCTTGAAGTGTCCTACCCCTGGTAGTTTATTGTTTTCACCTTACTTCAGTGCAAATCGCATTTCCTGAATCACAAAACCCAGAAAGTTATTCGAGTTTCAAGGTCTGCGGGAAATGTTTTCAAAATTTGCCACAGTGTCGAAAACCCACAGTATTTTTATAAATCCATGATGTTTTCAACCTTTTTGGCCTGCATGTAAACTCTCGATATTTTTGGCTTCCCTGCTACCTTTCGGTCTGTCGATATTCCTGTGTGTTTTCGGTCTTTCACTGTGTCGAAAACTTTGTGTGTTTTCGACCCCGCACTTCTGCCCTATTTGTTGCATTCTCTAACTACGCAAGTTCGACTAGATGGTGGGTCCAGACTCTTCCTGATTGGCTATCACATGGCCACATGTCAGACTTTTCTGACATGCGATCATGCGATCGCTTGCCACCTAGCCGTGTGGGTCCCAATCCTATTCAGCTGTCTGGCGGTCTACTTTGCCTTAGTGCACAAGTGCGATGGATGGTGGGACCTAGTTTCTGGATTGGTTAGAGGGTCCTGACATGTCAGAGCATCAACGGTTGTCATTAAAGCATGAAGGTTTTGTCAGGGCTATGCGAAGTTGCGCCAGCCGTCCGATCTTCTTTTGTTCGGTGCTCTGTTTGGTGGTCCCGTTGGCAGGTGAGGTTTCTTCCATCTGGTCGAAGGCAGTGATGTGGTAGCCTTTGGTTGGCTATCACATGATTGCATAGCCCAATTTTTGGCTATGCAATCATGCGACCGGTTGACATGTGTCCACAGTGCTGAGGTGGGTATGCTTAGTGGGACCGCAACTTTATGTCAGGTAGTGGCAGCGGTTTGCTGGCAGTTAGTCACATGTTCGCATAGCCTTTTGCAAGGCTATGTGATCATGTGACTAATGTTTTCTATCAACTTCATGCAGTTACAGTTATGCTGGTGGTCACGATCATGTGACAATGGTCTGGTGTCGTGGTTGCAGAGTTGTGCGGTGGGTCCTGTGTTAGGTGACTCGGCGTTTGCAGCAAATGGTGATATGATAGGTGGCAGCAAGCGAACCTAGGTGGGGTTTGAGGTTTGGCGGTGTGGATAAAATATTTAGCGGCCTGACAAAATCTTCTTCCTATCGCTGGTTCGCGTGATGTTTTAGTGGCAGTGCTATTATTTCTGTGAACTGGCGAAATTTCTTCAGTCGCCAGTTCACTAGATGACTTAAGGGGTTATTTTGACACGTGTGGTCATGCGTTTGATGAATCTAACTAGGGTTTAAACTTTCATTTCATGATTGGGATTTTTGTTTGTCATGTGTTCGCTGAAAGTAACCCGAGGTGCCTGGATGAGTTAAAGTCATGAGCCCGGGAAGATAGGAGGATTTGATGGTGGGGACTTAGTGTTAGTCTTATTTTTGTTTGTGGATCTCTGACACCCTGTTAGATTTTAAGCAGTGACATGGCAGATGGCAGGATGCATGTTAGCGGCTCGTCACATGTTCACATGAGCTAGCTTTCAGGCTTGCAAACATGCGACAAACCCTTTTGTGGGAGTGGCAGTGTCGGCTATTAAGAATAAGGCAATGGGAAGTGGTGTGTCACATGTTCGCATAGCCCATTTTTGGGCTATGCGATCATGCAACAACTGACAAGCATCACCATTGTGGAGTTAACCCGAGGTGTTCTAATGGTTAAAAACTGAAGCCCGCGAATGCATTGTGACCATTTGCCCTCATTTTTAAATCTTTGTGAATGTTTCCAGCGACCAGAAAGGACCAAAATTGATGATAGGAAGGGCCAGAGTTGGTGAAACTGATCTTCTCCGCTGCTCCAGTGTGCTCTAGGGTGTGAGATGATTGCAGAAGGGGAGTGTCTTGCCATAGGGGAGTGAATGAAATTACCAAAAGTAGTTGCAGGGTCACTTCCGGTTTGGTTTTGTAGATTTTTGATTGATCTTTGGTGCCTTTTCAGAGTTTCTCATGATTGAAGATCTGATGTTGATTAAATGCATTCAGGACTTATTATTTTCCCTCTGAATTGTATCAGATTTTGAAATGCCTAATTGATGGAAAACTCTAACCATGGTTACCCTTAGCTTGTTGCATCCTAACTTGTGTGGGATTTCAAGGTAACCATGGGTATATATGTTGTTTTTGCTGATTTTCAAAGGGTTCCAGTTTAGATTTCCTTTTTGGTTCTAGTGAAAGGGTTTGTTCTGCAGATTTCCCCTTCTCTCTACATATAGGGTGTTCTACTTCCATTGCTGGTTTAGAGAATACAATGCATGCTGCAGCAGATTTGTCTTATGTATGAGGACTCAATTTATTCTTACTATCACCAAGCTATCTCCATTTGAATTCTGAATGCATCAATCAAACATCAAGGGTGTTTGATTTGTCTATTTGCATTGCCTACGTGTTTGCAAGTGGAGTTATCTTCACAGAGGTAACTGGTTCAGGGTTAGTGTTTATGCATGTATGAGCTGAGATATCAAGGATAGGTCATGCTTATCTTCCAGTGGATGCTGGTTAATGTATTGTCCTTTCATAGGTCTCTTCTAAGGGGAGGGTCAAAATCCTTTGATGGATAATAGCATGCTTGAATGCATAGGTGGGTGTTATGTTGGGGTTTGGTCATGGTGTGTGATTGATGTCAGGCATCAACACATTAGGTATATTATTTTCTTGTTTCATAGCTATCCCTTGCAATATTGTATTTGACTCTGTGGCCCAATGGACAGGGCACTGGTCTATCAGAGAGTTAGGGCATCTCAGGGCTCCTTTCAATCATTTTAAAATCATTTCCTTTCTATTCCACCTTTTCCCTTTCTTGTTGATAGGTTAGGTCTCTGGTTTTTATAATCACTCTATTCAAGTTGGGCTATTGCATGAGATATTGGTTTCATTTGAGGTACATGATACCTATAGGGGTTTGAAAATCATTCCACAGTCAGTTACCTGTAGGCCTGTAGTGTGACACAAGTTTGTATGAGTGTGTAGATGAGGTACACCCACCTGAGTGATGTGGAGGTCAAAGTGTAGAAGGATCTCTCTTTGATCCTTGTCAGTTGGCCCTTTTTCCTATCAGATTTGGAGTGTTGAGTGAATGTGACACTAGCCCTATTAATCCTAATGCCAAGCTGACCTTTGGGGAAAAAGAACAGCCAATAGATTCTAATGTGTGAATTCAAACTCTTCAAAATGTGTTTGAAAGATCATATCAAAACCGAGAGCTTTTTTATCATGACAAATCTAGACTTCTCAATTACTTTCTTTTGATGCAAATTGCATGTATTTATCTATTTAGGGGTAAATAAAATTAAGTTATTCTAGGGGTGAATAAAATTAGGCTATAATCATGGTAACTAATTTATTAAGTGATAGGCTTTATGTGGGAAATGTTTCTTTTCTGGCTAAAGAAAACACTTAAGTCTTTTTTCCTATTTTTTAGTTGGAAATTAGCAAAAATAGTTCTGAAAAACATTTCAGTCTTTTTTCCTACTTTTTCATTGGAAATTAGCAAAAACAGTTATGAAATAGCAAATTACCTTATTTTTTCTCCTCTTCTTTTTTTTTCTTAGCAAATGATTTTTTTAGATTTTTGATTTGTGAGACATCCACATTTTCAATAGTTCCAATCAAGCTTCTAAAATGATATCATTTTTTTCTAAATTTTTTTTAATTTTTTTTTAATTTGTGGATTGTTTATGGTTTATGTTCTTAATATTTGTTTTGTCTTCCTCATATATCAATTTAAATTATAGCATATGGTTTCAAATTATTTACTCAATTTTTTTTACAAGGATTTACATTATGTTAGAGTCAATTTTTAAAACAATTTTACATTAGTCTAATGTTGTATCAGAGAATTTCTTTGCTTATTTTTATTAATATTTTAAAAATTTATTTGTTTATTTTAAGGAAATCAATAAAATAGTTCTAAATATAAAACTTGAATAATCAGATTCCTTAATTTCTTTATTTTTTTAATAAGTTTCATCTTTTCATTAAAAAAAATATCTTTTAGATATTAATTTTTTTAATATTAATATAATATAAAATATTTAATTACTTGTATTTATAAAAACTATTTGAAAACAATATTTTTCTTTCTAATTAATTATTTTAATATAATAATATACATCTTTATAATTTTTCTTAGTTATTATTATTATTATTATTTTTAAGATCAGTAAAAGGCCGAAGCCCTGAAGATTTTTATTAATATAAATAATATTCTTACATTGTATCCCCATTCACTGCAAGCGCTGGTAGGAAAGAGCGGGGTTGAGAAAACCTCCAGCCTTGCCCGGGACCCTAGGTCCTGTACTTATACAAATTTACGTGGGCATACCCATGACTCAACTTTGTCGAGAGTTGCTAGATTACAAAGACAAAACATGGGCATTCCCATGATTCAACATCAGTAAAAAATTTCCTTCTAAAATACAAGCTTTCCATGGGCATACCCACTGCTCGAATATATCAAGATGTACAGATATAAGGATACAGTGCTACTTAGAAGTATACAATTGTCATCAAAATACCAGCCAATCGATACATAAAAAGACTTGATCTGAAGTTTTCGATCTAGGATAGATTTAACTGCACATTTATAAGTAGCTTTATTAATACGCGTTCTCTGCTTTTAATTCTTTGGACGAGAGTAGAGACTATCTTCCATATGATGCTATCCACCTAAATAAATAGACAAAAACAAAAAAAAAAAGAGGAACTCCTCCTTTACTGGTTAACCCTCATCACGCACTCACAATTAGACCACCTTGTGCTGAATTTTATTGTTAGAGTAATTAGTGATTATTATTAATACAAAAATTAAGAATGACTACCTAATTAAATATTTTACACAAGAGGAAAAATCTATACAAAGATTCTAATACAAAGATTATGATGCTATTCTTACTTTAGACCAGGGAATCTTAAATTCATGAGAAAAAAAAAACCAATATTCATTCAAATGGATTAGTAGCTAGGGGATTAAAATTAAAGTTTTGATTAAGAAGATTCATTAAGAAATCCCAAGTTAAGAGTCACGTAATTACCTTCCTTTATAGCAATATTACTAGGATAACTACATCCCTATATAGGCTTGGAAGTCTGCACCGGCTAAACCTATCAACACTATGCTAGAGTTTTAAAACATATACTTTGGAGGTTATAAGGCCAGAAAGGTTAATCACTTAAAATGCTAAGGTCTACAGTTTCTCAACTATCCTGATCATCTCTATATAAAGGTAGTATAGGTATTTAAATATCAGTTTGAATGATTTTTATTAATTTTATAGGTCCTTTAAGAAGCTGTCAAAAAGGATTAGCCCATTACGACTGATGCACCATATAAACTAACACCGAGTGACTTAACTATGACATATTTAAACAAGGCAATTAAAAATTAAAGAGATCTCGTCTTCTACAACTATTTCTATAAGCAAATTGGTATTGATTGTTTCAAACTGAAAATACTAAGAGAAACATCATCCATAACATTAAGACAATATCGAATCTAGGAGCTATACTACCATTTCTGGGACGCTGAGAACTAAAGAAACAGAGCTTAAACTTTTTTAGCAAGGAATACTGAATCAAAGATAAAATCTGTACAAATCTGAGACTCAACCCATACTATATATGATTTAAAAGGCTCGAGTCTTAGCCACTTCCAGCAGACCACAGTAAGGACTTATCCATACTTTGCTAACCCCAGTTTATCTCAAATCTTCAATTAGTAGTATATATCTTTACAGACATACCAAACTCATCCTGTATAAAACGTCTATATATATTGACCTAACTAAGATGAGCAGGGAATAATATGACATTTATCTTGAAAGCTAAAATAAAACAACTAAAGCGAGCCATAGACTTAGGATTTGAATTATAATAATATTGATTCATGCAAATAGAGCTTACAATCTACATAAGCCACATTAAATTCTTATCTAAGAAAAAGGAAAGATTAAACAAAGTATTAATAGTATTTCAAAAGTATATTCAGTAGTTCTTACCTATCCAACCATAATGATAATACTCTCCTAGCATGATTAAAAGTTTTATAATTACATAATAGTATAATAACAGAGTATAGAGTGTAAGGTAAAGACATTCTGGAAAGCCTTAGTCTAATATAATTACATAGTAAAGAGATATGTCTTGCTATTTTGTTCAGCCTTAGAAAAAACCTAATATCTACATGTCCTTTGGAAGACCAAAAGTAAGATTTGAACACTGCACTGAAACAAACAGAAAGCACTCTGTGAGGAATTAAAACTATACTTGGTTCTTCTGAAAGGATGTGGGTTTCCATTCTTTCTTTCCTTTGAGCATAACAATAATAATCTCCTCATCTCCCGATCCTTTCTTATTTTTCCTTGTACACTTGGAGATTTCTGGTGCCACAATGTGGATGTTTGGGGGAGAAATGTTGTCCAAATATTTTGGTAACACGAAGCCTTCCAACCTCCAGTAATTGAGAAGCCAGATAGTATCCAGAGTTCCATCCATCACTTCCTGGAATAGATAATCTAGATTCCTGGCCATTTTCGGCCAATGTTCATCAAAGCATTCTTCCTCCTTAAATGTTAACATAGCAATTCTCTGAGATTGAGGGATCCTATCTAACTCTGTTATGTCCTTCTTCATGGTGACTTCTAGATACGAAACTGTGAGCTCGTTATCAATGCTAAAGACCATCTTGTCTAAGCCCCCTAATATTTCTTCGATGAAAATTACCTTAGCCACACTGATAATGTCAGCCCTTTTTTTCCCTGCAAAGATGGCCAGTGTAGTGAACATTCCTACTATACCCCCATTAGTTCTGTAAGTGAAGGAATTGTCAAAGTGATGATCATTGAAGGATCTCTCTACAGCCTTTCTGGTGGAGTGAGGAAGTGGATTAAGGATTTGGTTCCATCTCTCAGGAAGAATATAGCCTCTGAACGCCATTTTTCGATCGTAATTAGTCTGAAAGGTGCTAATCCTTGTCTCCATGCTGAAACTATAGACTAAACCTAACAGCCCACCTAAAGTATAAAGTGACACTGCGTACCTTCTGGATGACCCAGAATCTTTCGCTTGGTTAATATTAAATTTTAGCTATCTATTTCGCTACAATACAGAAGAAAGCTAAGAACCCCTGATTAACCAAAAAGCTAAAAAAGAGCGGAGGTTAGCTAACAATCATAAGTACTAATAATCGGGAATAAGAAAGAAAAGTTTACATGATCATGAATAAAAAACTGTCCATTATGCCTCCATAGGTCCGGAGCCTCTATTCTGTCTACTGTTATCATTGCTCAAATATGGATTTTTAAAATATGGTGTAAGTCTCAGATTAATTTGTGTTCTACTCACTAAGATCCCATAAAACTAAGGCAGACACTACTACCCTATAGGGCTATGATGATAGAGCATGGTTGAGAAACACCTACCGAGTAAATTTGTTTGGCATATCTAATACTATTTTACTTCCTATAATAACACTTCATACCTTTTATGGGTTAATCTTTAATGATGATAAGTGATGCACATAATATTATTGAGATCGATCTCGATAATTGCTATGTTTGATAAGTACACTACTATATGCTAATGTAAGACTAAACAATGAGATTGCTATATGAAAAGAAATGGTGGAATATGTCCTCTGCTGGCATCTTCTCGATCGCTAGAGTGTAGAAAGAAATTTTGTTTCCAGACTTATCCCTAAATGATAATCTATCCTTGATATGACTAACTCAACTCCGGCTACTAGAGTTATCATTCAGCTTCCTATAACTACCCCGGTAGTAATGATTATTTGTATAAATCTTTAAATTGTGCTACTGACACTGATTTAATACTCTGTTGTTATAGAGAGCCCTCATTTGTCTTAATGATAGCATTCCCTTCATTAGGTTTATCTTAAGACTCACAACCACCTACTAATGTACTTATTCATGATTGAAATAAAGGGATGCCTATAAGTTGGATTATACCTTCAGAAAAGCCCGAATATCTTACTACAAATGGCCTCTTAGATAATTAAAGAGCCAAACAGACATTCATTGGTACTTCAACTTATGCGCTGTTTCAAGTAGCTAATCCAGGGATTAATAATTGGAGGGCCATTATTAATTGATTTTTAGAGATGATTAATTGGTGAACTTTACCAATCATATTATACTACAATACAGGCATCCTGAAAAGAAAATACAATTCTATCACTATAAACAGATTTATGTGTATAAATATATGTAGATCTAGCATGATATAGGTGAAGAAAATAAACAAACATAATATCTAACAGGAAGCTAAAGGTTGAGGATCCCTCAACCCCTGAATATCCTTCCTAATAGAGAAACAATCCAAAGATCAGCGACTACCAGGGGTAAAGTAATGCCTAAACTTAAGCTATACTAATTACAGAAAGGTTTCTACAATCAGGGCATGAATGTTTAAGATATGGATTCCAGAATTTGAAAACCCCATGATTATGAAAGATCTAGATATACTATTCATAGCCATTCTTTCTAAAGTTTTTTTTAAAAAAAAGAAAAAAGCTTAATCCATAGTCAAAGCATCGTCTTGTTATTAGTATAAGTTTGGGAATTTAAATGTCAATTGTTTCAAGTCCGACGCTCTCCAAAATCTCATAGGTATCCTATCCTATGTGAATAGTGTTTACCTAAGAGGGGCCTGAGAACTAGATAAATTTCTAGAGAGGAACTGTTAACAGCATTATCTAAATTTGACATTCAATAATTCCTACTCAATCTTGGCCTGCTTAGGAGCTATAGAAATTAATGGTCTTATGACTAAAGGTCTCTGGAAGAACATTAACATTTAGATCAATTCTCTGGTAGTAGCACTGGAGAGAAATATCCACCACTAAAAAGGATAGAATTTCTGTACTACTAGTTTTAAAACTTACCGGTAGCCTGATAATAATTAAAAGCTAGGGTGAAAGTCTATAATTATGCCAATATATGAAGATTAAATCAAGTCCTAGTGTGAACCAATTATAGATTTTAGTCTCAGTTGATCATGTAGAGATAATATGGTAAAAGGTTGATCCATCTGCACCATTATTTGCTAAGAGGTCAGCCTCCTTGTTTCCTTCTCTGTAAATGTGTTTAACCTCTGTGTCTTTAAAATAATTTATTAGCTCTAGAATCTCTTCTAATTTTGATGCTAACTTCCAATTTGGAGTTCTTCTAGTTCTAATGGCATTAATAATTATTTGGGAATTGCCTTCTATTTCCAGATGTGTAAAATTAAGAAATTTACATAATCTAAGTCCTGTTAAAGTAGCCTCACACTCAGCAAGGTTATTGGTCGAGGGGGGCAATGCCACAGAAAATTTTGCTTTGACAACTCCCTTATCATCATGAATGATTCCACCTACACCAGCTACTCCAGGGTTACCTCTAGAGGCTCCATCGAAATTTAGTTTAACCCATCCAGCTTTAGGGGGATTCCATTTACAACAAATCCTTTTTTCTCGGGTCTTCTTTCCCCCTTCGCCAAATAGAGGGGGAATAGAAAGCTTGGACCAAACTTTCCTTAATTTATTATCACTTTCTTTAAAATTGCTTTCAAAGTTATGCATGCTCTTGAGTCTATTATTAATAATTTTGATGATCGAAGCTTCTATTTTGTTAGTAATAGTTTTGACTTTGGATTTTTTATTGTTGAAAATCCTATTATTGCGTTCTTTCTAGATTTCCCAAACCACTATAGATGGGGCTACAGTCCAAATGTCCTTATACAAGTTGTCCTTGTTAGGAGAAGGCCATGCCTTTAGAAAGTCCAAAAGGTTATTAGGTATAGCTGAGGACCAATTCAAGCATTTACTTAGCCATTTCCAGCAATCTTGAGCAAAAACACAATTAATAAATAAGTGATTAACATTTTCTTCTTGACACTCACATAGGGAACATCTTGATGGCCCTGCAAAACCCAATTTTCTAATTCTATCACAAGTGAGGATTCTATTTTGAAGCATTGCCCATAGAAAGTGCCCTGCTTTAGGAAGACACATCTTGTTCCAGCATAGGTTAAGGGGAATATCTATTGCCTCCATATTATGTTTTTCCAAGATTGATTTGTATCCATCTTTTACTTTGTAGCTTCCCTCATTAGATCCAGTCTAGATAAGGTGATCTTCCCTATTTTTAATGGTTATATTTCTATTACTAAGGATTGCACAAAATTTTTTAAGTTCCTCTAAATCTACAAGTGAAGGATTAGGGGATTTCTAGCAAGAGTTCAAACCTGATTGAATGTAATCTTTAAGATAAGGGCCTAAGCTTTCTTTGCACATATTAATAAAGCCCTGAGAGAAGCCATCTTTAGTCAAGGGGGGGTATCCTCCCCATGATTCTTCCCAGAAAAGAACCTTTTGCCAAGCCCTACATCCCATGTAAGGAGATTATTAATGGTATTCCTAGCATTATTAATAAAATTCCATATTCTAGAGCCCTTCGTATGAGATCTAGCTCTGAAGATATTAATAGGATTAGCATTGGGGACATATTTATTGAGAAGGACCTTGGCCCATTTAATCTCTGGATTACTATACATATTCCATACTAGTTTGGCACCTAATGCCAAGTTCTGCCAAATAAGGTTTTTAATACCTAGGCCACCTTGAGAGACAGGTTTACATAGATTGTCCCATTTTATTAAAGCTTCTTTGTTATCTTCAGCATTCCCTGCCAATAAAAGTCTCGAAGAAGTTTGTCTACTTTGGATTTTACTTTAGGGGGAAGAGGGACAAGGGACATCTGGTATATAGGAATGGCAGCAAGGACTGATTTGATCATCGTGGTACAACTTGCTTTAGTGAGCCACTTGCCTTTCTAGCTACCTTTTTTATTTTGAAATTTGGATATCACTAAATCCCATAGGTGAGAGCAGTTTGATCCTAAGTCCAAGGGGATCCCTAAATATTTACAAGGGAATGACCCTTTTTTATATCCTAAGAAATCATAGATTTTCTTTGTCACTTGATCTGATGTATTTATAAAATAAATTTCTGATTTATTTAGATTGACCTTTTGTCCTGATGCCATAGAATATAAATGAAGAACGTTCTTAAAGGCTTTAGCTTCTGTTAATGTGCAGGCTCCAAGGAGAATGGTGTCATCACCAAATTGCTGATGAGTAATATTGGGGATGTCTTTAGTAATTCTGACTCCTGTTATTTTCTTTTCTCTTCTAGCCTGCGAAAGAGATCTTCCCAATGCATCAGCCATGATTACGTACAGAAAAGGGGACATAGGGTCTCCTTACCTAATTCCCCTGGACATTTCAAAAAACCCTTCCGAGGTACCATTGATTAAAAGAGAGATCTTCGGAGTCGAGATACAGTTAAAAATGAGATTTATCCATTGATTCGAGAAACCAAATGCTTCTAGACACTTACATAAGAATCTCCAGTCTACTTGATCATAAGCCTTTTGTATATCAATTTTAATTAGCATGCATGCTTCTTTATTATATTGTGCTATATGAATAATTTCTTGTGCAATTATTATACCATCTAAGATTGAACGATTAGGGACAAAACCTGTTTGTTCTTCCGAAATGATTTTGGGGAGGATGACTTTAAGTCTGTTTGCGATACATTTGGATAATATTTTTTATATATAGTGTTACACAGGGAGATTGGTCTAAAATCCCCTGATTCAAGACTGTCATGTTTCTTTGGAATTAGGGAAAGAAAAGTATTGTTAACTTTTGTTAAGAGGGTCCCAGAATTTCTGGTTGCTTTTATAGCTTTCCATATATCTTCACCCATAAAATGCCAACATTTCTGGAAGAAATCTGCCTGAAAACCATCTGGCCCAGGAGCTTTTTCCAGATGAAGTTGAAATAGAGCTGTCTTAACTTCTTCTAATGATAACTTACTATTGAGCCACTTATTATTTGCCTCTTATATGAGTTTAGGTATTGAAGGTAGTATCTGCTTCTGGGCTTTCAAATCTGAATAATCATTGTTATTCAAGAGAGTTCTAAAAGAATTGACTAGATGTTCTACTATATGATTTGGATCTTCCATAATATCTCCACTTGAGTTCTTAAGTTTTGAAATTCTATTAATGTTTCGATTGTTATTAGTACTGTTATGAAAGAATTTTGTATTGTTGTCCCCTTCTTTTAGCCACACTTCTCTGGATTTTTGCTTCCAGAAAATCTCTTCCTTATGTAGGACTTCAGCATATTTACCCAGCAGAACTTTTTCTTTATTGTATGAGTCTTTATTCATTCCATGTTGTAAGACTATCTTGTTTAACTCTCCAATTTTTGATTCTATCTTGAGTTTTTCTTCAAATATATTGTTAAATTTTTCTTTATTCCAGTCCAAAATCTTATGTTTTAGGATTTTTAATTTAGTTATAAGACAATACATTTTAGAACCTTCTACCTTGATTTGGCTCCACCAATTTTCTAGAAGCTGTAGGAGATCCTTATCTTGAAACCACATGAATTCAAATTTAAATGGATTTCTGGGTGGTTTGATATTTTCATAAATATTTAATCTTACTGGATAATGGTCTGATCTTGAGCTGGTCAAAATTTCCAAATTGAAATTAAAGTTAAAATTACTCAAGTCTCCTTTCAACATAAATCTATCTAGCCTTTCTGAGATATGACTAAAACCTGACCTACGATTATTCCAAGTAAACTTCCCATTGTCTGTATGAATATCTTTTAGATTGTTTCCATGCACCCATTGACTGAAGTCCTTTTGGGATTGTGATATATATTTTGATCCTCCACTCTTTTCAGAGATATCTAGAATTGCATTAAAATCCCCTCCTAATATATAGGTAATATGGTCATCAGAATTTATATTATTTTTTAGGTCCAACCAAAGAGCTTTTTTATCTAAATACGATGTTGGGCCATACACATTGATAAGTTTAAATTTTAAGTTTGTTCTCGAACTAATTACTAATGCTTTTATCCAGTTATTAGATTTCATTATATTTTCTAAATAGATTTTCCTAGGATCCCAAAGAATTGCTAACCCACCAGAGGCTCCTTCAGAAGCTGTAAACTCTGCCTTCCAAATTCCTAATCTCTGACTGAACTTAATACTTTCTTCTTGGCTAAGTTTAGTTTCTTGAATTAAAATTATATCCGATTCGAAAACTTTTAAATATCTTTTAATTAAATTTTGCTTGTTAGGGGCATTAAGACCCCTAACATTCCAAGTTGTCAGTTTCATTGTTCCTTGGGAAGGTACTTCCCCTTCCTTGCATTAATAAGCTCAAATAGATTTGGTTGATTTTCTGCTAGCCCATCCAAATTTCTTAATTCATTGGTAGACTTTCTACCTCTTTTTTTCTTGGATTTTAGGGTTACAGGAGCTGTAAGTCCCTCAATGGTTGTGGCTATGCCTAATTGTCTATCATCATTGTTAATTCCTTCTAGGCATTCTCTGATCTCTTTCTCATTTTGATTCCCTATATTATTTAAATCTTCATTCTTATCATTTAGGGGATCTACTATATCATTAAGACCCATTTCCATAAATCCTATCTCATCTTGATTTGGTGAGCATTCTGTTTCCAAATTTTTCTCTCCAAGTTCCTGAGTATTGTTTGCTGCTGACAACTCCTTAATGCATTTGATTAGCAACCTTTTTTGGTGATCAAGCTCCTCTTTGTCACATATTTCTTCTACAAGGGTATCCAATAATTCATCAGTAATCTCAAATATTTCTTTTTCAATATTTTGGTTATCTTTTAGAAAAGAACCATCTTGATCTTCTATGCTGTTAGGGGTTCTAATCACGCTGCAGGGATACATTTCAGTGTTAATTCCTTGCTTTGTAGTTTAATTATTAAGGTTGACCGAGGATAAGGGAAAAGGAGAATTGACCTTATCATTTAAGGTTTCATTAACTGATCTATAATTTTTAAGAGCCACGGGGAATTGATACAGAGAGTCTAAAAAATGAGTGGAGGTACAGTTCGGAGTAGTTTCTTTAGAAGAAATTAAGGTAAAGCCTCCTTTATTTGAGTTAAAGTTCACCTCCACTTCTGGTGTTTTCTGCTCATGTTGACTCAAATTTTTAGTTTCTAGATCCTTTGAATGTCTTCCTATGAAATCTTCTAGAATAATGGGGTTAATGATAATAGAGTTTGAATTAAAACACAATCTAATGGGATGAATCCATTTTTTATGATAATTGATCTTTACTATAATGATTTTTTCTGAGTTGTTATTATCATTATCAATAATGCTTAGAAAGTCACCAATTTGATTTCCTATTAATTTGGCAGTTTTTTCATCAGATAATTCTATAGGCAAATTTCTAAGAACAACAGCTTTTTCTACCAAAAAATCCTTAAGATTTGTTGGATTAAAGAGGGGAACCTAGTAAAAAATATCAAAATCTACATTTTATACTTAGCTATCCCTTCATTTCTAATTTTCCTTTTAATATTTCCATCTTTACAGTTGATGAAAATAAAATTTTCTACTAGGATAGAAATAATTACCTCACTCGGAAATTGAGACTTCAGCCAGGTTACCAGTTTTGTAATTAAAATTCCTACTCCAGACCATCGACAGATCAACCCTGTATCTGCATAGGATTTTTGTCTTTGTTCTATGCATTTTCCATCTAGATCTATATTCTAATCATGTTAGGATCTTGAAAGTAATTATCTTTTATTTTACCAATATTACTATTAACATCTTTATTACGCTTATGAGGGGGCGTGTATACCTATAGGTTTTGTTCCTGAAATATACTTTCCCATGTGTTACCTGTTAACCCTTCTTTTGTATTTATTTTGTGTGTATTCACACTATCAACCCTTCTCCGATGCGGTGGGGTGTATACCATAGGGTTATTATTTATTGTGATGTCCCCCAATCCTTGAAATCTTCTTTGCCATGTAGGCCCAGATTTTACTGAGTTTACTTTCCGTGTATTGGGGAATGATAATTTGGGAGATCTGCTTTCATCAAAATGAAGTTCCCTAACCTCTTGATGGGAGGGTATCAAAGGCCTTGTCTTCTTGAACCCTTCAAAGCGTTTATGTGGAGGGGAGTATCTGCTTAAATTATTCTAAAATTTTCTCAAAGATTCAAAGGAATTCCTTAGAGCTAGGGTATTTTTATTATGCGTTGCTACAGATTTTACATGATTTCTCCTCTACTTGACTTTTTGCCACTCATCCGATGAATACTCTAGACACCCATGGGACATTAGGCCATCCTTCAATCCTCCTCCCCCTAGTGCAAAGTGGGGATCGTCGGGGCTTTGGGCCGAATATAACCAGGATTGGGGAGCCCTAGCCGTCCCAGGGTAAGCATTCCTTCTATTCGCATATCTAGTTTTAGGGAACACAGCTAATTGCCAGTCTAGTGAGTCTACGATAAAAATGTTTAGACCAAATTTAGAGGTATTTCCTCTTGATTTGAGTCCAAAACTACTGCCAACATCTGAACATACAACCTTTGTCTCTATCTTATTATTTTCGCTTTCTTTAAGACTCTTTTCTTTTTGTTTCTTGATAAATTCCTTCAAATGATCATATGTTGGCCTACCAAATCAGAGGTCTGGTAATTTACAGTATTTTGCCATATGGCCATAATCATAACAATTATAGCAGTAACTTGAAAGTTTGGGCTTGAATGCTCTACCTTTATTAGGGTAACTATTGTTTTCATATCCCACACCAGAGTCTCCATATCACGCACCTTCTTGATCTTCCTTCCCATCAAAAACCACCATACTGGTGGTCTTAGAGACCTGAGCTCCGTATGAATACCTTAGAGCAGAGGTTTTCGCTTACTCGCAAATTCACTTAGAGAAGAGATGATTAGCTGCTTTATATACATCTTTATAATTATTATATATTTAATTGAAATAAATTTTCCTTATCTTCAATGGCTACTACTTAATTTCATATTATTTTTCGCTACTTTGTAATGGGTGCACTGCATCTTTGAAATCTTATATTAATTTAAATTAGTGATCTATTTTGTGTGCAAACTCCTATCGGCTCTTCATTGCATGCACAAAAGCATGCGATTTCTAGTCTATTGGGGCCGCTATTTTTTCTAAATGTTAAACTTACTATTTATTTAAAATTGCAACCATTTATTTATCTTTGGAAAAATAAAATTTGGAAATATATTTTTTAGTTAAACAAAACTGCAACCATTTATCTATTTAAGGTTAAAAATAAAATTTAGAAATATTTTTTTAGTTAAACTTACTATTGATAAAAAAGTTGCAAGCATTTATCTATTTATGGGATAAATTAAATTTTGAATTATTATTTTTAGTTTTTTAAAGGTGCAAATAATAATAAATATATTTATGTATTAAGAATTTAGGAGGTGAATAAGTTAGATTTTGAATTTTTCATTTTAGTTAAACATACTTGATAACTTCATGTATTTATCTATTAGTGAGTAAACAAATATATTTATCTTTTAGAATGTATTTATATATTAAGAATTTAAGAGGTAGATAAATAAAATTATATATTATGCTTTTAGTTAAACCTACTTTTTAATTGTATTTATTACTGGCTAGTAAAATTTTCAAATATCTTTTTAGTTAAACTTATGATAAAAATTTTCATGTATTTATCTATTTAGGAACATGAATGATATTCTTAATGTTATTGTTTGTAATATTGCAATAAGGATTTTAACTCTAACTTTGTTCTTTTTTTAAGTTAAAGTGAAGGACCTATATTTCACAAATAGTGGTTCTCAGGTTAAGTGGAACTCATTGACCCATGTGTTTTAGTCGAACTCATCAACCCATCTTTGAATATGTTCTATCCTCGAATATTATAGCAAATTAGATCTTTCAAAAATAGAAGTTATTAGCAATAATACACCTCGTGTCATAGTCAATAACAAAATTGGAAAAATTATTTGCACAAGATTTAATGTTGTTATAAAATTCTTTGACTAAGAATTCATCTAATTCCCCTTGCAACTTACTATAGATATTCCAAAAATGTTTTTGCTCCTATTCCTTATTTAATTGACAATGATTAAAAATAATTTCTCTTAGCATGCACCCCTATAGCCTATTAAGATAGATACATCCTTGCCAACCTAAAAGAAGTACAAGACCATTAACTTCATCATTTATTGCATTCCTTTAACCTTTCAATGTTACTTTAATAAATAAAGACTATTGTATCTAAAAATACAACTTACCCTAGATATTCTAGGAAAGCTCTTTGATGTTTCATAAAAGCTAATCATGAAACATTGAATAAGAGGATTGTTAAACCTTATTACTTTACTTAGATTTGAAAGTAAAAAGATTTTTCTATGGATTATTTTATTATATCTTGTAATTTCTTTGTTGAGAATTTGTGTTTGTTGCTAACAAGAATTTTTCTCTACATTAGATTGAAATAATAAGCTCCATCTCATCATTTCAAAGTTCCACCCAATATAGGATGAAACCTAAAGAGGTCTATAGTTCACCTAATTTAATATATACACTTTTCTTAATTACTACCACTATTGAGCCAAGAGTGATGGAGATGGATGATAAAGAGTCTTAAATATAGTTCATGCATGATGAGGCTACTTTCTTTAAAGAAAAAAATGACACTTGAGGTAATTTTAATTACTAAAGGGTACTAACTCTATTGATTGCAAATGAGTTTTTAAGAAGCTTTTTTTTTAAAAGGCACTATTAATAAGTATAATACTACATTGATTATGAAGGGATATTCCTAAGTTAAAGGAATTGATTATGATATAAGATTATCTATTTTTTAGTTGCCAATATAATATCTATTTTTTTCTTCTTATAACGTTTGTGCCAGTTTTTTATCTCAAGATTAATCAGACATATACGAAGATAGCTCTCCTACATAATGATTTTGAAGAAGAAATCTATGACATAGCATCAACACTATTTGCAAAAGTTAAAAAATGACTAGCTTATAGATTGAATAAGCTTTATAGTATTTAATTGTCCTCAAATTTGTTCTCAAAATTTTAATTCATATGTTTTGAAGCTGAAATTTTTAAGATCCAAATCTAACCAGTTTGTATACTTTAATAAAATTAGTGTTCATTATATTGTTATCACTTTCTATGTAGATAATAAATTTATATTGTGGTAATAAAATATAGATGATATATGATATTCAATCTTAATAGTCATTGTAATATTAAGGATGTTCGAGTTTCCCAGAATATTACCTCTTACTCTACACCTCAATCTCAAGTCTATGGGGATAAGGAGGATCAAATTTTGAAAATAAGACTTTGTGATCTTTAGAAGGTGACAAAACATATCGGATCTGAGGAAAGCTATCAATCTCCAAATTCAGGATGTAGGAAATCCTCCAGAATCAGAAATAGAGACAAGAAGGATCCCAATATTGAATTGCTGTCAGAATTACCTCTGGTCTCAGTAAAGGATAAGATGAAAGGGGGCTTAATATCACTCAAGCCTCTCAAGAATAGAAAGAATCATCAGACCTAGCCTTTAAGGGATATTGGAGGCGTTGGTAGGATAGAGGAACCTATTCCTACTAGACTTCAAGCACTGTATGATCTTTTTGGTTGCAGTCTAGATGATCATCCCAAAACCAATCCCTTATCTCATTCAATTATTGAAAAAATGTTGGAAGATGACTATGTAGAAGATGAAGAGAGATTTATGGATGTAGACCACCCAATATTTGAATCAGAGATGACACTCAACTCTCAAGGTCAGGAGGAGATAAAAAAAATTTGGTATCATGCTCCAAGATAGCTTCAAACTGTTCCAATTCCCCTTTAGGATTGCTTCAAGAAGACCATAAAATAACCATAGATTGTGGATCAGGGAAAAAGAAAGGTAAAGGAAGAAAGTCAACAGCCACTTTGAGAGAAGAGAAGGGAGAAGATCAAGACCAAGAAAAAATCACTGCTTATCTGAATGTAGGGAAGGGGAAGTTCCTTCCCAAGTCTCAATGAGACTCCTTTCTTGGAATGTTAGGGGTCTTAACACCCCTAACAAGCAGCATCTGGTCAAACGCTACATTTGGTCTTCCAAAGTAGACATCATTTTCTTACAAGAAACCAAGATGAATAAAGAACAGGTAAATGTTTTCACAAGGTCTTTAGGGGACTGGAAAGCCTCAACAGTTGAAGCAATTGGTTCCTCAGGGGGTCTAACCATCATATGGAACCCTAGAACTACATTTTATTCTCATGTCAAAGATTCCCAGAATTGGATGGGGGGTAAAATAATCAGCACACAATCAGACTTAAATACATTTGTAATCAATGTTTATGGTCCTATGTCAAGGAAAAAGAAAGTGGAGATTTGGGAGGAAATCAATAATTGGTTTCATAACTTCCCTGATTGTAATTTCATTGTTGGGGGAGACTTTAATGCCATTATACATACAACAGAGAAAAAGGGAGGATCTCAAAAGTTATCTCAATCCCAATCAGACTTTCATGAGTGGCTTTTAAAGGATGATTTGATGGAGATTGATTTTGATAATGGCACCTTTACTTGGTCTAATAGAAGAATGGGCATGGACAACATTTCAGAGAAACTGGATAGATTCCTTTTCAAGGGTGACTTGACTTCTTTCTCTTTTGGGTTGAAAGCTTCCATATATCCTTCATCAGGCTCAGATCACTTCCCAATCTATCTCGATTTGTTGGAAGAGAATAAACCACATAAATGCTCTTTCAAGTTTGAGAATATGTGGTTAAAGGAGGAAAACCTCACAAAAATGATCAAAGATTGGTGGTCTGAGGTTAAGGTGAAAGGTTCAAGAATGTTTTGTTTTGTTGCTAAACTCAAATTCATCAAGCAGAATCTGTTGATCTGGAACAAGACTCAATTCAAGAATATTTTCTCCTCAAAAATGGAAATTGAATCAAAATTGGCTGATCTAAACAACATGATTATGAATCAAGGGATGACTCAAGATCTATACTTCAAAGAGAAGCATTTGGTTAAGGATTTGGAGGATGTGCTTAGTAAAGAAGAAATATTTTGGAAGAAAAGGTCAAGGGAGTCATGGTTAGCGGCTGGAGACAAAAACACCAAATTCTTTCATTCTAGCACTAAGTGCCAAAGGAACACCAATAGAATTCTACAAATTTCATCCCAAGATGGATCTATTCTCAATGGGCAAAAAGAGATTCAGCAGGAAATAGTAGCCTTTTTCTCCAATTTGCTTAACTCCTCAAATAGCTCTCCACTTTCTTGTCAGTGAGAACTTCTCTGCAACATTCCCAAAGTTCTCTCAGAGATGGATAATCAAAATCTAATGAGGCCATTTTTCACAAAGGAGATTTTACAAACATTATTAGCAATGGCTCTAGACAAAGCTCTTGGTCTAGATGGATTCCCTCCCTCTTTCTTTCTACATTGCTGGGAGATTGTTGGACAAGAACTTACTGAGGCACTGGAGACAACAATATTTTCAGGTAGATTTCTGACTGAAATCAATAATACTTCCATTGCTCTCATTCCCAAATCAAAAAATGCAAACTCTATTGATCAATTCAGACCTATTGCATTGTGTAATATGATTTACAAGATTTTATCCAAAACCCTTGCAAATAGATTAAAAATAATCTTAGATAGAATCATTGGTGAAGAACAAACAGGGTTTGTCCCAGGCAGATCCATTTTTTATGACATAATAATTGCTCAAGAAGCAATACACTCCATTCAACATTCCAAAAAGCCCAGCATGTTAATTAAGTTAGACATCAAGAAGGCTTATGATAAAGTGAACTAGAGATTCCTATCTAAATGCATGGAAAGCTTTGGTTTTTCTAAAGCCTGGATTAATCTAATTTTTTTATTGCATATCAACTCCAAAATACTCTATTTTGATAAATGGTTCCCCTCAAGGTTTTTTTGGAAGCTCTAATGGCATAAGACAAGGGGATCCTATATCCCCCTTCTTATACATTATCATGGTAGAGGCATTAGGTCACATCATTTCTAGGCTTCAAGCTCAGGGCAACATCAAAGGGATATCAGTCACATCTTCAATTCCTCCTATTACACATCAGCAATTCAAAGATGATACTCTTTTACTTGGGTATGGTTCGGTCAGAGAAGCTACTCTGTTGAGAAGTACTCTAAACAAGTATGCTTTAGCCTTAGGACAAATAGTCAACAAAGAGAAATCAATCATCTTTTTCTTTTATACCAAAAAAAGAATCCAAATGAGAATTGAATCCCTTTCAGATTTTAAAGTAGCAACACTCCCTTGTAATTATTTGGGGATTCCTATTGACAAGAAAATTAGAACATCAGGGATTTGGAAACCAATTATCGAAAGGATGGACCGGAGGATGGCTAGTTAGAAATCAAAATGGTTATCATGTGTGGGAATAATAGTGATGATTAAAACTACCCTCTCAGCAATTCCCATATATCTCTTGTCTTGTTTGGCTTTGTCTTTGACAGATTATATGGATATAGTGAAAAAGATAAGGAATTTCTTTTGGCATGGAAGTGATCAGAACAAAAAATTCAAAATTATCTCCTGGGACAATATTTGCAAACCAACTAGTGTGGGGGGAACAAGGATCAAGAATCAGTTGTGGCAAAATACAGCATTGGGAGCTAAATTATATTGGAAACTGGTCAAAAACAAAGACTACAAATGGGTTAGAATCATCAAAGGAAAATACTTGGGTGCAAAGAGATGCCATGAAATATTTAGAATTAAGAACCTTCCAAGAGGTTCCAGGATATGGAACTTTATTTTGAAAGCTAGATATGTGGTGGATTCTAATCTTTCTTAGAACATTAGGAGTGGTAACTCTGCTAGATTTTGGGAAGACTCTTGGGGAGGAAGAAGGACTCTCCAATCAATACCAGGCCTTAATCAGATTATGCAACTTTGCCTATCATCATGGGACAGTTTGCTCAGAGATTACATTATCCCCTCTCATTCATCACAGGAGGATGGATCATGGCAGTGGAAGGATTTTTCAAGTTTAGGAGCTGATATCCATGAAACAAATTTGCTAAATTCTAAAGTGTGTAATAGATCTTTCCTCTTGAAAAATGGTAATGATGAACTAATTTGGATGGGCTCAAAAGATGGAGTTTATAAAGTAAAGGAAGGATACAAGGTCTTAACCCTGCACATTCAAAAGCCATCTATAATCCCTCTCCAACTTTGTTGGAATAAAATGTGCCTTCCCAAAGCTAGTGTTTTTCTATGGGCCTCATCTCAGGGCCGCATTTTGACTCTAGAGAGATTCTCTAGAATGGGATTCTTGGGTCCATCAAGATGTTGCATGTGCCTAAAATAGGAAGAATCTCACGATCACCTATTATTTTCCTACTCCTTCGCCATAGAATGTTGGGAGTGGCTATACTCAAAATTGAATTGGTAATCTGCTCCTCATCAAAATCTTCAATTGCATCTTTTGGCTTGGCCAACCCTCTTTAAAGACAGCTTGTGCGGTAATCTATGGATTATCTCTCCTTCAATTGTACTTTGGAAAATTTGGAAAGAAAGAAATAGGAGAATCTTTCAAGAGAAATCAATGGACATCGGGAAAATTTTGAACAGAATTGAAGCAGCGATAGTGGAGGTCATGAATTCTCAAAATCAAACATTTTTAGCTATCCATAAATTTTACACGAGTTGGGATGATAAGATGTTGAAAAGTTGGCATGGGTTGAAAACTCCTTGCTCTTTAGGAAGAGGCTGGAAGACTAGTGAACTTCAAAGGCAATCAAGTGTTTGGAAAGCTCCATCCCTGGGATGGGTGAAATTAAATTTTGATGGTGCATCAAGAGGTAATCTTGGGCCTTCGGGTGCTGGGTGCATCATTCATTCTTCACAAGGTCAAACTATTGCTCAATTAGCCATCCCGCTATAACCAGATACTAACAATGTTGTAGAGATTAAAGCTCTTTACCACGGTCTAATCCTCGTCAGAGACTTAGGTTTCAATAAAGTGGAAATTGAAGGGGATTCTATGATAATTATAAATGCAATCAGATAAGGAGTTATTACAAACAGGAAACTTCAATCTTTTTTAGAGGTGATTTTGAATATTATCTCCAAATTTGAATCAACAACGGCTAACCATATCTACCGTGAAGGCAATGGTAAAGCCGATGAGCTAGCTAATATGGCAACAAGTGGAGTACATGTTAGATCTATTTTGAATGACTAGCATCTTAGTCAGAATCCAGCTAGGTGAAAAGATGGACACTTCTTTCAAAAAAGGGCCATATCTTCTAAATCACCTTATCAAATCGAGAAGCAGCCCAGACTCTTCCAAAAATGAGGAAGAAAATTCTGATGATTTTCAGGGTTCAGAGGAGGATGATGAAGAAGAGGATACTGGGGAAGATGAAGAAAAACCAGAGCAAGCTGATGAGGATCTGGAAGATATGGGGGAGGTCGACAATGAGGAAGATGAGGACAACGACAAAGATGAAGAGGATCAGGATGCAGGGGAGGTGGATGAAGAACACTCCCACAGATCTGAAAATGATTCGTCATCCCCTTCTGATTAGGTTTGGGGTTCCAATCCCAAGTTCTTCGCAATTTGTTTTGGTGCTTTTTTGAATCCGTTTATTACTGGGTGGGATAAGTATTTTGCAGTATTTTCTGGTTATCTGATTCTGGTATTTTATGGAGAAAGCACTAATGCCCCATATTTATCCATACTTTAAGACTGTACAATATTATGGCTTTTAGATGTTGAGAGTTTCTGTATATTTCATCTTCTACTTAATACAAAAACTTTAGCCTCGGCCTTCACTGATCAAAAAAAAAAAAAAATTGACAAAAAATGCATGTTAGAATCAACAAATGATGACTTGTATGCTTTTTGTGGAAAATATATGTTGCTTCTAAACTGTACGTGGTGATAATAGGCCACCTCTAAAAACAGAATACAATCTTTTGTAGTTCCAGCCACCTATGTAAGTACTGTGTATACTAGATTTCTCTGAGTCAAAAACTCGTCTAATCGGAATAAGCGGAATAAGCGTGAATAACATGTGATGTTTTACTATCGAGCAAGATAACAAGCTTTCATATAAATATTCTTTCATTTAGAAATTAGAGGACAACATTCTAGGGAATATACAAGCTTAAGTCTACCTAACAGTCTTCAGGACGTCCATGTGTGTACCTTGTTCAACTGTTGTCTTTGGCTACTCTGCGGAATCCCATTTGTTAAACATAAGATACTTTATTTGTTGTTCTTTCTGACATTTTCCCAGAATAAGGTAACACATTACGCCAGCTTTAGTTTTTGCTTGAAGGCCAACTGGTGGCTACTAGATTTGGTCTTGTGAACAGTGTACTCAATGCTTGACTAAATTACATGCAAGATAACTTCAATTTAATTTTGAAATTTTCCCCACACGGATTGCGTTAGCCATTGCACCACTGGTTTTGCATTTTGATTGAACATTTCTAAAGTCTTGTCGATAAATTCATTCTGTGCATAATTCGTAAAGCACAAAAATTCATCAAATAAAATCTTGAGGCATTTTTTTATAGAAGACTAAAATTCAGCGCGATTTAAGTTGTATACAAACTTAATGTAAATAATAATGCATCTGAAATATCTGTTTATTAGAATTATGAAACAATCCCAGGTCTTTAATCATATAAACAGCTGAAAATAATATTTGTGCTACCTAAAAGTAATATCTAGAAACAATATTTAGTTGAGTAAGAGTTCAAGCTATTATTTTGTACTTGATATTTTTTTTGCTTGGCTTGACTTGGTTTACTTGACCATATCTGAGAGACCAATACCTTCCAAAACTGCTAAATAATTGACTGTAATTCTGACCCTAATTGTTTTGAATCAATATTAAGCTTTTTCATTTTATTTTAACAAGGAATGTTTTAGTGCTATTTTACAATGCTAAAATCCTTATATCTGACTCTGGTGTATTTTTATCTTTAGATTAATTCAATAAAATTAAACTTTAAAGGCTATAAGCCCTAACTATTCATTTGACAGATGAAGATTTTGCAGTTTGCATTGGTTATAAATGGAAATGGTGATAAAGATGTTTCTGGGAATGAAGTACGTATATTTGTTTTAAAGCAGATCGTCAACTTCTTACTCAGAAAGATTTGTACTAACATGTTTTCCCGAGTAGAATATGGCGTTCCTTTTTTCCTTTGTTTGTTATATCCAATGCCATTAATGTCAAGTGCCCATACAAAATGAACAACAGTCATTTTAGGAGTGCAGGCTGAAAGCCTGTCATTTTAGGCGTGCAGACTGAAAGCCTTTCAATGGCAGAGACAAATCAGACAAAACCAAATTTGTTCTTCCAGATTTTGGCAGGAACTTAGTGTTTATAATATAAAGCTGAAAAAATCTTTGTAGCTCAGTTGGTTAGAGCGTGTGGCTGTTAACCACAAGGTCGGAGGTTCAAGCCCTCCCTCTAGCGCTTTATTGTGCAAATTCCACATTTATAATTCCAATGTAGAAAAGCTGTACTTCTCCTTTCCTCTTCCTTCTTAAAAATTAGCGCTTTATTGTGTAAATTCCACATTTATAATTCTAAAGTAGAAAAGCTGTACCTCTCCTTTCCTCTTCTTTGTTAAAAATAATGCAGGAATTTCAAGCTGAAAAGGGTATCCTCTGATGGCGCATTCCAATATTTGTGTATTATCAGCCATGTATAGATCAAAGAAGTGGTACAGGGTAGGGCTATTACAACTTTTGGTACAGATAATTGATAATATCAACATAAAATCAATCTCGTTTAAAAGACTTATTGTATTTTATGACAGATATTTCAGCATTTAAAACTATTACGGATAATATTTTTAAAAATCTACCATCCTTGATACAATAACTGTCGAGTAGAAAAGCAGAATTACAATAATGTTTCAAAAGATTTTAAAAATAGTTGTAAGTTTGTGTTGATTGCATACGAAACAATTACAATTGCCTTTTGATGGGAAGTTGGAGTAAATATTAATTAACGCTTTCTAGATTAGATCTTATATACCACAATACTGATTAAATTCTGCTCAGATAAAATAAGAGAACCGCAATTTGTAGCAGGCATAGCTATTCTGCAGAAACTTGTAAAAGTAATGGATTCTTCCAGTTAAAGGTCTTATTGAGGATATTTATTAAATGGAACAAAATCTTGAGATCTGATTCTCAAGGTGCTGCTAAATGAAACATTAAGTTAATATCAACTGGAAGACAGCACAATTGATGCAGATAATGAGTAGAAAAGTGAGAACAAAAAGCTTCACAAAAAATGATGATCATTAATAAATGAGGTTTTATACTTATTAGTGTCAAATTATTAATTCTGAACAGGATTAATTCTATTAAAAAATAAAGCTTCACAAGAAAAGAAACTAAAAGTGATCGCTGGTAATTGAGGTTTTATAATTATTAGTGTTACAATATTTCTGTAATGTATAGACTTAACATGTATTATTAGAGAGAAAAATTACTAATCTGGTTTAGCAGAGTTACTCTACTTTGTGGCAGGAAATTCAGCACTCATATATGCTACAATCAATAATTTCTCTCATAAAACAAATCTAGCTTCAAAAGAAAAAATACCAGTAATTATAAAGCTTTTAAAAAAAATTCACTTCTAATTGCAGAGGAAATAATTATAAGTTTCAATTATTAGCGATTTTTTAGGAACCTCAAAACCACAAGAAATTTGTTGTGAACTACAATCATGTTAAGATTCCGCAGGGAGAAAATTAGGAGGACAGAATTTATAACAGACCTAGCTATTTTGCATAAATTCAAAAAGAGTAAATTTGGGGAAACAGAATTTATAGCAGAGCTAGCTATTTTGCATAAATTTAAAAAGTGAATTGTTTTAAAACGGCGGTAAAAGGTCTCATCGATGATATATCAAATGGCAAGAAATCTTAAGCTCCGTCTCCCAAAGTACTTTTAAATCATAATGCAATTCAATATAACCCGGACAATATAAGTGAACAAGAGTAAACGGCACAAGTACCAGATTGCTTCCCTCCAAGCCGTCACCTTAGTTATCATCATTTCAGCTATTACGCTATCAGAAAGCCCAAATTTCCATCCCGTTATCGTTGTCTTGTTGTCGCGTTGACAGGTATTGGCTGCTGAGTCGTTCAGAGGTTTCGATCCTGAGACCACAGAAATTAAAATAAATTTCAGTTCAAAGGAATATTTGAGGTCTATATAGAACGATGACTACTGATATATTTCCTAAGCATACACTTTCGTTCATCAGCTCTGATGCAATGCCTGGTGATTTAACTTTTACCAAAGAAAATCAAAGAAAAGATAAAAATATTGACTAGATCTGAATATTAAAGAAGAGCAAGGAAGACCTAAGCGCGGCAGATATTTTTCTATTTTTAAAAATATATTGAGAGCATCAAGAGTTGAAGGAAATAAAAACTTGTTTGAGGCACAACAAGAAATTCTCAGAGATCAAGTGTTCGAAACTTGTAAAATAATAAGCGAAGAAATTAAAAACACGGCAGCATACTGTCTGTGTCTCCCGCAACGGCAACGCTAGTTCCTGCCGCCATGAGCATCGCCATTCCAATCATTACGACCAAGAAATACTCTCTCGCAAGAGCCATTTTTGTTTAGAAATGCTCTCAAATTATGAAGAATTGATGTGGTTTTCAGAGAGAGAATTAGAATAAAACCCTGATGTTTCTGATCTCCAGAAGAATGTTGGAATGTTAGATTGTGAGTGAAGATGAGCAAAGTTGTGGAAAATGGGGAATGAATACCACGACAAATAATGCGTGGCGCTTTAAACGATGCAACAAACATATTCCCTTCAATTTGTACGAAGCGTTGAACGATGGAATAAAATTCGTTGAACAATGGAAGGAGAAGACCGTTGGAATGGAGCGTGAATTATGTCCATTGAATAGTGTGGAAGAAAGGAGTGGGGAAACATTATATGTAAAGTGATGGTATAATATTTATCATACGAAACAAGTGATTAAAATTGTTTCTAGTTTTGGTTTGTTTCTGAAGTTGAATGGTTTTGAATGGGGATTCTTAAGGATTAAGTCTTGCTAATTATAAAGTCTTGACATCATAAGAGTTGTAGTTGAGATTGTGCTCATGGTGACTTTGGTGGAATGGATACCTCTAAGACCTTAGATCTTCATGAAAGATACTTAACTTATGGATTATGCTCCCATATCATGTAGCGAAACAAATTTGTGTTTGATATAAAACCCTTTGTAAACAAATGTTACTATCAGACAAGGTGTGGTTATTATAATCTTGAGGAGAAATATGTTTTATCTAATTATTTGTATTGGTATTATAAATAAATCATAGGATGATTGCCTAATTTGAGTATATCTAGGTCAATTCTTATTATGAGATAATGATGCATTCATTATATATGTTGTATTGCAAGTCAAACTATAGAGATTGAGTAATTAAGTAAAAATAGTATATGGAAAAGTAAAATGATTTATTAAAACACAATGACAAATGTAGGAAAGACCTAAAATTTTAGCAAACTTAAATACTATGTAAATAGTCACCTATGTTTATTATTCTTCATGTTGTGCTCCTACATCTTACATGAAGTTAGACAAGATTTTTTTTAATTTCTTTGAGCTACCTCAAAAAATCACAAGGGATTTCATATGGTGGCCTAGTTTTGTTATCTCCCTTAATATTCTAGGGGTATGTGTCTTTTATCCACTTATTACCAGTGTTTATCTCTTTGGACCAAGTGTATTATCCTTGTCCTTTGAGGCGACGAAGTAGGCAAAATTCTTGTACATTATTGTATTGCATATATTCTTCCTCTTGAATGCTTTTCATAGAAGGAAATTTACTTTTATAAAATCATAACTCATATATAATGGTACCTGTGTAGAAGGAAAAAGTACACTAACCTAGAGACCCATTAAAATCTCAAAGGATGGACCTTTTCTTGTGCCACCTCATTTATAATAGTGCACAAAGTTAGGAGATCAAATATGATGTGTGATTTAGAGAGCTCTTACTAATTTTAAGTGTTTGATGTAAATAGATTAGTAAATAAAAATTAAGACAAATTATTTGCTAAGACAATTAAAAATTTAAATAAATAAAATATATTAATAGAAAAAATATTTAGACCATTAGAAGTCAAAGAGTTAACTATGAAGAACAAACACTACACTTTGTGACCTCATTTCCTTGGGCATCTACGCAAGTCACAAATGATAGTCCATTTATAGGATGACAATGTGGTGTGGATATGTCCCATATGAATAAAGTACATGGACAATGAAAAAGGACTAGGAAATAAATTTGAAATAATAGAAATGAAAATCTGCTAATAGAAGAGAACAAAAAATAATGAAATACTATGATTCTTATAAAACAAAAATATCATTGATCTAAATATACTATGATTCTTATAAACTCATATTTGCAATTATACTTGATCTAAAATATTTAAATAGTAATATGTAATTTGATGTCATCGGATGCTTGAGAATTTTTAACTGTAATTGAGTTATACTTATGAACTTGTTTGTATCTTATTCTTTTACTGCTTCCATATTGTTATCATTATTGTTTGTAAACTCTTAAGGAAAAAAAATTATTGAACTGTAAACATAGTAACATGTTTTAGGTTAAATTCTCCTATGTTCCCTAGCAAGGCATTACACTAAGAACTTGCACATTGACAAACCTACACACATATAAATGGAGGAAACATATTAGGTGGCTATTTGGAGACCTATACAATAGCCAAATAGAAATGATAACACTATGATAGATAACTATATTGAAGAAGTAAGTAATGAGAATACAAATAAAAATAGATGAAGAGACACTGTATGCTATCAAATACAGAATGTGAGAAGTGTAGACAATACCCCTTCAATAGAATGATCCTGAGATCCACAAGATGAAGGAAATAATCTGTTACTCCTAATTACATTAAGATTTGTCATTAGTGTTACACATATAGTCAATAAACAAAGAAAGCAGTTTAGTTGGTCATAACATTAACTATCGTAACCGAGCATAGACTTAACTAAGCACCTACACCAAGTACAATGTTTATCGAGTACACAGGATTACCAAACAATAATATTATACCGAGTCAGTGACACAACATTTACCAAGTAATCTAGAGTTGACATAAAAGTTTGAAATGACATAGAAATCAAGGCGAACAATATTTATTTAGCTAAAATTGTTTACATAAATCGAGGTAAAGATTTATTGGGAATGATACATTGATTGGTTTCAATCCCTATGATATTTTGAATTAGGCTATTCATTTGGATCATTAGTCAAGATTTTACAAGATGGTTATACA
This sequence comes from Chamaecyparis obtusa, assembly GCA_027943335.1. Lineage (NCBI taxonomy): Eukaryota > Viridiplantae > Streptophyta > Pinopsida > Cupressales > Cupressaceae > Chamaecyparis > Chamaecyparis obtusa. The sequence continues at coordinate 277,044 of BSBK01007850.1, forward strand.
ATGCTAATTAGGTCAAATCATTATGATTTAAAGCATTGTCAAGATGTCAGTTTTATCGAGAGAGAGATATATGAAGTAGTCATCATTAGGAAACATCTCAAGATTAGACACGATTATGTTGAAAGGATTTTGACAAAGTATTCAATTTTATCAGAAACATTTCAAAGGCTACTGAGCAGTACTAAATGAGACATTCATCACAAGAAGGTGATTTCATATTTGTACTTAAAGGATTTGATATTCTACAAAGTAAGATGCTTCAACGAGATCAATTTCACTATTACTTTCTAACAATTGTGATAGAAAAAATCTCCTAACAGAGTAGACTTTATAGTCTTTTATATATCTCTTAACCTAGTGCACATTGTAAGAGTGTTGCTAAAATCCTCTAACAAGGTAGATCTTAGTAGATCTTTTATGTTACTCCTCATAGGGTAAGATCATCATAAGTGATCAAACATTGTAGCCTTAACTAAAAACTTTATTTACTGTAGTAGTGAAGCTTTGTGGGTTCCATCCACACCATAGATTTAACCTTCTAGCAAGGGTTTCTGCGATACCAAAATCATATTCTTATGTCTATGAAGTTTAATGTATGCTTATTTGATGATATTTGAAGTATTTGCATTTCTGTTATGATAATAAATGTATGGAAACAATAAATACTATAATTAGTTAACAAAGGAACTTATCTTAAATTTTGAAGGGAAAAAAGTTTTTAGGGTTATTGATTCACTGCTCGACTCTCAGTTACTCACCTTTCCATAATCCAAACAAAATCAAGTGTGTGAGAAAAATGAGAGTATGCAAGATTAAACCTAAAAAAAAACTCTCCAAAAATATGTATGAAAGTAAAGAGGGGAATCTAAACTACACAAGAAGATTAAATGATAGAAAAAGATGGTCATATATGCATACAGAGTCAATTCTCATATTGATAGGTCATGGAAATAGAACTTACAAATATAGGGTGATATTTTGTAATACCTCAATTTAATTTTGAATATTTACAAATTTGTAGATGAGTGCAGACTATATGGATGTTTCTACAATATGCACACATCCTGTGTTTGAAAGGTCATGTGGCCGAGATTCAAAGTGGGTGGTCAAAAGAATGGCGAATAAGTATGGGTTGATGATGTGAATTTTGAGTCTTAGACATCACTACACTAAATACTACTTAGGTGTGTAACACATTCACTAGTTCAAGGAATGGTTAAATATCTAGTATTGTGATGATCAAAGGTGGCTCATGTGACGGAGATATGATCACTTGAACATGCTTGGAACAAGGCCCAATAGTTACTCCTAGTGTAGGGGGAAGCGTGAAAAAAAGAGGTCATAGGGTAGGGTGTTAGTGTATTTGCAATAGAATTAGGAGTAGATTTGGAGGTGGAGGTTGAAGTGGAAACAAATAAAGGCTTGCATGACACACTCTCCATCCTTGCAGAAGCCTCATATGCATATTTCATCTCTCATTGATAATTCTTATGCTAATACACAAGTTAGTTTTGACATAGACTTGGTTTGATGTACTCCCAATTTTAATTTTATTGACATACAAGTTGATATGATATTTTTATATATCTATAGAGTGATATGGTTACTAGAGATAGTTTACAAGGGAAGTACTTTAATTTCATGAGTTGTTGAAAAATAGTTAATAAAACCATGTTTTATTTCAATTATCTTAACTTCTCATAAGTTTTCTTGACCCCAGGATGCCTTATTAGGCCATGGTGAATTTACTCCATAGTAGTTGTAGGAGAAATAATTTCTTTTTTTCAATTTTTCAATTATTTATATACAATAATTCAAAATAGGTTTAGATTTTTTAAATCAGTTTGAGAGCATCAATTTCACTATAATATGAAAAGTTTATTTCTTTCTTTAAAAAGAGATAGTTATAAATAGTTATTGTTGATTCGAGATTCATTATATATGTAATTAATAGATTATGGAACAATTTCTTTTTTCTAATTTTATAAAGGATAATATTAACATTTTTATGGAGGATAAACATGGTCTTTTGTGTAGAAAAATAAAGTGGTTTTGGACTTTTAATTTCACTCAAGAAATAATAAAGTTCTTTTGAAACCTTGTGTTCATTTGTATCTCTATTTTATTGTGGTTTTTTCTATGTCAGTGACAATATTTCTTGAGTGATTGATTTGTTGGATATTACTAATGAAATAGGGAGACTATTGATACATTTAATATTTTTAATCACTACGTTGAGTGATGCTGGAATTGTTGCTATTGTCATTCATGTTTTGTCTCTAATGTGAACATATATTTATGTGAAAAGAATAGACTGGTTATTACAATGTACAGACACTGTACGAATATTTCAAAATGTGTGAAGTTAGATGAGAATATAGGAAGATGTTGTGACCTTATATCCAAGATCGCATAATGTAATATTATTTATTGGCTGAGCTACATATGTTTTGGTCAAGACTAGTTACTAGACAGTGACAATGGAAGTTCACAGAGTTAGTCTTCGTGTCTCTGGTATATCTTACATAAGGTATGTATTCAGTGTATGCAAGACTAAGGGATGATAGACAAGGTACAAAAGAATGTTCATTGGTCAGCACTATTCATGGAAAGCAGGATGATGTCAACTATGGCATGTGATCTGGAGAAGACTCATTTAGAAGCTAAATTTAGAGATGTAGTGTGCATTCTAGTTGGAAAATGTAAATTAAGGATGTTGGTCCTTAATTGTTGCAATGTAATCATTGTATGCTTGTTCTAGATACTATGTGTATCTTACCAAGGGTTCATGTAATTGTTTGTATATTAGGAAAGCCTAATCAACTGACCTGATCATGTAGAATGTAATAGGGTATATATGTAAGATCTTTTCTTTGGAAAAGATACGGTGAGAATGAATGTGAGGTAAAGGAGATTGTGGAAGCTATGATCTTGTATTTGTTGGATGTAAAGTAGAGGATTACTAGTGTACTTCATTAGAACTGATCAAGAAAAGATAGTTGTTATCAAACAACTCAAAAGATTGTGTATTTCTTCATATACACTTATGTTGCGAAAAATGAGTTCTGAAGGTGGATTTAACCTTCTTTGGGCAGTAAGCTTGGACACTGACCCCCCCTTCTTTTCTTGACACTTAACAGGGCTTGTCCTCTAACAAAGACTATGTACTATAATAATTTAATAAGCTCCTAACAGGGCTAGATCTTCTAACAAGGATACTATGTTACAAGTCATGGTTGTTGTTGCACCAAAACATTGACTTGTTAATATTTGATACAACCACTAGACTTATGGAAGACATAGGAGGTACTTAAGCCATGTCATGAATCCCAAGGGGAGTGCTGGCCATTTCTCTAACAATCTCCCCCTCAACGTTACCCGAGGGGATTCAAACCTCTGACCAAGCTCTGATACCAGTTGTTACAAGTAGTGGTTGTCATTACACCAAAAGATCAACTTGTTAATATCCAATACAATCACTAGACTTATAGAAGACAAAGGAGGTGGTTAAGCCATGTCACGAATCCCAAGGGGAGCACTGGCCATTTTTCAACATACTATACTCTCACTACATCATTAGTGGGTGTTAATTCTCACCAGGGTTTTATCTTTAACATGGTTTCCTCAACAACAAAATATTGTGTTAGCATTTCACTGTGTTCATTGGATTTGGTATTGTTGCTATTCAAAGTTTAAAGTTTAAATAATCCATCATACAACTGATTCACCCCCTCCCTCTCAGTTGTATTATAGATTTCTATTCCTAACAATTGGTATCTGAGCTACTAGTCTTTAGAGATAAATCTTAACAGCTTGAGGTGATCTTGGAGATGGTATTCTATACGAAGGATAGTCCAAAATTTGATCTTAAAAACTTTGACAGTTGGAACAACAAGATGTGAACTCATTTTCTACCTTTTGACATTGACTACTAGATGATTACAAAGAATCTGGTGATTATGAAGAATGAGAATGACTTGGCATCTACTACTTGATCCAAAATTCACTGGCCACAAAGACTATTAGCCCCTTTCTAGCATTATTTACTAAATTTATCAATTGCTTATTCTTGATCAAATCCTATTTCTATCATTTATTTGATTATATTCTATGGATTAACCATTTTATCCTAAGTCTTTATTTAATTAAAAAGAATTCCCTCCTCTTTTATTAAATAAAAAGCCCCACTTACCTTTTATCAAAAGTTTCACAACTAAAGCATTATTCCTATTTAATAGATAAGAAGAAAAGGTTTTTTGTCTCACATGGGGCACAAAAGTCAACACTTCTTTCTCATTGGAAGAGACTTGTGCACAAGGATTACTCCCACTTTCAAACTCCACCCTTGATCAAATCTTTTGCCTCTTAATCTCCATGGTCCATTTATCTTTGAAAGGAGAGCTCTCTTCTCATTCTAAGGATCCCACTCTCTATGCTAATGTTATGCTACAGGTTTCTTGGTGCCATTGGAGCTTTTGGAGAACTTGTTGCATTTTAGCCTTCATATTTGCATCATAGCTTAGTTTTCATGGCATTCTTAGCTTAGCTTCCTTTCATGCTTTAGCTAAGCTCACATAGTTTATCTAGTAATGGCTTGTAACACTCTCATCTTCATAGTTTAGTTGCATTCTTGCATTCTCATTCTAGCATAGCTTGCATTGCATTTCTCATTGTGATTCTTGAAGCTATTGGCATTCTTGCCCTTGTATATTTTAATCTCCCATTGCATGGTTTACTAGCAAGGTTGCGTGCTTAATAGCTCTAGCTGAGAGCCCTCTAAACACCCTTGCACTCCATGCCTAGGGAGCTCTAGGTCACTTTTCAAGGGTTCCAATCCATGGATGCTCTTGGAATCAATGGCTTAGAGAAGTGCATATTTTGAGTGTACATTTTTGGCGCCCATCATGGGGCAGAACAACTCTATTTTGCCTTTCGTTTCTTGCATTTCTGCTATTTTTTCATCATTTTTATCTTGTTATTTTGGCTATATTTTTGTACTTGTTATACACTAAGTTTGTGCCTTTGTCTCAAGCTCTCGTAGTCTTGATAACCTAGTATAACATGGGAATCATCTCTAGGTTGTGGGACATATGCTAACTGAGATGAGACCTCTAGGTTCTAGGCTAGTTCCTCTTGGATAATCACCTTAATTTGCTTCTAGACATGAAAGTAAAAAAATTTTGAGGGAAAGGGTTAGAAGGAATGCTTGGAAAGGGAAATGATTGAAAGCAAACTACCTACTAGGCAATACATTGAAATTAGGGTTTGAATCTCAGTATAGAGGAATATAACCAATGAAAAGCTCAGGTCTAATAGATCACAACTTACTTAATAGGCTTGCAAAAGTGTTTCATAGGAGGGTCTGAACATAAGACACAACCTATGACCTGCAAACAGACATTCACTTCTGCAACTCGGTGTAGGAATGAGACAAGACTATTAGGGGGTTGAAGTATACCCACAAAAGAATCTAAATCAAATCAAACACAATAACACACAAAATCATAGAAAGCAAGAGGGATCATGAACCCTAAGACATCACTGAAAGCATCATATACTTTAATCCAATAAGAGATAATTTAGACAAGGAAGTGTAGGGACATGAAGGATTGTCACAAAATACCTCTGCAATATCTGAATCATCAATGGGAGAAATACAATTGTATAAGCCAGAGGGTAGAAATGATACCACAAATGACCCTTAAGAAAAGATGAATTTCTTCTACAAATTGTCCAACTCTAAGCCCTAAGGCTCCAAAAATACAATATATACATACTCCTTTGCATGCAGGCAAGAGTCAAAAACTAACTAGGGTTACATGGTTTTCAATACAATAATCAAACCCTAGCCAATCAAATCTGATCATAAATATATCTCTGCAAAAATCATAGCCGATCAGATATTTGTGCCCATCTCTGCACTGGAAATCAACTTGTAGACAAGCAACCTAGACTTATCTACTTCTCTTGCACAAAGTCTTGCCATGAATGCACTGATTGGTACCCCCCTAAGATAAGAAATGACTAAAAATGGCCGCCCAAACCCCTATCATCATCTTTCTCAACTGCAAAATGTCCTGAAGATATAAATTCCATCTACCAATTCTATCACAATTGACTACTGGCTCAAAAAACCTAGCCAAAACCCTGCAAGAATATATTTGAATTTAAATAATAACAGCTAACAAGTGGCACCAAATTTTTCCCCCATCGACGGTCGATGTTTAAATCTTAATCTCACTTTAAAACATGACCATCAAATCTTCTTATTTACCCAGGCTCAGCATCTGACTGCAAATCTCACTTTAAGTTTACCTTGGGTTACCCTTTTCCTTCAGTTGCAGAGTCGTTTAAACATTTAGTTGACCCAAGTTAAGTCTGGAAAACACAGAAAAGTTCTTTAGTTGCTGATTCATAGAATACCCTTAACCTTGGGCCCAGAACCACCACATGTCATTCCTTTATTCGCCCTTGATTGCTCTGTAAGCATACACCTCAGCAAGTCCTGACATCGGTCCCACTTAAGACAAGATTCTGATCCAACGGTGGGTGCAAGATCTCATGGCCCCCAAATATTCCTTGTGCCTTTATGCCAGCTGTAGATCTATATTAGACCGGGACCCCTCTGACACATCGGTCCACCTAGAACTTCTCATCATCATGCAGCAACCAATAGGAAGTGAACACATTAGCAAGAAAGGACCCACTGAGAATGCTTTGAGATAAAGCAAGATCAACGGCTATCGCATGATCTCATGGTCTAACACATAGCCTCACGAACATACGACAACCATTGATCATCTGCAGATGTCAGAGCCTCTGATCGCTGAAAGAACTTGGTCCCACTAATGAATAAGCTAACTCAGCACATGTGTACCAATCAGAAGCCACCATTTGAATACACGTAGTAGTGGACCTACCAGGCATGAAGAGTTACGTCACCAGGAGAAATCAACAGCAGTCTAAAAATTGCATACCTCTGACACTTTTCATGAGAAAACATGCCAGCCGATAGATCAAAAGAGGACTGACAACCAAGCCCACTAAAAAATTACAAGTCATCTCCCTTCGACCAATGAAATACCTCCACGTAGGGCACCGTGGCATCGGACCCACTTAGCAAATGAAGCAATACACAAAAGGGAAGATCGAGGGCTATCGTGAAATTGCAAGTTTCAGAAGAATCCTTCGCGAACTCACGACAACCGTTGGATCTTCCTGACTAGGAGCCTTGCATAAAATGACCACCAGACATTAAGTGATCATGCGATTGAAGGAAAAGCAAACCGTTCATTGAGTCACTAACTGCTGAGACTTAACCGCCAAACATTAAGTGACTAAGAGAGTCATGATAGTTGCCAGTTCACCAAAAGAAAAAGGTAACCATTGGAAGACTTAGAGAACTAACAACCAACCAAAAGAATTAAAGCGCACATGGGTATTTGAGGATTTTAAGTGGTCGATAAAGTAACTTGAAAATATATCAGGCCAAAGGGCTTTTTGAGGGTTTGGCCTATAATGGCTAGTTTTATGAAATTTTTAAAGACTTTTCACCTAGCCAAGGACCTAGAAAAGGTTGCAGAGACCAAAGGGAAAAAGATAAACCCATGAAATTGTAGAGTGCTTGGAAGAATAAGAACACAGACCTTGAGATGGGAATTGGAAAAATTTTACATGGGATATGAAAAATTGGGCAACAGTACTAGTCATGGAAATCTTTGACATACTCAAACCCTAGCCACTTGAATCAAATCATAGTCCCTGTTGGGTTTTTTTCCCAGTCATAGAAAAAATTCCTTTGAAAATGACCTTTTTCCCTGTAAAGTTTTGTGAAGTGTTGCACCTTGCGTGCAATCACAATTTTGAATTGTGATGAAAATCCATAATGATCCACTTGGTTTCATGGTGTTCCCTCTTAGCCCTATGCTCTTTATTGTGTCACCTAGCTCCAACTCTGATCGCATCTCTTAAATCATAAAATCCAGGGAGATATCCAAGTTTTAAGGTTTGTAGGAAATAATCTCAGAATATGTCACAGTGCCGAAAACCTACGATGTTGTTTATTTGGTCTACATGAATACCCTGTGTGTTTTCGATCTTTCACCGAAAACCCTGTGTCTTTTTGACCTCCCATTTCTTCCCTTTTTCCAACACTCCTTGTTCATTGGTCCTAAGTGTGCAAGTGCGATCAATGGTGGGACCTAGTTCATGGATGAGTTAGACGATCTTGACATGTCAGAGCATCAATGGTTGTCGCTAAAGCGTGAAGGATTTGTCAGAGCTATGTGAAATCACGCCGGCCATTGATTCTTCTTTATGGTGTTGTGTTTCAACCTGTGGGTCTGTTGCTATGGTGGAACAAGTTGGCATCTTTTGACTGGTTGGCGGAGTGACATGTTGGATGGCATCGGTGGGTCCACAATTTTTTGGAGTTAAAGTGTGGATAGATCTGGTGGTTGTCGTTATACCACCAAGCGGAGATGCTCACATTTTAACATCATGGTATAGTGACTGCCATCATTTTTTCTTTATGTGGAGACTTCCCAGTGGACCCGTTTGTTAGAGGCTATTATGTTGCAGCCTGTGGTTGGTTGTCACATGATCGCATGTCAAAATTTTTTGACATGCTACCTTGCGACCGGTTACTTCTTATGCTGGGGCCCATTGGTAGGTGGTGATTTGGCATCTTTCAGTTGGTCCGAGGTGGCAGGAGAGCAGATGGGCCCAGTTCGTTTGGAAAGATTCTTGATCCTATGGTTGTCATGTGATCGCATGGAGTCTTTTTAGCCCATTAGATCATGCGACCGCTGTTCGATTTTGAAGGCTTATTTGCGGTGGGCCCTGTCTGCTTGGTGGTGGTGATGTGGTTGTTTCTCATTGGTCAGCGGCGTGATGAGCTGGATGTTGTCAGTGGGGCCATAGTTTTCAAATGAAGTAGAGCGTATGCAAGTCTATGAAGATTGTGTGGTTATCACTATAACGCTGAGGTGAGATGCTCGACTTTTAGCATCACGGTGTAACGACGACCATCAATTTTGTTTAAAGAAATATAAAGAACATGGGGCCTGCAACTGTTGGGAATTAAATGCAGACCGCTTGATTTGCTCGGAAGGGAAAGAGATCTATGGCCACTTTTAAATTTTGCTGACTAGCTGTTGCATTCAAATTTCAAATCTGTAGGGGGTTTTCGCAATAAGAAGTACCGAATTTCAATACTTTTCGGCTCGATTTCTTGTTCATTTGATGGTAGTAGGTGTTGTAATCTGGCCTGAGGCTCCTGCTGATCTATGGCATGATGTTTTGTACCCAGCAGTGAATGTTGGTGGTGTGTCACATGTTCACATAGCCCTTTTCTTGGTTATGCGATCATGCGACAACCCTTGTTTTCAGGGTTTTCTGGCAGTTGGCCGGTTGCGATGAGTGGGGGTAGCTCGGACTTAATTTTTGTAGGACAGTAATAGTTGTGATGATGATGAAGAAGGTCTATGTGGCTGCGCTGATCAGATTTTGCTGCCTGGGATGTCTCGCTAGTTTGAATGCAATGGATTATTTCTTTCTGCTGGTGGCTAGGGTTTGGTATGTCAGTGACCTTGCTATGTATGTGCAAAGTTTTTCAAGTTGGTCCTGACATCAACTTTTGTCTCTCCTACAACAAGAAGGCTATAACTTGTGATCGCAGTTAGTCTATGATGAGGAAACTGATGCATTGTACATCAGATTTTATCTAATTTTTCTATGTTTCTAGACTTCTCTGCAATCTTTCTTTTCTTGTTGTACTGGGTGGTTGCAGACCTAAATTTTGCCCTAATGATCGGTAGCTTGTTGCAATCCTTGTTCTTATAAAAGGATTTTCATGATCATTAGGAGGGGTTCTGAATTTTGTCAATTCCAGGAAGGGTTCTTTTCCTGTAGATTCTCTCCTTCTTCTCTACATATAGGGTGTTCTTCCTCCATTGCTAGTTTAGAAAATATAATGCATGCTGCAATAGATTTGTCTTATGTATGAGGATTTGATATACTCTTACTGTTACCAAGCTATCTCCATTTGAATTCTGAATCATTAATCAAACATCAAGGGTGTCTGATTTGTCCATTTGCATTGCCTATGAGTTCGCAAGTGGAGTTGTCTTCGTAGAGATAACTAGTTCAGGGTTAGTGTTTATGTATGTATGAGCTGAGGTGTCAAAGATATTTCATGCTTGTCTTCTAGTGGATGCTGGTAAATGTGTTATCTATTTATAGGTCTCTTCTAAGGGGAGGGTTAAAATCCTTTGAGTGGATAATAACATACTTAAAGAAACAGGTGCGTGCTAAGTTGAGGTTTGGTCATGTTGTGTGATTGATGTAAGGCATCAACATATTAAATATATTATTTCCTTGTTTCATAGGTGTCTCTTGTAGTAGGGTACTTGACTCTGTGGCCTATTGGATAAGGCACTAGTCTATGAGAGACTTAGGGTATCTCAAGGTTCCCTTCAATCCATTTAAAATCATTAATCATTTAGTCCCACCCTTTCCCTTTCATGTTGTTAGGTTAGGTCTCTGGTTTTCATACTCACTCCATGGAAGTAGGGCTATTGCATGAGATATTGGTTTCATTTGAGGTACAAGATACCTATAAGGGTTTGAAAACCATTCCACAGTCAGTTACCTGAAGGCCAGTAGTGTGACACAAGTTGTATGAGTGTGCAGATGAGGTATACGTGCCTAAGTGATGTGGAGCTCAAAGTGTAGAAGGATCTCTCTTTGATCCTTGTCAGTTGGCCTTTTTCCTTGTCAGATTTGGAGTGTTGAGTGAATGTGACACTAGCCCTATCAATCCTTATGTCAATCTGACCTTTGGGGAAAAAGAACGCCAACAAGATGGTGACTCTACTAGGGAGAACAACAATGAAGTATATCTGTTAAGATCTTTGGTTGGGCTTATGTTGTTATATTCAAAATCTTTTGTTGACCAGATTGATTTGCCCCATCCAAGTCACCAACAAATTGGCGACTTTTCTGGGGAGAGTCTAGAACAGAGTCTGAAGTAAAAAACACACTTGTAATATTTTCTCACCTAGTTGTGAGTGGTGGGTCTGATTGTCTCTATTTGATCAGTGTATCTTTTGATAAATAGTGCATGATTATCTTGGAATAGTTTTGGTTGGTTGAAAGAAGAAACAAAGAATTAACTTTCCTCTTCAAGGAGGTGGTGACTCTATATTGTAAAGAACCTGATGGAGCTGCATGGTGAGTGTTAGGCCAATTTTCTGCCATAGCAAAAATCTTATGAAATTGGCCTGTTCCTTGCAATGTGTTTGTCAAATGTCCTGCCCTATGCTCTTTATGTGTCACCTTGCTTCAGTCCAAGTCGCATCTCCTAATGTGCAAAACTCAGAAAGTTATTAAAATTTGAAGGTCCATGGGAAGCAAACTTTAAAATTTTGTCACAGTGTAAAATTCTATGTTTTCGATCTTTCACTGAAAACACTGTGTGTTTTCGACCTTGCATGTCTTCTTTTCTACCGGCTCTCCTTGTTCTTTGTCTTAAGTGTGCAAGTGTGATGATGTGGGGCCAGAGGAAGGAGATCAACGATCGGTGTGTGCTCGCATGAAATATTCTTCACCCATGCGATCATGCACCTACCATTGATTTTATTTGTTCCAGGCGTTGCTTCAGTGAAGTGGGCCCAGTGTCAGAGGGGGGACAGATGGCACGTTCATATTGGTTGTTGCATGGCTGCATGTCAGACTTTTTTGACATGCGATCATGCAACCACTTGCCATCTATCCGCGTGGGTCTCGGTTATTCATAGGTGGTGGTTGCAGTTTGGTGGTCATGCGAGGTGGTGATGTGGCAGCTTTTGGTTGGCTGTCACATGATCACATAGCCCATTCTTTGGCTATGTGATCATGCGACCGGTCGACGCGTGTCCTTGTTCCCACTGGCAGAAGGTGGTAGTGTGGTATTTGCGGGGGTGATGTGGCATATGTTGTGGTTGGCACATGATCTCATCGGAGCTTTCAAGCGCATGCGATCATGCACCCATCATTCCTTTTCGGGCCTATTTGTGGATGGGTCAACGGTCCCTATGGTGTCTTCTGGTTGGTCAGTGTGGTGACTTGGCCATTTGTAGTTGTTTGGGGGGGGCCCGCTATCAGATAATGTTGAGATGGTAGTGTTCTGTTAGATTGTGGTGTGACATGTGGCGATGACTTTGCAGATTGGTAGCAAAGCTGAGGCATTGTGTTCACGAGTTGTCACATGTTCGCATAACCTATTTTTGGGTTATGAGATCATGCGACTAACTGCCTGGCTTAGCAGCCGTGGTGGTTGTTGCGGCAACGTAGAGGATAGCGGGTTGTCACATATTCACATAGCCCATCTCCGGGCTATGTGATTATGCGACTAACTGTCGGACATTGCGGTTGCAGAATTCTGAGGTGGGCCCACAATGCCAATTTTGCCAACATGCTCGATGTTTGATTCGTAGCTGAGGGGGATGTGGGGCTGAGGACTTTGCATAGTTTTTAGACTAACTATTAGCTGTGGTTAGAAGATCATGGTCACATGATCGCAAGGGTGAGTTGGGAGCCATGCGATCATGCGACCAAATATAATTTAGAGCCTGTTTCCTGTGCAGGTGAGAGATGTGACTGCACAGTTGCGTGACTAAAGGCGAATGGTTAAAAGACTTAATGCAAGCGTAATGCATGTGACCGTTTGAGCTTGTTGAGTGTTTTCGGTGGCAAGAGGTACCAAAATTCATTTTTGAGCACTTGGAGTGGGTAGAGTGGATTGTCAATTTTTGTGGCTTGACCCCTGTCATGTCTATGTTTATTTCTCAGTGGGGTTAGGTGATTTTGAAATTTTGATTTTGAAATGATCATGCTTGCTTTGTAACCTTGGTATAAAGGAAATTTTGTAATCATTTTGAGGGGCTGGCTAGAATTTCTTGACACATGAAGCTGAAAAGCCAAGTGTGCGTCCTCAGTCCAGGTTGTAACATTTTTGCTTCTATATCAATACTAAGAAGAAGACTTATTTATCTTTTGCATATTGTCTATGACATCACTAAATCAGTTTGTAATACAGGGATTTGAACCCACACACTTAATATAGTTTCACATTCTTGGATCTCTCCTTCAGTTGTTCTCGATGAATTTTGAGTTTTCTAACTCATTGCATTAGGTTACTGGTGTATGTGTTTTGTCTCTCAGCCCTGATCTAGGATTAGGTTAAAAGCCTCTGAGTGAAGCATAGATTTATTGGGTTCAATCAGGAAGGATATCTGCAAGCAGTGTAAGAGATGTTTGACTATGTTTATGGCTTGGTTTCTCAGATGAATCTAGTAGTTGTTCTTGTATTTCATGTTTGCTTTAGGTATGATGCCTAATGGATAAGGCACTGATCATAAGCTAGTATCCCTTGTGTTGTTACATGTGTTGCATGATTGTTTACACTTTGCAAGAAACATTAAATGAATACCAGTTTTTACTTTCATTTACATTTATGTATTGTCCTACCCAGTGATGGAGGATCAATGAACAATAAGTTCTTGTTTAGTATTCTCTCACTTTAATCATCTATTGAAGGATCCAATAAAGAAATGAGATGCAGAGTTAGAACTATCAGTCAGAGTTAGTACTATTGGATCAGGTGTACCCGCCTTAGTTTCACAGAGCCAGAAGCAGAAGAGGGAAAACACATCCCTATAGTTGGTCCAGTTACCTATAGATTGCCCACATTTGGAACTAAACAATCCTTAATATCCATCATAGGCATATTGGTGTCTCTTTGAGTGTAAACTCCTGATCAGGAACCAACAAGATGGTGACTCCGCTGGGGAGAGTCTAGAAAAAGAGTCAGAAATAAAAACAAAGCATTTGCAAAATCTTCTCACCTATTGTGAGTGGTGGCTCTAATTTTCTCTGTTTGATCAGTGTTCCTCCTGATAAACAACGTGTATACCTGGTGTAGCTTTATGCTGGTCAGAAGAAGAAACAGTGAAACATTTTCTTCTCAAGAAGGTGGCGGCTTTGCATGACAAAGCTATCTGATGGAGTTTCAAGGTGAGCCCAAGATTTGCCCTGCCTTCCAGCCAAAGGTCTTCTGGTGTAGGATTTTCCCAGGTATTTTTCAAGTTTTAAATGTTCCTTATAAAGTGGTCAAGCACTAAAAGAAGGATAAGGTGTAAGCAGAGGTTAGCATACTTCAAGTTTTTAGTTGCAGTTTGGCAAAATTATATGGAAGTATTGTAGTAAGTTTAATAGATAAGTTGAATGAGGAGCTGACTTTCCTTGAGGAGGGCATCCTTAGGGATTGCATAAGATTAGTAAGATTAAAAGTGGGAAGTAGAAAAGATTTATCCATATCTTTGTTCTATGATAGATTTTGTGAAGTATATGATGAGCTTCTTGAGGATGTTGAGTTTTGTTGAATTTGATTTCATTGGTTTATTCCTGGAGCTTTATTTTCCCAAGTCAACTAGTTGGTCAGATGTTTTGTGGGAAGATTATTATGGATGTGTCAGGAATTGGGTAATTGGTGATGCTGATTTTGAGCTTGAGGATGCACTTGGGGCTTTGCTTAGTAGTGTTGTTATTGAGAATGATGAAATTTATGAAGGAGATGTGTCAGGAGTTGACACTCTTTCTTGCAGTCATGAAAGTGATGCCTTTTCTCAATATGGGGTAGATAGTCTTTGCAATCAGTCAGATGAGGAAGATGATTGGATAGATGAAGGTACTATTGATGATTGTGTGGTAGAAGATGATGTTCTTGAGGATAGTTGTTCACTTCACAGTGAACAAATTTCAGACCTCTTGTCTTGTGAGTATCTCAAGTATTCAGGGGGTGATGGCTCTGGGTTCTTACATCAAGCACACATTGATTTTGATATGGAACATGAGTCAATAGGATTTGACTTTGACATGTGTGCCTCTGATTCTTTTGCTGCCCCAGCACTACTAGATGGAAACTAGGTATAGTATGATATATCAGATGATGAAGTCATCAGTGTTTGTTCATCTTCAAGTAATGCAAGTGTCCTTGATGTGGTACTGAATACTGGTTGGGAGAGTTGTGTAGATTTTGAATCCATTTTTTATTTTGAATCTATTGCTAACCCATGGAAGGATGGTCTCTCAGCTACTCAGTTTTCACCATCTCATGGATAGGTTGATGTTTCTCTTCCCACTTATAAATTTTTTTTAGTTTTTCCAAATGCTGACATGATGCAGAGTGCTCCTATGTTTAATGATGATGTCCCATGTGATGAGTTCCGTCAGTGTTTGCATGAAGATCAGTATATCTTCTCTTTGGAGGTGTAAATTTCTGGTATGAATGGATCCAATAGTGATTGCACTGACAGTTTGATAGAGTTGGAGAGTTTTTCTTTTCAGTTGGACAGTAAGCTTCCTGAATGTGGTGGTAAATTTGAAATTGATTTATGTTGTAGCTCCTTCAGCATCTCCCTTTTTGACTACAACATGCATGTGCCATAGCATTTTCAGAATTGGTATGATTACTTTTCCAGCCCTCAGGAGAAATGTGCTAGCAATCTTTGTTTTAAGCTTTTGAAGGGTGGTTATAATTGTGTTCTCTCACATGGAAGCAAAATTTGTAGTTTGTCTCTGATGTGTGGAGATGAAAACTACTTGT
Source organism: Chamaecyparis obtusa (assembly GCA_027943335.1). Lineage (NCBI taxonomy): Eukaryota > Viridiplantae > Streptophyta > Pinopsida > Cupressales > Cupressaceae > Chamaecyparis > Chamaecyparis obtusa. The sequence goes on from BSBK01007850.1 coordinate 292,690, forward strand.
TTGATAGAGGCAAGTATTGATCATAATGTTGGGGCCTTGAGGCTAGTTGTAAATATTGTAGATCTTTATATAAGCTTTCTCTTTCTTGTTGTGTTCTTTCCCTTCTTGTTCCCTACATTTTTTGAGTTGGTCTACTCTCTTAGTGATTCTGAATCCTTGCCATGCCTGTAAGAGGCATGCATCCCCAACTAGAGCCACTGTTAGGCCAATTTTCTGCCATAGCAAAAATCTTGTGAAATTGGCCTGTTCCTTGCAATGTGTTTGTCAAATGTCCTGCCTTGTGCTCTTTATGTGTCACCTTGCTTCAGTCCAGGTCACATCTCCTAATGTGCAAAACCCAGAAAGTTATTAAACTTCTAAGGTCCGCGGGAAGCAAACTTTAAAATTCTGCCACAGTGTCAAAAATCCACAGTGTTTCCAAAAATCCACGTTGTTTTTGACCTTTTTGGCCTGCAAAAAACCCTCAATGTTTTCGGCTTCCTGGTTTACCTTTGTGTCATGTTGAAAATTTTGTGTGTTTTCGATCTTTCACTAAAAACACTGTGTGTTTTTGACCTTGCATATCTTCTTTTCTATCAGCTCTCCTTGTTCTTTGTCTTAAGTGTGCAAGTGTGATGATCTGGGGCCAAAGGAAGGAGATCAACGGTCGGTGTGTGATCACATGAAATATTCTTTCCCCATGCGATCATGCACCTGGCATTGATTTTATTTGTTCCAGGCGTTGCTTCGGTGAAGTGGGCCCGGTGTCAAAGGGGGGACAGATGGCACGTTCATATTGGCTCTCGAATGGCTGCATGTCAGACTTTTTTGATATACGATCATGCGACCGCTTGCCATCTATCCACGTGGGTCCTGGTTATTCCCAGGTGGTGGTTGTAGTTTGGTGGTCATGCGAGGTGGTGATGTGGCAACTTTTGGTTGGCTGTCGCATGATCACATAGCCCATTCTTTGGCTATGTGATCATGTGACCGATCGACGTGTGTCCCTGCTCCCGCTGGTAGAAGGTGGTAGTGTGGCATTTGCATGGGTGATGTGGGAGATCTTATGGTTGGCGCATGATCTCATAGGAGGTTTCAAGCCCATGTGATCATGCACCCGCTGTTCGTTTATGGGCCAATTTGTGGATGGGTCAATGGTCCCTGTGGTGTCTTCCAGTTGGTCAGCGTGGTGACTTGGCCGTTTGTAGTTGTTTGGGGGGGGCACTGTCAGATAATGCTGAGATGGTAGTGTTCTGTTTGATTATAGCATGATATGTGGTGATGACTTGGTAGATTGGTAGCAAAACCGAGGCATTATGTTCATGGGTTGTCGCATGTTCACATAACCCATTTCTGGGTTATGCGATCATGTGACTAACCACCTAGCTTAGCAGCAGCGGTGGCGGTTGCGGCAAGGTAGAGGATAGCGGGTTGTTGCATGTTCGCATAGCCCGTCTATGGGCTATGCGATCATGTGACTAACCACTAGAGATCGCGGTTGCAGAATTTTGAGGTGGGCCCACATTGCCAATTTTGTCAACATGCTCGATGTTTGATTGGTCGCTGAGGGGGATGTGGGGCCAAGGACTTTGCAGAGGTTTTGGACTGACTGTTGGCTGTGGTTAGAAGACCACAGTCGCATGATCATAAGGGTGAGTTGGGAGCCATATGATCATGCGAGAAAAAGTGATTTAGAGCCTATTTCCTCTGGTGGTGAGAGATGTGACTGCATAGTTGCGCGACTGAATGCAAATGGTTAAAAAACTTAATGCCTGTGCAATGCATGTGACCGTTTGAGCTTGTTGAGTTTTTTCGGTGGCAAGAGGTACCAAAATTTATTTTTGAGCGGTTGGAGTGGGCAGAGTGGATTGTCAATTGCTATGGCTCGACCCCTATCATGTCTATGTTTATTTCTCAGTGGGGTTAGGTGATTTTGAAATTTTGATTTTGAAATGATCGTGCTTGCTTTGTAACCCTGGTATAAAGGGAATTTTGTAATCATTTTTAGGGGCTGGCTGAAATTTTTTGATAGAGGAAGCTAAAAAGCCAAGTGTGCATCATCAGTCCAGGTTGTAACATTTTTGCTTCTATATCAATACTAGGAAGATGACTTATGTATCTTTTGCATATTGTCTATGGCATCACTGAATTAGTTTGTAATATAGGGATTTGAACCCACATACTTACTATAGTTTCACATTCTTGGATCTCTCCTTCAGTTGTTCTCGATGAATTTTGAGTTTTCTAACTCATTGCATTAGGTTACTGGTGTATGTGTTTTGTCTCTTAGCCCTGATCTAGGATTAGGTTAAAAGCCTCTGAGTGAAGCATAGATTTATTGGGTTCAATCAGGAAGGATATATGCAAGTAGTGTAAGAGATGTTTGACTATGTTTATGGCTTGGTTTCTTAGATGAATCTAGTAGTTGTTCTTGTATTTCATGTCTACTTTAGGTATGATGCCCAATGGATAAGGCACTGATCATAAGCTAGTATCCCTTGTGCTGTTACATGTGTTGCATGATTGTTTACACTCTGCAAGAAACATTAAATCAATACCAGTTTTTACTTTCATTTACATTTATGTATTGTCCTACCTAGTGATGGAGGATCAATGAATAGTAGGTTCTTGTTTAGTATTCTCTCACTGTAATCATCGGTTGAAGGATCCAATAAAGAAATGAGGGGCAGAGTTAGAACTATCAGTCAGAGTTAGTACTATTAGATTAGGTGTACCCGCCTTAGTTTCACAGAGCCAGAAGTAGAAGAGGGAAAACCCATCCCTATAGTTGGTCCAGTTGCCTATAGATTACCCACATTTGGAACTAACCAATCCTTAATATCCATCATAGGCATATTGGTGTCTCTTTGAGTGTAAACTCCTAATCAGGAACCAACAGTGAGATCTAGATCTGCCCTGCCTTCCAGTCAATAAAGTCTTCTACTATAAAACTCCTAGGTATTTTTCAAAAATCTGAAATGTATCCTTGTCAAGTGTCCAACACTATTGTAAAGGGATGGTTGTAGTGGGCAGTTTCTCATGAAGGAATATAGGCCCTTTTGTTTTGATGGCATTGAAAGTGCCCCTAATGAGTTCCCTACTGAGGTTGAGGAATACTTTCCTAGATTCTTGGTTGGTGGGTCTGTTTCTGCAAGCCAGCATGTTGATGATGTTATGTATCTTTTTGGAGATATGGATATTGAACATGAGGATGTTTCTATGAGGCTTTTTGTGCATACATTTTCTGATAGTGCAAGGAGGTGGTTCTTGTCCTTGCCTTCATGTTCAATCCCTTCTTGGGATGTGTTGAGAGCTAAGTTTATTGAACATTTTGATGAGGTTGCTACTCTCAAGATGAAGATTGCAAAGAGAAAAATTGACATCTGGTAGTTAGAGGAGGATAGAAGATTGGGAAGACTGGTGGTTCCTAATGATGTTCATGCGGAGGTCATTATTTCTGATGTTGAGTCTCATTATGCTGAAAATGCTGATTACTAAGCCGATACTGAGGACAGTGCATATGAGACTATTGAAGATGAGTCTGAGGTTGACAGTATTTTCATCCTGTCTGTAGATTTTTCTTCTTTTCAACATCAGGGTTCCTGCTTCTTGTCCCGGATTGATGATGTTTTGTGTGAAAGGGAAGATATTGAATATGATGCAGATGATGATTCCTGCATTGATTTATTCACACAAGATGATCTAAGGCTAGAGTTCTCCATTCTTGTCTTGCACAAGGATGATGTTTGCAATAACAAGGATGTAGCTGATGAAGAAGAAAATGAAGCCCAAAGTCCATTGAGTAGTGAAATGATTTCAGTACTCTTGGCTGAATAGTTCCAAAGGTATGCACCTTGTGTGGGTTTTGATTTGTAGCTCCCCTGTGATATACACTTTGACATTGATAATGAGGCCAGTGTTCAAAGTGACCATGAAGATCTATGTATATTAGATTTCCCCTCTAGTAGTGACTCTACAGAAAGAGAAGTAGAAGGACATGACAGTGTGTTTTCCTGTCATCAAGATTACAGCGATGAACACATTTCTTGTTCAAACCCCTTTTCTATTTCTACTAAATATGATACTGAGTGTGACAGTGTTGAAGACTTTGTCTTCAATAGTTGGGATAGAATTTTTTTTGGTGAAAATAATGATGATGCAGTGCTCCCCTGTCACCAAAGTTTTGATGAAGGCCTTCACTTGGTTCATGATTTTTTTAGTGAAGATGTCATTGGTGAACCAAGTTGCTTAGTGGCTGAAGCAATGCATGAAGCTAAATCTGAGGATCCAAGTCCTTCTCAACTAGGTAACTGTATAGTAATGCGTGATGCTCCATATGCTCTATTTTTTGTTGCATTGCTAGATCAAATTTTTGTTTCCAGTCATCAAGAAGAAGGGATGCTCCTTACTTTTTGGAATATGAATATGAGTGTGAATACGATAATCATGACTGGAAGAATATGGGTGATGATCATTATATTTTCATTCTTCAGCCCATAGATATCCACATATGTTTGCAATAGGATGATCATGAAATTTTTAGGTGGTGGGTCACGTATGTGGATGAAAATTAGATTTTTGATTCAGGAGGATGTCTGATTTTCTTATGATGGCCTGGGGCCATCATGTAAATTTGTAAACATTGTAAATTCTATAAATGTCTTTCCTTTCTTGTTTTGGTTGCCTATTTTTGAGGTCCCTTATTTTTATCTTGTGGGTGGTTTGCTTCTCCCAGAAATTTTGAATCCTTGTCATGCTTGGAAGAGGCATGCATCCCCAACCAGAGCCACTATTGGGTCATTTTCCAGTCATAGCAAAAATCCTTTGAAAATGACCTTTTTCCCTACAAACTTTTGTGAAGTGTCCCACCTTGCTTGCAATCATAGTTTTGACTTACGATGAAAATCTATAATGATCCACTTGCTTTCATGGTGTGTGCTCTTAGCCCTATCCTCTTTATTGTGTCACCTAGCTCTAGCTCTAATCACATCTCTTAAATCATAAAATCCAGGGAGATATCCAAGTTTTAAGGTTTATAGGAAATAATCTCAGAATATGTCACAGTGTCAAAAACCTACGATGTTTTCTATTTGGTCTGCATGAATACCCTAGGTGTTTTCAATCTTTCACCGAAAACCCTGTGTGTTTTTTACCTTGCATTTCTTCCCTTTTGTCGACACTCCTTGTTCGTCGGTCCTAAGTGCATAAGTGTGATCAATGGTGGGACCTAGTTCCCAGATGAGTTAGAGGATCTTGATGTGTCAGAGCATCAATGGTTGTCACTAAAGTGTGAACGATTTGTCAGAGCTATGCGAAATCGCACCGGCCGTTGATTCTTCTTTACAGTGTAGTATTTCAACCTGTGGGTCTATTGCCAGGGTGGAACAAGTTGGCATCTTTTGACTTGTTGGTGGAGCGACATGTTGGATGGCATCGGTGGGTCCATAGTTTTCTGAAGGAGTTAAAGTGTGGATAGATTTGGTGGTTGTTGTTATAGTGCTAAGCAGAGATGCTCATCTTTTAACATCGCGGTATAGCGACAACTGTCATTTCTGCTTTATGTGGAGACTGTCTGGTGGACCCATTTGTTAGAGGTGGTTATGGGGAAACCTATGGTTGGTTATCACATGATTGCATGTCAGAAATTTTTGACATGCAACCATGCGACCGGTTACTTCTTATGCTGGGGCCCGTTGGCAGGTGGTGATTTGGTGTCTTCCGGTTGGTCTGTGGTGGTAGGATGGCAGATGAGCCCAGTTCGTTTGGAAAGATTCTTGATCCTACGGTTGTCTTGTGATCTTATGGAATCTTTCCAGCCCATGCAATCATGCGATCGCCGTTCAATTTTGAAGGCTTATTTACGGTGGGACCTGTCTACTCGGTGGTGGTGACATGGTTATTTCTCATTGGTTAGTGGGGTGATGAGCTAGATGTTGTCAGTGGGGCCCCATTTTTCAAAGGAAGTAGAGTGTATGCAAGTCTATGAAGATCCTATGGTTGTCTCTATACCGCTGAGGTGAGATGCTTGACTTTTAGCATCATGGTGTAATGACAACCATCGATTATGTTTAAAGAAATATAAAGTGCATGGGGCCCACAACTATTGGGAATTAAATGCACATCGCCCAATTTTTCAGGAAGGGGAAGAGATCTACGACCACTTTTAAATTTTGCTGACTAGCCATTACATTCAAATTTCAAATCTGTAGGGTTTTTCATGACAAGAAGTACCAAATTTCAATGCTTTGCGGCTGGATTTCTTACTAGTTTGATGGTGGTAGGTGTTGCGATCTGGCCTGAGGGTCCTGCTGATCTATGGCATGATGTTTTGTACCCAGTGGTGAATGTTGGTGGTGTGTCACATGTTTGCATACTCCTTTTCTTGGCTATGTGATCATGTGACAACCCTTATTTTGTAGGGTTTTCTAGCAGTTGGCCAGTTACGATGAGTGGGGGTAGCTCAGACTTAATTTTTGCAGGATAGTAACAGTTGTGATGATGATGAAGAAGGTCTATGCAACTGCACTGATCAAATTTTTCTGCCTGGAATGTCTTGCTAGTTTGAATGCAATGGATTGTTTCTTTCTGTTGGTGGCTAGGGTTTGGTATGTCAGTAACCTTGCTATGTATGTGCAAATTTTTTCAAGCTGGTTAGTCTATGATGAGGAAACCAATGCATTGTACATCAGATTTTATCTAATTTTCCTATGTTTCTAGGCTTCTCTGCAATCTTTCTTTTCTTGTTGTACTGGGTGGTTGCAGACCTAAATTTTTCCCTAATGATCGGTAGCTTGTTTCAATCCTTGTTCCTATAAAAGGATTTTCATGATCATTAGGAGGGGTTCTAAATTTTGTCAGGTCTAGGAAGGGTTCTTTTCCTATAGATTCTCTCCTTCTTCTCTGCATATAGGGTGTTCTTCCTCCATTGCTGGTTCAAAGAATATAATGCATGCTATTGTAGATTTGTCTTATGTATGAGGATTTGATATACTCTTTCTATTACCAAGCTATCTCCATTTGAATTTTGAATCATTAATCATACATCAAGGGTGTTTGAGCTATCTATTTGCATTGCCGATGAGTTGGCAAGTGGAGTTGCCTTCGCAGAGATAACTGGTTTAGGGTTAGTGTTTATGTATGTATGAGCTAAGGTGTCAAAGATATTTCATGCTTGTCTTCTAGTGGATGCTAGTAAATGTATTATCTATTTATAGGTCTCTTCTAAGGGGAGGGTTAAAATCCTTTGAGTGGATAATAACATACTTAAATACACAGGTGGGTGCTAAGTTGAGGTTTGGTCATGGTGTGTGATTGATGTAAGGCATCAACACATTGAATATATTATTTCCTTGTTTCATAGGTGTCTCTTGCAGTAGGGTATTTGACTCTATGGCCCATTGGATAAGGCACTAGTCTATGAGAGACTTAGGGTATCTCAGGGTTCCCTTCAATCCATTTAAAATCATTAATCATTTAGTCCCACCCTTTCCCTTTCATGTTGTTAGGTTAGGTCTCTAATTTTCATACTCACTCCATGCAAGTAGGGATATTGCATGAGATATTGGTTTCATTTGAGGTACAAGATACCTATAAGGGTTTGAAAACCATTCCACAGTCAGTTACCTAAAGGCTTGTAGTGTGACACAAGTTGTATGAGTGTACAGATGAGGTATACCTGCCTAAGTGATGTGGAGCTCAAAGTGTAGAAGGATCTCTCTTTGATCCTTGTCAGTTGGCCTTTTACCTTGTCAGATTTGGAGTGTTCAGTGAATGTGACACTAGCCCTGTCAATCCTTATGTCAATCTGACCTTTGGGGAAAAAGAACGCCAACAGTCACTCTATAATTACTCAGCATGGCACCCAGGATGACAAAATCAAATCTGTACAGCCACCTATGCCTTACTCATCAAATTCCAACTACAACCGACCAAGAAAATCAATTCTAAACCACCTCTTTAAACCCTGCAGAAATACTTGAATTTTAAGATAAAATGGCTACCGGCTCAAATTAAAACATGACCATTGATCTAATTTATTCCTGGCAAATTGGGTGGCTCGCAATAATCCCTCAATAGTCAACAAGCCTTTGAAAAGTCTTCTCCACATCACTAAACCCTCTGAACCAATGAAAATAGAGTGCGTCAGTGTTGAATCAGCATATCAGACCCACTTCTTCATTAGCTTATAAATGAACGGCTATCATAAGTTTGCATAGCCTCAAAAGATTCTATGTGAACATCAAACAGTTGTTAGATTTTCTATCTTAACATCCTTTAGAATCTCTCGGGCCCACTGATGTGTCTACATCCCCTTTCTAGCTCGGCCACTCACAATGTGACACCTAGAAAAATGGTCCCACAATTCTCAGCAAACCTTAACTCTTTGACCCATTTGGTGAATACGCAATTGCAAGAAATTTCAAGTCACTAGATACATTACTTAACCCATGTTAGATCAAATGATTCAACAAATGACTGCATTCACTGAATCACGAAGTCCCTTCTTAACCTTAGGTTACTCTTTGCATACTACTGAATACATAATAAAATTGAGGGCCCACTTCTTATCTAGTGAATTAGTGACCAAAGACATTTCGCCAATTCGTAGAAAGACTTGAAACACTACCACTTTATCTAGAGATTCAGTGAACACGTATTCGCTGAATCGCTAAAAGATTTAGAACCTTACCATAGTACTCTGCAAACAAATGAACATTGCAAACATTTATCGGGACCACCAAAGATTTAACTACTCTGCCAAAATCCTAGACTAGAAACTAGGCCCGCCTGAAATGAGATCAATGGTTGTCGTAAGATCTCATGCATCTAACACATTCTATTAGATCTTATGACAACTGTCGAATCAACCTTTTTACCTCCACTATGCAGATCCTATGATAGGAAAAGAAATCAACAGTTGGTGCAAGATCTTAAGCCTCTGACACATCTCATAAGTACTTACGCCCATCACTGATTTACTAACAATGTCAGGACCCTCTGACACATCTGAAAACTAGGTCCCATTGACAACTATGACTATGTTATTATATGGACCAATCAGAGACTATCAATTGTGCTTACATGTTACCTTGGACCCACTGATAGCCCTTTACATTAGATTCCAAATCGATGGGTGTCGAATGATCGTGAAGGGGATGAATATTCCTTGCGATCATGTGACAACCATTAGATCCTTAGTCAACTGACAACTTGACCCCACCCCACCATATCATCTTTTCTTTCAGCCAATAAAAATTTTCCACCTGTTTGAAGTGCTATGTCACAAAGGAAAATCAATGGACATCGTGACATCGCAAAGCTCTGACAAAACCCTTATGCTTTCACAATAATTGTTGGATCAAGATGGTGTCAGAAGGTTAGGCCTAGGAAAGAATGAAGTCAGAACATAGGAAATATTAAAACACTGACTTAGGAAAATATTAGCGCTCAGACTTAGGCAATATCTAATTTTCTGGGGGTTAGAGACTTAGGAAAAATTAAAGGACACAACCCTACAAGGTGATAAAATATTAAAGCACATGTGAATTAGGACCCTTAAGTGACCTAAATAAAGTAACATCAAATTAGAACAAGGCCAGGGCATAACAAAGGGTTTTTTAACACAATGGCTAGATTTTCAAAAATTTGAACTAAGGGTTTATGCCAGAGACCTAAAAACAACTGCAGAGACCAGGGGGAAAGAGCTAGAGCCATAAGATTTTTTTTGAGTGAGAACAGTGGCTCTATCTAGGGATGTATGCCTCCTGTAGGCATAGCAAGGACTTAGAATCATTGGGATAGTAGACCACCCATAGGACAAAACATAGGGACCTCAAAAAACTGGCAACCGAACTAGGAAGATAGAAAGGGAAACACACAACAGGAAAGGTAGGATATCTACAAACATTTACAAAATTTTATAAACTTATTTAGTGGCCCAAGGCAACCAAAATAAAATCAATGACCCTCCTGAATCAAAAATCTGATTTTCATCCACATATGTAACCAGACACTTGAAACTATCATGACCACCTTGCTACCAAGATATGTGAATATTCATTGGCTGAAAAATAAAGCCATAATGATCACTACCCCTATTCTTCCAGTCATAATCATTACATTCATACTCCAAGAAGTAAGGAACATCATTTACTTCCTTTTGATAACTGGAAATAGAAAATTGATCTAGTAATGCATCAAAAAATGTGACATATTGATTATCATGAATTACCATATAATTATTTGGCTGAAAAGGACTTGGATCCTTTGATTTTCCTTCATGAATTTCTTCAGCCACTAAGCAACTTGGTTCATTCCCGATGTCATCATGAACTAAATTATGAACCAAGTGAAGGTCAATTTCATAAATTTTGTGACAATAGGACATCTGATATGCATAGTCATGTGTATCAAAAAAAATGTTTTCCTAGTTATTGAAGACAAGGTCCTCAATATTGTCACCGTCATTATCATATTTATCAAAAGAAGGAAAAGGGTTTAAACAAGGAACTTGTTCATTGTTGCAATTTCTATGACAAGAAAACACACTGTTATGTCCTTCTACCTCTTCTTTTGTAGAGTTACTACATGAGGGGAACTATAATATACATGGGTCCTCAGGGTCACTTTGAACACTGGCCTTATTATCAGTGTCAAAGGATAAATCATAGGGGAGCTGCAAATCAAAATCCAGAATAGGGGCATACCTCTATAATTCTTCAGCCAAGAGTGCTGAAATCTCTTCACTGCTTAATGGACTTTAGGCCATACTTTCATCTTCCTTAGCTTCAACCCTATTGCAAATATCTTCCTTGTCCAAGACAAGAATAGAGACCTCTAGCCTTAGATCATCTTGTGTGAAGCAATCTATGTAGGAATCATCATCTGCATCATATTCATTTTCTTGCCAACATCATCAAACTGGGACAAGAAACAAGAACTCTGATATTGAAAAGAAGAAAAATCTGCAAAAAAATTGGAAATATTATCACTCTTAGATCCATCTTCAACACTCTCATATGCACTGACCTCAAAATCAGCCTCATAGTCAACACCTTCCGCATAATGAGAATCAACATCAGAACTATTGGCTTCCTCATGATCAACATAAAGAGAAGCCAATGCCCTCAACCTCCTGTCCCCCATTAACTGCCAGTTCTCAGCTTTTAAGGACATAACCCCAAGTGCATCCTCAAGCCCAAGGCTATCATCACTAAGTATCCAATCTCTGACACATATATAATACTCTCCCCACAATGCATCTGACCAACTAGTTAACTCATGAAAATAAAGCTCCAATAATAAACCAATGAACTCAGATTCTGAAAACTCAACATCATCATGAAGCTCATTATATACATCCCAAAATCTATCATAGAAAAGAGATATGGATAGATCCTTTCTACATCCTACTTTCAATCTCATTAATGACACACAATCCCTAAGGATGCCTTGCTCAAGGAAAGCAAGCTCCTCATCAAGCTTACCCATCAAACTCAATGCAATACTTCCATACAATTTTGTAGAGATGCAACTAAAAACTTGAAGTATGCAAAGCTCTACTCACACCTTATCCTTTTCTTAGTGCTTGATCACTTAATAAGGAGACATTACAGATCTTTGAGAAATACCTGAGAGTTTTGTAGCAGAAGAACTTTGCTGATTGGAAGGCAGGGCGGATCTAGAGCTCACCATGCAGCTCCATCAGATTCTTTGTTGTGTAGAGTTGCCACCTCCTTAAAGAGGAAATTTTTTCTTTTCTTTGTACCTCTTCCACTCAACCAAAACTACACCAAGATATCACATTGTCTATCAGGAACTGCACTGATCAAACAGAGACATCAGAGCCACCACTCAACACTTAGTGAGAAGATTTTACAAATGTGCTTTTTAATTTTGACTCTATGATCTTTAACCAAGACTATGGGATGATCCAGCCAAGCAAACAATTGGACATCTTAAACTTGTTGTCTTTTGTTTCTTCCCCAATAGAGTCACCATTTTGTTGGATGCTCTTCCTTGCGGGACCAAATTTGAATCAATAGATGGGCTTGATTCTCATGGTAGGCACTCAAGTTTCACAAGAAAATAGTCCAATTAATGAGGATAAAGAACATCCTCCTTCTTTGAGTTCCACATCACTCAGGTGGGTATTGCCTTATCTACACACTCAAAACACCTTAAGATAAACAATAGGCCTGTAGATAGATTATTGTGGAATAATCTTCAAACCCCTTCAGATAACTTGTACCCCAATGAAGCCAATTCACATGCAATAGCCCTACTTGAATAGAATGAGTTTGAAGACTAGAAAGGACCTCCTACTACTACTACCAACATGAAAGGGAAAGGTACTTGATTTGCAAGATTGATGTTGGGTTGAAAGGACCCCTCAGATACCCTTAGTCTCTCATAGACCAATGCCTTATCCAATGGGTAGCAGAGTTAAATACCTCATTACAATAGAGAGCTATGAAACAAGAAAACAATATATTCTAATATGCTGATGCCTTACATCAAACATACACCATTAATCAGGTCATACTTCAACAATCCACCTGTGTACCCAAATGTGCTATCACCTATTCAAAGGATATTAAATCTCCCCTTAGAAGAAACATATAAACAAGTAATACATTAACCAACATCCACTGGAAGACAAACATAAGATACCCTTGATACCCCAGTTCATACACACCTGAAAACTAGTCCTAGACCTAGTTGCTTCTGCGAAAACAACTCTATTGCAGACACATAGGAAATGCAAGTAGAAAGATTGCAACACCCTTGATGCTTCAATCGATAAGTCTAAAACTCAAATGGAGACAAATCCAATAATAGTAGAAAAATATTAAATATCATACATAAGACAAACTGTTACAACTTCTTTCTATTCTCCAAAGCCAGAAAGGAAAGAGCGAGCACTCTATATGCAGAGAAGAAGAAAAATATCCACAGGAAAAGGACCCTTCATGGAACTGAAAACCAGAAAACTTTTAAATTTTTTAGAACCCCTCCAAATGATCTTGAAAATTCTTTTATACAAACTAGGATTGCAACAAGCTATAGATCATTTAGGGAAAAACTACGTCTACAACAACCAGGTACAACAAGAAATAAAGAATGTAGGAAACCCAAGAAACCCACGAAAATTAGATCAAATCTGATGTACAAATGCATTGGCTCCATAATCAGGGTTAACTAAAGATACAATTTGAACTGATTTCTTATTGCAGGAAACAAAATTAGATGCCAGAGTCAGCCTGCATAAGACATGCGTGTACTAGTCATGGAAATCTCTGACATACTCAAACCCTAGCAGCCCAAATCAAATCATAGTCCCTCTGTAATTACTCAGCATGGCACCTAGGATGGCAAAATCAAATCTATGTAGCCACCTATGTCTTACTCATCAAATTCCAATTGTAATCGATCGAGAAATCAATTCTGAACCACCGCTTTAAACCCTATAAAGAAAGCCCTGTAGAAATATTTGAATTTTAAGATAAAACAGCTACCAGCTCAAATTAAAACATGACCATTGATCTAATTTATTCCTGGCAGATTGGGCGACTCGTAATAATCCCTCAATAGTCAACAAGCCTTTGAAAGGTCTTTTCCAAATCACTAAACCCTCTGAACTATTGAAAATAGAGCATGTCAGCGTTGAATCGGCATATCAGACCCACTTCTTCATAAGCTTATAAATGAACAGCTGTCGAAAGTTCGCATAGCCTCAAAAGATTCTATGCGAACATTAGACAGCCGTTAGATCTTCTATCTCGGCATCCTTTAGAATCTCTCAGGCCCACTGACGTGTCTGCATCCCCTTTCCAACTCGGCCACTCACAATGCGAGACCTAGAAAAATGGTTCCACAATTCTCGACAAACCTTAACTCTTTGACCCATTTGGTGAATACGCAACTGCAAGAAATTGCAAGTCACTAGATACCTTACTTAACCCATGTTAGATCAAATGATTCAGCGAATGGCTACATTCACTGAACTGCGAAGTCCCTTCTTAACCTCAGGTTACTCTTTGCAAACTGGTGAATACATAAGAAAATTGAGGGCCCACTTCTTATCTAGCAAATTAGCGACCAAAGAGATTTTGCCAATTTGTAGAAAGACTTGAAACACTACCACTTTATCTAGAGATTTAGTGAACATGCATTCATTGAATCGCTAAAAGATTTAGAACCCTGCCATAATACTCTATGAACAGGCGAACATTGCAAACATTTATCGGGACCGCCAAAGATTTAACTGCTCCGCCAAAATCCTAGACCAAAAACTGGGCCTGCCTGAAATGAGATCAATAGTTTTCATAAGATCTCATGCATCTAACACATTCTATCAGAGCTTATGATAACCATCGGATCAACCTTTTTACCTTTGCTCTGCCAATCCCTTGACAGGAAAAGAAATCACCGATTGGTGCAAGATCTTAAGCCTCTGACACATCTTATAAGAACTTACGCCCGCCACTGATTTACTGACAATGTCAGGACCCTTTGGCACATCCAAAAACTAGGTCTGACTAACAATTGTCACTATGTTATTATATGGACCATTCAGAGACCGCTAACTATGCTTATGTGTTACCTTGGACCCACTGATAGCCCTTTCCATTAGATTCCAAATCGACGGCTATCACATGATCGCGAAGGGGATGAATATTCCTTGCGATCATGCGACAACCACCAGATCCTCAATCGACTAAGAACTTGACCCCACCCCACCATATCATCTTTTCTTTCGGCCAATAAAAAGTTGCCACCTATTTGAAGCACTGTGTCACAAAGGAAAATCAATGGACATCGTGACATTGCAAAGCTCTGACAAAACCCTTGCACTTTCTCGACAACCATTGGATCAAGATGGTGTCAAAAGGTTGGGCCCAGGAAAGAATGAAGTCAGAACATAGGAAATATTAAAACACCAACTTAGGAAAATATTAGCGCTAGGACTTAGGCAATATCTAATTCACCAGGGGTTAGAGACTTAGGAAAAATTAGAGGACACGACCCTATGAGGTGATAAAATATTAAAACACATGCAAATTAGGGCCCTTAAGTGACCTGAATAAAGTAACATCAAATTAGAACAAGGCCAGGGCATAACAAAGGGTTCTTGAACACAACGGCTAGATTTTCAAAAATTTGAACTAAGGGTTTATGGCAGAGACCTAAAAACAACTGCAAAGACCAAGGGGAAAGAGATAGAGCCATGAGATTTTTTCTAAGTGATAACACTTGGCTTTTTTATCAATGTTTTTCTTTTTTTGAATCTGGTGGAACTCCATATCTTTCATGGATTTATCTCTGATTTCCTCCAATTCCATCAACTGAGCATATCTGATCTGCAAGGGATCCTCCTCCTCAAATAGGGCATACTGAGTGGCCAAGTCTAGAGTTGGCAATTCAGCTAAGATGGACAACTTGGCCTCTTTTCCATTTACTAGCATATAAGGAGAATTACCAATGATTTTCTTTGGGTAATTCTATCTAACCACACTGCAGACCTGAGCTTAGTATGTCAATCTCTCTTATTTTCTTGAAGAGTCTTCTTGATTATCCTAATCAAGTTCTTATTGGTGGATTCTGCCAAGCCATTGCCTTGGGGGTAGTAATTGGAACTGGTATTCAGATAGATGCCATTTTTGAGTGCCCACTCTGAGACTTTGAGACCTATGAATGCTAATGAATTATCTAATATGATGGAATCAGGAGTGCCAAACCTATGAACTATATCATCATAAAAACTTAGGATAGCACTCTCATTGGCCTCTTTTAATGCAATTGCTTCTGTCCATCTAGTGAAATAATAAGCTGCAGTAATTATCCATTTATGGCCTGCACTAGATGGAGGATTGATCATTCCAATGAAATCTATGCCCCACTTCATGAAGAGTTGCTCTATTCTGATTGGTTGTAGGGGCAAGGCTACAAGCCTTCCTTTTCCTACAAACATGGAACACTTGATGCATTTCCTCACATACTCACTACTATCCTTAAAGATAGATGGCCAATAGTACTCGACCCTCATGATTTTAAAAGTAGTAGTCCTAGGAGAAAAATGACCACTAGTAGGTCCATCATGAAACTCAAATAGGACATTAGCTATCTTTTTTGAATCTATGCATCTTAAAAGGACACCATTCTGATCCTTTCTGAAAAGAACTTCATCAATCAACACAAAAGTAATAGATTGTAACTTATAATACCTTCTTTTTGCTGAATCCAAACCTGTAGGACATTGTCCTATCTTCAAGTAATTGCTCATATTAGGCAACCAACTTGTTGCCTTGGTTTGTTCTTCTATAGAATACACCATCAGAGATGCATCTATTGTTTCTGATTTCTTTGAACTTCCATCGTCTACCAAATGATCACAAAGACCTCTTCCTCTAACTAGCTTGGTAGTTTGAATATCTATGTCATATTCCATCACCTTGGTGATCCAACTAGCTCATTTCTCATTTAGGTCATTGGAAAGCAAAAATTCTTTGACACTTGGATGACTAACCTTCAAGTGTACCTTGCTATGGGTCAATAGATATCTGAACATTTTAAGGCTCTTTACCACAACAAGTACATGTTTTTCTACAAAAGAGTATCTCTATTCATACTTTTCTAAACCTTTACTAAAGAAAGCAATAGGCTACTCCAATCCATTTGAATTTTCTTGAGTCAGCACTGTAGATATAGCATCATGACCTCCATAAGCATAAAGGATAAAATTCTTACTAAAATTTGGGTTCAGGAGAGCAGGGGCTTCTATTAAGGCCTCTTTGATAGCTTGGAGATTGACTTTCCCTTCTTTGGTCCAACTAAAAGCTGAACTCTTCTTTAACATGGTTGTTAAGGGCTTGAGTAAATTTGCAATGTTAGGTAAGAACCTCCTAACAAAATTAATCTTTCCTATGAAAGATTGGAGTCTTTTCTTGAGATGTGGTAGGGGTAGCTCTAGGATGGCTGCAATTCTCTCAGGATCCACTATAATTCCTTCTTTGGATACTACATATCCAAATAGTTTTCCTTCATGAACTGCAAACACACATTTCTTGGGATTAAGAGATATCCTAGATTCTCTACACCTTTCAAAAATTTGCCTCAAATGTTTGATGTGATCTATTGCATGCTTAGAATAGAAAGTTATGTCAACCAGATAGACCAGCATGAACTTGTACATGAGGCTTTTAAAGGCCATATCCATTTCCTTTTGGAATGTAGCACCTCCATTTGACAAACCAAAGGGAATTTTTTGATAAGCCATGGTTCCCCACTTGGTTGTAAATGTAGTCTTATATTGATCCTCTTCATTCACTAAGATCTGATTGTATCTTGAATAGCCATCCAATAATGAAAATCTCTCAGATCTAGGGACACATTGTAAGATTTATTCCATGGAGGGTAGTGGATGGTGGTCCTTTAATGAGGCTCTGTTAAGATCCATGAAGTCAACTTGATACCACTTTCTATCAATTTGAGCACTTCTTTCTACATGAGTGGCTCAAGCTTGGGATTAACAGGCCTTTGCTTTTGCCTCATTAGTTTGGCATTAGGTTCTAATTCAATAGTGTGTTGAGCAAGGGTAGGATGAAAACCTTTGAGGTCCTCATATGCCATGCAAAAACATCACTGAATTCTTTGAATAACTGAGAGTAAGCTTTCTTTTCCAATTCAATGTTCACTTTTCCAAATTGTAAGCTCCTACCTAGTTCCAACTCTAATTCAACACAATGTTCTTGTTGGACTACCAAGCCAGCTTTATTTTTCTTGACTTCATCATCCTTGTTTAAAATAGTCTCTAAGGTAACAAGACCTCTAGGCATCTTATTGGACTTGAGTTGTATCACTTGATCACCATAGTTTTGTGATAGCCTATCTTGATTGTGTTTTGAAAAGACATCCTCTACAAACAAGAATTGCAGAATTTGTTCATCATTGTCAAACACCTCCCAATTGACATCATTATCAGGGATAGAGGGTCTGAAAATCACTTTGATATGCTGTTGATCTATTTCTTTTGAAACACTATTTGGAATGTCATACTGAGATCCAACAACAGCTAACCTATCTACATTTTGGTTGAGCTCCCTAGGGATAGCAACAATATTGAAAGCATGGAGATCTTCAATTGCATCCCAAACTCTATGTTTGTATTCTTTCAAAGTGCCATTTTTTGTTGCACTTATCCCTCTTACTTGGCTGACAACTAACTCATTGTCACCATAAACTTTTAAGGCCTTAAGCCCTCTTTTTCTAGCCCACTCTAGCCCATTGACTAGACTTTCATACTCTACAGTTTTGCTAGTGCAGGAGAAACTAAATCTAAAGGTAGTATAGTACATTTATCCTTTTGGGGACACTAACATAGCACCACCACTAGAACCATGTCTACTTCTAGCTCCATCAAAAAATAGTTCCCAAACCTGATAATTCTGATCCTCTGAATCAATGTCCTCTTTGAGAACGCTTGGCTCTATGGCTCCACTTTCTTGTATCAAATAACTTCCCAAACCAAAATCCCAAATTAGATTTTCTTGGGCCTCTGGAAGAATATCAGGGATACTCTCTATCTTTGTGCTTGCTTCACTAATGGTTTAGAAGTCACCATCATCAAATATAGGGTAGTTTATATTGATGGTATTGGACACATATGGCTCTATATGGTGTGCTGCCAATGGTTCAGACTTAATGGTGACCTTGGTCCCATGCCTTGTATGAAATAGCATGTGAGACTAGTAAGAGGATAGATAACCTCCTATCTTGGGTGTAAACTTCCTTGAAAGACATATAGAAAATAATGCAGGGAGATCTATGATAAATATATCAAGGAGGATGGAAAAATTAGGACTAGCATGTAGGATTAGACTGGTATCCTTAGCTACACCTATAGTATTGATTGAGGATCCATCAAGTTGGGTAACCTTCTTTTGGAAGGGTTCATATTTTAGTCCTAATTGGTTAGCTACTTTCTTGGGCATTATAGTGCTAGTAGCCCCACTTTCTACCATACAATTATGTACTAAAGATTTTCCAATAATTAGAGATACATAAAAGGGAGGTGGCTTTGAGTTCCTACCTTGTGTGGCATTGCCTTTGGAGTTGCTACTTGGAGCCTCCTTTTCTTTATCAGTGTTAACCAACACTAGCTTTGCAGCTTCTCTTGCAAGTTGAGGAGTTGTCACTTCTGTCATGGCCTTGTTCAAAATTTTAGGTTGTCCTAGAAGAGCCAAAGAGTCCTACATAGACATGGTGACATTCACCTTCTTCATGTTGTCTACAATTTTATATGGTGTCACAGTGTGTACTCTCTGTTGTGCCTTTACTATGATGGGCTCCACTTCATTAGAATGTTGGCCTTATTTTCTAGTAATGACAAGAGCCTCCTTAGGTGAGATGGGAGTGGCTTGCTATGGTGGCCTTGCAAATGTAGTAGCTTTGGCATTGGAATCTTCTCTCTCCATGTCTTGAGATCTCCTTTTTTCTCTTGTATATGCAACAAAAGAAACTTCATCATTGACCCCATTGAAGTCAGGGTGCTCCCAATTGAAAAGACCAGTATCATTCTCTTGTGATTCTTGGTGAGGAACTGAGCCACTAGATGAAGCCTCTGATTGAGCTTGTGAGTCATTCTGAACCATTAGAGCTTGGTTCATCCATCCATTTGAACATGTAGCCTGATTATGAGGCTGATTACAGGGAAAACACCATTCATTATCCATAGCCATATTGCTTTGACTAGGAACCATATCCCTCATTGGATTTGTAGAATTCAAAGGTGCAGGGCTATATTGTTGGAATGGTCTCTGATTAAAACTTTTCCTTTTTCCTTGATACCCTCCTTGGTATGGTTGCCTATTTTGTTGACAAGGCTATCCTTGATTTTGATATTGCTAATTAGGACCTTGGCCTTTGGGTTGGAAGGGTGGTCTGATTCCTTGACCTTGTTTCTTTAAATTTGTGACCTCTTTAGTCAAGGTCTACAACAAATTTGTCATTTCTTGCTTACTGCTTTCTTGACTGTTCTTTATTCCTTGTAGCTCTTGAGAGAAACTTGTTCTCAGCTCTTGACCACTAGTACTAGCCTAAGGTGCTAGTATGGTAGGAATAGGGGTAAATGGGGGCACTTATGCAGGTGCAATGGGTTGAAGGCTAGGAAAAATGGGCATTGGTGGCCTTCTAGCAATCATGCCTACTTGAATCAAACAATTTTCAGCCCTAACAGCTATGTCAAAGGCTTGGGGTAGAGAAGTACCACCCATAGATTGGATCATGATAGAAATTTGACCATTTAGGCTTTGCAAGTAGTATAGAAAATCATGGTTAGCCGATGGTCTCACAGAGACTAGAATTCTCTTCCATGTTTTGAGGAATCTACTATTGTAATCTGTCATTTTCTCTTAAGGGTCTCTCTTAATAGTTGTTAATTGCTCAACTAGAGACAACTTATCTAATTTATCCTCAAAATGTTTACTTAATGCATCCCCTAACTCATGCCATGAAGTAATAGAACCAATAGTTAGAGTTCTAAACCATTCAAGAGCCTTACCTTTTAAAGAAGCTACTAATAATTTTGTGGCCACATCTTCTTGAGTTATGTTGTGTATGCTACAGATGGTGGTCACATCTCTTATGTGTTCAAAAGAAGTCGTCTGCCCTTCACTAGTGAAATCAGGTATACTCTTCAATGCCACCAAGGGCACATCATGATGTTGAGCAAAGACTAGTGGAATCCCCTAGTTGAAAGGTGCAAAGACAAATGGTCTAGCCTTTGCAGGAGTTGGAATCTGAAGATTAACAACTATATGAGTTGTATTTTTTGCTGGATTTGAATCTTCCTCTAGATCTCTGGTTAGAGATCTGCCTCTTCTTCTGGAATGAAAGGGAAAAGGTCTCTTTTCTGAGGTATTCGGTGGTGTTGATTGAACTCTCCTTGCAGGGGATGTTATTTGAATTGACCTATCTTTATGACTTCTTCTTGAGGACAACTCTAAAAATTTAGTGGGCTTTGAGCTCCTAGTCTCAATCTTTCTCATAAACCTTGAATAAGGTTGGCCTGGATCTTTCAAATTAGTGGAGTCACCAGATATACTTGGTAGAACAACCTCAAAAGGTCTATTGTATGCAATCTATATATAAGAGATAGCATATCTTTCAAATAATGAACTTCTTGTGTAGTCCCACCGGGCATGCCAGAATTGTTATACACTAAGTTTGCACCCTTGTTTCAAGCTCTCATAGTCTTGATAACCTAGTATAACATGGGAATCATCTCCAGGTTGTGGGACCTATGCTAACCGAGATGAGACCTCTAGGTTCTAGGCTAGTTCCTCTTGGATAATCACCTTAATTTGCTTCTAGACATGAAAAGTAAACTTTTGAAGGAAATGGATAGAAGGAATTCTTGGAAAGGGAAATGACTGAAAGAAAACTACCTACTAGGTGATACACCAAAATTAGGGTTTCAATCTTAGTATAGAGGAATGGAATTAATGAAAGGCTTAGGTCTAGTAAATCACAACTTACTGAATAGGCTTGCATAAGTGTTTCATAGGAGGGCTTAAAATATAAGCCACAACCTATGACCTACAAACAAACATTCACTTCTGCAACTCCGTGTAGGAATGAGACAAGACTATTAGGGTGCTGAATTATGCCCACAAAACATCTAAATCAAATCAAACATAGTAACACACACAATTATAGAATGTAAGAGGGATCTGGAACCCTAAGATATCACTGAAAACATCATATACTTTAATCCAATAAGAGATGATCCAAACAAGGAAGCATAGGGACATGAAGAACTGTCACAAAATACCTCTTTAATGTTTTTATTATCAATGGGAGATTTACAACTATATAGGCCAGAGGGTAGAAATGATACCACAGATGATGCTTAAGGAAAGTGAAATTCTTTTACAATTGTCCAACTCTGAGCCCAAAAGCTCTGAAATTATAATATATACATCTCCTCTTTACAAGTGGGAGCAAAAACTAACTAGGGTTACAAGATTTTACATTAGAATAATCAAACCCTAATCCCATCAAATCTGATCATAAATACATCTCTGCAACATCATGGCCGATCAGATATTTGTTTACATGTCCATCTCTATACTACATGAACCTATAGAAAAGCAACCTAGATTCATCCACTTTCTTGCACAAAGTCTTGCTATGAATGCATAACTAGTACCTTTCTAAGACAAGAAATGACCCATGACAGCCGCTCAGACCTCCTCATCATCTTCCTTTAACTACAAATGTCCTGGAGACATAAATTCTTTGAGCTACCTTGTCGCTCGTGGCCTGCAAATCAAATATTGGCAAAAATCCCTCTTAGAACTATTTGAATATGAAATTTTAACGGCTAGCCGATCATTTTAAAATGTGACCGTCGATACCCTTTGTTTCCTAGAAAATGAATGGCCTAGATACACTGAGAAAACAACTTTAAAACCCTTTTGACAAGTCAAAACCACCGTGGGAGTCAGCAGCCAATGAGAAGCGAGAAAATTGACATGTTGACATATTTGGACCTACCTCAAGCCCTTCTTCCTTTAAGTCATTTAGCGACCACATGACCGAAGACATTTTTTTCATTCATGAAATCTTTCTCTTAACCCTGGTCTGGTTAAGCGATTCGGCAAACAATTCTTTTCATTGAGTCGCTAAGTCTTTTATCTTACCCTAGTTTCATTAACCAAACAAGAGAAAACCTTCAATCGTTGAGTTGCTTGATACTTTGCTAACCCTGGGCCCATGCTACCACATGTCACCTTTCTATTCATTCCAGCCACTCCATCAGCAACCACCTCGGCAACCTTTCTAACAATGGACCCACTGCAAATAGATTCCAATCTAACGGCGGGTGCATGATTGCATAGAGTCAGAAGATTCTATGAGATCATGCGACCACCATAGATCGAGTTAAGTTGGAACCCCTTCTGACAAATAGATCCACCTAGAAATCTCCGTTAGCATTTGGCAACTAATTATATTCGAGCACATCAGCACACCTGGCAACACAGTCCCATAGATTTTCCTTTTATTTCGACAAATGAGAAGATGACATGTCACCCTGACCTAGCATTGGACCCACCTGACAAAGCTGAACATTTGGCAAATCAAACAGCGGGTGTAAGATCTCATGTGTTAAAAAAGGGCTACGCGAAGATATGCCAGTCATTGATCTCTTTCTTTCTGATAACCCTACAAAGACTCTGACATGGTCCCACTGACATAATCCAACTGTGTGCCTAGTGACCAATTGGATGCAAGCACATCTGAAAGAAAGGACCCACCAAATGAAGCTCTAACAAAAAATCAAGATTGATAGTCGGCATATAATCTCATGTGTTAGCAAAACTCTATGAGATCATGCGCCAACAGTTGATCTAAAAGCTACACAATCCTCTGGGCCCGCTCTGACGAACTTCCAAATCATCACCAACTGACCAATGAAAAGCTTCCACATAGGATGACATGGCAGTGGACCCACTTAGCAAATGAAGCACTACAAAAAAGGGAAGATCGACGACTATTGCAAAATCACAAGTGTTAGAAGAATCCTTCACGAACTCACGACAACCGTCAGATCTTCCTAACTGGAACCCTCACATAAAATGACCACCAGACTTTAAGTGATCACATGACTGAAGGAAAAGAAAACCGTTCACTGAGTCATTGACCGCTAAGACTTAACCGCCAAACATTAAGCGATTAAGAAAGTCACTGCAGTCACCAATTCACTAAAAGAAAAGGGTAACCGCTGGAAGACTTAGAGAACTAGCAACCAGCCAATAGAATTAAAGTGCACATGGGTATTTAAGGATTTTAAATGGCCGATAAAGTAACTCAAAAATAGAATGAAGGCTAGGGTCACTTAGGGTTTTATGCCTATAATGACTACTTTCATGAAATTTTTTCTTAGAGGCCAGGGAGATAGAAAATTGCAGAGGCCAGGAAACCAAACATAAAATCATGAAAATTTTAGAGATGCTTGCCAAGGTGAAAACAAAGATTTTGGAATAGGTTTTAGCTAAATTTGCATGTACATGGAAATTAGTGTAACAGTTTCAATATGTTTGTAAATGGAATGAATGAATTTTTTGAACAATTTTATACAAATTCTTCTATCTTCTATTTTTCTACTTATTGTCCCGATAGAGTGACTGTATGATTTAGAATCAAAATAAGTACTTCAATATTTTTTAGGTATAAACTCTTCTGAAAGAACTGTTAATTGCTTACACTACTTATAGTTATGGAAATCTGAATATTTATTATTTTATATTATAATTTTGTTTGTGAAGTTATTACTTATTAATATTTATTTATAAAATCATGTTGCTTTTAGTTTTAGCATTGTTTTGTTTATTTTAGTACTATACTGAAAACCATTTTTTGGACTCTTTAACCATAATAGATTGTCTTCATAAAAATAATTATTTTATCTATTTTTCAAGCATAATTTTATATTTTTATAAGTAAATTAAGGGCTTTGGGATGAAAATAGATAATTTAAAATGTATTTTATCATTTTTTTAAATGATAATTCATAATTCAAAAATTAAACTATTATATTTTTAATAAATTCAATTTAATTAATGAGCTAAATTGATAAAATCTTCATTAAACTATGTATGTGTATGTGTATGTGTATGTATATCATGAGAAGAATTGGGTTAAAAAAAGTTAAGTATATGAGTATAACTTGATGGTAGATAATGTGTAGTCATCAATGGTACCTCATTTGGATTTTTCAAAGGAGAAATAGTTATAGTGCATGGAGAACCCATTTTCCCCTTCCTCTTTG